>JAWUZG010000034.1:9857500-10437500 GCA_036785705.1 Acanthornis magna
CCCAAGAGGTAATACAACTATTTCCTGCAATTTGGTAGACTATGTGATACTGGCGGGGGGGGGGGGGGTGTGATTGTATTCCACATCCCTCAGTGGTGGCAGACAGCTTTGATTCACATTTTATCCAATGGTACTAATTAAACATAATGTTTATATGCAGGTTTCTTAATCTCCAGCTAAGAAGCATATGACACATAACAGAAATGAACTACAAAGAGGTACAGCTCAGTTTTGTCCCACTGTTTCCTGACTTGCATACTTACAGTCTCCATACAATTTAGAAGTCTCCATGTTGCCCTAACATTACATACTTTTTTTCCTGGCAATGGCTAGGGAAGCAACAACAATAACTTTTATATTTCCTCTACGAAAAATTACAATGTCTTCAGTGCTCTTCCATACAGCACCATTAATGATCTCTACTTCCTGAAGAGCAATTTTATACTAAGGACTTCTTTTCTTCTATAATTATGATATTTCCTTTCTGTTACTCCATCAATAGATCTGTAATTTTAATATTAAGTGTAGAATGTGAAAAAACAGTAAGCTGTAAAGGACTTCCAGAGTCACCTAATTCAACTTTATTGGTAGAGCAGGACAAACTTAAGACATCAGTTTGCTGAGGGCCTTGCACAGTCAGATTTTGAAGAGCTGCCTGCTACAATCCTGGTAATGCTGTCTTGTATTAATTCAGTCTTCACTGCTGCAATGGTGAACTTCCAACTAACATTTAGAATGCTGACAATCATGGCCTCTAGTTACTTCTTTGCAGATCCACTATATAAAAAATCAGTTCCCTTCCTACACTGATGTATGGGACTATCCTGTCCTAGTTACAGGACTTTTCCTTAATTTCTGTTCAAATTCGTGAGGCTTCTGTTATTAGTTGCCTGTCTAGGTACCTCGGAATGGCAGCCATACACTCCAATGCATCAACCACTACCCAAATTACTGTAATCCACAATCCTGCTATGCATACTACTGTCCAAGCTGCTAACTAAAATACTAAGAATATCATCCCAAGTATCAAACCCAACATTATTTAGTTTCAGAACTGTTGAGTATCATTTACTTTTTCCTACCCACTGGAAGGTATTCTATCCCCATATTACCAGATATGGTATATATATAATATACTGTTGTTGAATCACAAAAGGAAAAGACAAGAAGGAAACTCTTGCATTAAGATAGTGTAAAAAAAAATTGAGGAAAAGATGCCTGAAGGATGGTTCAAACTGGGATCTGGCAGCTCTGACAGAAAGAAATGAGGTCATGGGGCAAGCTAAAGGATTCAGCAGACATAATGAAGTCATAGATGCATATAGTTGGCATATGTACAAAATACATTATGTCTTATTGTATCTTCAAACAGTTCATGTCTACTTCTTACAATGAGAAATACTGAAGTTGTTTTTATAGAATGTTAATCCCAGAAGAAAAAGAATGCTAATCCAAAAGAAGAAGAATTTTGCTACAAGTAACTTGAAAATCCGAATTTCATTCTGACACTGTTGTTTGGTGTCTATCAAACTGAGGTCAGGACATTCTCACGGTAAATTGCAAATCTTTACTTTTTGTCCTCATAGCACTGCTGGCAAGATCCTGAAAGATCCCTACAGAATTGAAATGATGCTCTGCTGAGTGATTTTTGAGCCTGAAGTGTGAATTCCATAGTTTGCATGAACTACCTACATCTTTCTGCTGCCAGCTCTGCTCTCACATGCCAGGGCACATCAATCCCAACTTGCAATATCCTGAAAATTATTCTGTGGTCTATTCTGAACTCAGCAAAAACATTGTGCAAAAATACATGTTGCTTCCCCAGTGTTCACAAAACTTCATATTGGACTGAAAAGACAAAAATTAATTGTCCAACTGTTGTCAAGGAAAAGATAAACTCTACAGATATATAACATACAGGTAATAAACATTTACTGCTTTAAGATCATTAGGCTTCTGTTCCTCAAACATAAAACACTGATAAAAAATTCATCATTATAAAATTTATATAATTTAGAATAATTTTTCTTGACTACAAAGATTAAAATCCCAAATTTTTCCCTTCCTTATTTATTCTGGAAAATATATTCCATTCCTAAAATATACTGAAGTGCTTATTTCTGCTGATAAAATTAAGAGCTGAATACCTGCCCATACATAGTCTGAGGAAGTTCTGAAAACTCTTCTAACGAAGATTTTAATTTTGGAAAATTCATGTTTAAGAAGATACAAAATCAATATCTTTCATCAATAAACTTTTAAATTCAAATACTTTGTTTATGCACTTATACACTCCTCTATGATGTTTTCTTATTAAAAGGTTTTATAGTTATATCCTTTATATGCTACTTTAGAAAGAAAACATACTTAAATATTGAAAGCATTTACTAAAATTGATACTCAGATGAAATACATTGTTGGTAGTAGCAACGCAAAATCTGGCAAAGGAAAAATAAAAATATTGCTACCATGTATACTAACAATTTTCCATACAGGTGTTTGTTGACTAGAGACAGAACATAGCCATAAAGGACAATTGAGTGATCCTGTAGCAAAGGTACAGTTTTCATGACTGTTACTTTACTCCTACAGTAGCTAGCTTTTAAAAGTAAAAATAATTCTTTTACACCATAAGGGAAAATAATTTGCTTAACTAAAATGTTCTCTTTGGGGTAAAATAAAATAAAATAAAACAAAACACACCAGTGGAAAATTTTCCTTAATGTTTGCACTGCTGACCACTGTTACTGTTTACGCTATATTTGAAGAAATATGAACTTTTCCTTTGGTATGCTGACTGTCCCATACCACCAGAAGATCTGGCAGTACCTGCTTATTGACATTTGCAGCAGGAAATTTTTCACTGGGATACTGAAGGAAGCAATTTTCAGTTGACGCTCCTTTCTGGATTTAGTTTATACCAGCTCCAGGATACAGAGATCAGTTGCAATGTTAGAGAAGTTTCTCCAAATAACAAAGATACAAAGCTTATTAATTTTAATCTTTGAAAGATTATGCAAGATATGACACAATTATGGTCATTAAGGTGTAAGACTGAATAATAATAATAATAATAATAAAAAATAATAATAATAAATCAATAAACCAACTTCCAGCTTTTTCAAGAAAAATGGATACAGAGAGATGATAAAACCCACCCTCCTGTAACCACAAAGATGCATACAGTAGTAATCTATCAACATTTCTTCTTGAAAATAAAACAAATTCCACACGAGCTTCTGAAGCAAAATACTACTGCTGAAATTTTCTGTAAAATAGTACAAACACAAAAGAAAGTCCAATTGCATGGCCAGTATACTAGGTTTGCAGACTCAAAAAAATGTTGGGAATTTAAAAGAGATGTCGTAATATCTTGCTTAAATCAGTCTGCACAACACTGGACAATGTATTACACAAGAGGAGTATCGGTAAGATAGGTATATACCTTTTGCAACAGAAAAGGGTGAAACAGTTCATCTGTTGTCAGAATGGTACTAGCTGAACAAAAAATATCGTATTAGGAGAAAATTTTTAATGCAAATTTTTGGTCCACTTTTCCATGATACTTTGCTGCCTCCTTTTCATACTTCTAAATAGTATGTAATATTCTGTTCAGTTTGTTATTATGTTAAAAAATAGAACAGTTCTTCAGTCTTGATGCTCTTTTAAAGGGTTAAGCAGCACCACAAGCCTCAAAAAGGATTTAATTAAATAAGCATTTTAGGATTGACTCTACCTATAAAAAAGTTTGGGCTTTAACAAGGAAACTGAAATATCCTCATCTGTTCCAAATTCTGTTTATATTCTAGGCAGATAATAAAAGTATATGCATGACAGGTTTTTTTGTCTAATTATAATATACAACAGAAGTGTGCTGCTCTTGAGATTCTCTGAAAAGAATAATTTAACCAGTTTTATCATTGCAAAATGAAGAACTGATGAACGTTAAGTCATCCATAAGTTCTAAATACATAAATTTAAAATACTGGGTTTTTTTACACATTTTCTTTTGCACATTCAGATGAGAGAGAAGGTGACTTTACAACTGCATTCATTTCAGTAAAGGGATATATATTTCACATGAAGTAATAAAAATTCCCTACCTTGATGGACTGACTGTAAGGTCCTATGCTGGCAGGTGCCCAGTGGGAAATGCTCTGTACATGCATGACCAGCTTTTCATCACATACTACATCATCTGTAGCAATGTCATACTTGTGTGCAAGGCAGTCAATGCAAAAAAGCACTCCATCAGGTAACAGTGTTTCCATACATACTCTGAAAACACATGGTAATTATTTTTCTCAAACGGAAGTTTGCTTGCACCAATTTTCAACATTTATTTTCCATGTTTTATTTGTCTGGACACTATCTTAGGAAATATTGCCAGGATCATATCACAAAAGTTAGGGTATCGCAATAACCTGCTAGCATTAGCACTGTTATCTCCTCAAGGACATTGCTGAGTCATGGACAGCTTCTTGTCCACCAGGACTCCCAGACCCTTCTTTGAAGGGCTGCTTTCCAGCAGCTCAGTCTCCAGTCTGTGCTGGTCCATGGGGTTATTCTTCACCAGGTGCAGGATCCTGCACTTGCCCTTGTTGAATTTCAGAAGGTTCTTCTCTGCCCATCTCTCCAACCTGTCGAGGTCCTTCTGAAGGGCTGCACAGCCGTCTGGGGTATCAGCCACTCCTCCCAGCTTGGTGTCACCAGTGAACTTGAGGAGGACGCATCTCCCCTTCATCCAAGTCACTGATAGCTAAATTAAACAAGACTGGACCCAATATTGAACCCTGGGGCACACTGCTAGTGAAAGGTCTCCAACTAGACTGAATGCCACTGATTATAACCCTCTGGGATCTGCCATTCAGGCAGTTCTCAATCCACCTCACTGTCCACTCATCCAGTCCACACTTCCTGAGTTTGCCGATGAGGATGCTGTGAGACAATGCCAGAATTTTCTAAAAAGCAGCAGCTTATAGTTCCTTTACAACCTTTTCACAGGTTACCTGCAATACTAGCATATTTTTCTGCTATCCCTTAAGTTGCATGACAGATACACACATATGAGAGGACTCAAAATCGACTTATGCATTAATTTATAAAGTTCACTTTTGTTTCCTCCAAGGAAGACTGAGTGCCTTGATGAAAAGACAGACGTGTGTTGCATGTGGCCAGTTAAAAAGCAGGGGGGTTGAGGGTCTATGTGGGGAAATCAACATTTCAAAGCCTGAAAAATAATTATACTTGCAGTCCATGCATAAAAAAGTCATTTAGCTCTCAGCAGGAATCCAACAAAAAATTACTTGTTCTCTTTACATATCATGTAACATAGCCTTATGAAATTCTTCTCATCTTGCTTATTTCTTCCAAGAAAACTATTTTTCTCCCCACCTCTCACATGTAAATATAGTAGTTTTTCCTCATTACCATCATCATAAGCATGGATGAATGGATTTTCTGCTTGGGCTGGTAAATTTTCAAGACAATTTTGCAAATTTATTGCAGATCCACACCCGAGTCAGTGCTTCCAGCATACTGCTTGTGAGAACTTCCACAACCAGGCCTCTGTACATAATGCAATGATGCAACCATGCAAAGTGCTGTATAATTTTTCTTCAGGACAAAATGCAACATAAACAAATATGCAACATAAATGCAATGCTGTGGAAAGGGACCTGAGGACCCTGGTCAATGGCAAGTTAAATCTGAGTCAGCAGTGCCCCGGCAGCCAGGAGGGCCAACCCTGTCCTGGGGGCATCAGGCACAGCATCACCAGCTGGGCAAGGGAGGGGATTGTCCTGCTCTGCTCTGCACTGGGACCGCCTCACCTCGGGTGCTGGGGCAGTTCTGAGAGCCACAGTATAAGAAAGATATAAAGTATTAGAGAGCATCCAAAGGAGGGCAACAAAGATGGTGAAGGTCTCTGAGGGGCAACTGTGTGGAGGGGCAGAGGTACTCAGTTGGTCTGTCCAGCCTGGAGGAGACTGAGAGACCTCATTGCAGTCTGCAACTTCCTCATGAGGGAAGAGGAGAGACAGGCACTGATCTCTTCTCTGGGGTGACAGCGACAGGACCCGAGGGAATGGCCTGAAGGTGCGTCAGGGGAGGTTTAGGTTGGATATTAGAAAAACATTTCTCACCCAGAGGGTGGCTGGGCACTGAAAGAGGCTCCCCAGAGAAGTGGTCACAGCACCAGCCTGACAGAGCTCAAGAAGTGTCCGGAAAATGCTCTCAAGCACATGGTGTGACTCTTGGGGTGTCCTGTGCAGGGTCACGAGCTGGACTTTGACAATCCTTGTGGGTCCCTTCCTACTCAGGATATTCTATGATGCTATGAAAACTGTTTGCTCCATAAAAATAATAATAAAAAGCCATTTTCCGGCAACTTTCTAATCTTTCTACCTTGCTATTTTACTGATGGAAGACCATGTAGCTGGCTATGCAAATGTGGAGGCCTAAAACATGCAGGCATAAGAAATCAAAGATAATGAAATCAGGAGAAGTTGAGTATTATAAAGAGAACCTAATACATGTAGGAGTAGAGAATAATTTTGTGTAGTTTACAACTGGGATTAGATCCCTCTGCTGAAGGCACATACAGCCAACATTCCCATTTCTCTGTGATTAATAATCCTGGCCCACAGTCAGCATCTCGAAGAAGCCTCTCCCTGCTTTCTTTGGGTCTGACACCCAGGCAGTGCAGTGGAATGTCAGGCTATGATGATTATCTTAACAATGTCTTTGAACTATTTGTCTTGCTATACTTAAAATTCACATGTCTCTATTACACTTCATATTCTGCAGTAAGAGTATAAAATACAGTATTTTTTCATTAGAAAATTGCTGAACAGTTGGTTTTAAAAAATGAAGAAGACAAGAGGTATGACCGTACTGTTGACCCTGCTTTCAGCACAGGATTGGACTAAATGACCTCCAGAGGTCCCTTACAACCTGTATTAACCTATGATTCAAGTGAAATTTTTCAAGCTATAGCAGTTCCGCATTCTCAGCATATTATCTCAGAAGCATAAGAAATCACTGTAAAAATTACAAATTACTGTAAAAAGAAATAAGCCATTTTGACAAAGAAAAAAAAAAAAGAAAACGGAAAATTAGTTTTAACATACAACTTTAAAAAAAAAGGAAAATTGCACAGGCAAGGTGTTTTTTATCCAATTTACAATGGAAAACAAGTCCACCACACCCAAATAATGCAGGAGTAGCATACTGTGCACCTACACCACCAAGCAGTTTCATCATGTCAGGCATAGACGTGGATGCAACATAGAAGATTCTGTACAACAGACATTGAAAAAACTATGCTTTGTGGATCTATGAATAAAAGTGTTATCAGTGTAATTTCTTTCTATACTTGAATTCTTACTGAACATGGAAGTGCAGCTAAGCTATCCATTAACTGTGATTATCTGATGGAAATACAAGACATTAAGAACAATCACACTTGATTGAGCCAAAGATCTATCTAGTCCAGTATTTGTCCTCAACCAGCGCCAAGTGCATAATAAGAAAAGAAACAGCCTAAATATACATTGGTACAGTTTTGAAATAACTGCCAGTATCTCATATGAATCTCAAGCAACTGCTCCGGTAACAATTTTGCTCTTGTATTTAACAAAATAAATAGAACAAAGTGAGTAAAATTTGTCACAAAGACCTAGAAGGTTCCAGACCTCATCACTTTGAGGAAGACCTAATATTGGTAGTAAGGATTCAGTAATGTTTTTGACACTTTCTCCTGTAACCCACTTATAGAGAAGCTGTTGATGTATGGGCCGGATGAGCAAAGAGTAAGGTGGAGTGAAAACTGGCTGAACAGCCAGGCCCAGTGTGTGGAATCAGTGGCACAAAGTCTCATGGGTGAATGACCAGGAGCCTATACTGGGTCCACTCCTGTTCAACATCTTCATTCATAATCTGCATGATGGGGCAGAGCGTACCCTTGGCAAGTTGCCATCTACATGGATATTGACAGACAGAGGAAACAGCCACACCGGAACTTCATGTAGTTCAGAAGGGAGAAGCTGCAAGTCCTACATCTGGGGGAGGAACAAATCCAAGGTCCAGTATACTCTGTGGGCCCACTGGCTCAAATGCAACTTTACAGAGAAGGATTGGAGATTCCTGATGGACACCAACTTGAACATGAGCCAACAACATGCCCTTGTGGCAAAGAGGGTTAATGATATCCTAGGTTGCATTCCGAAAAGCACTGCCAACAGGTCAAGGGATGGAAACAAAAAATAAAATAAAATAAAATCCCAGCAATAAAAACAATTGTCAGTTCAATCAAGTCACAAGGAACTAAGACTTGCAAACCACGGATTATCCTTCTGTAAGTCCATATTGGGGGGGCATTTGTAAAACTGATGGTACATATTAAAGCAAGAATTTCTAACCATAAGTGTTTTTGACATGAGCAGCTGGGATGTTAATACTCCAAAAGGCAGCAAGTCTACTTCTAAGTCTGTGAGGCACAAACATTTAGTAAAATGTTTTACAAATATGGTAACAATAATTCAGTCTATTACAGGGCAACATAAATATACTATAGCAGTAGTCTAATCTTACCTTGCTGGTGGACACAAATCAAATTCTGTCACATAAACTGAGTTTATAACACTGAAATCTTTCATGCTCTTCACATATAGATGAACCAAAATAATATCCTTCAGTTTCAATCCCTCTGAAGTCAAATTAGCTGCAAGGTAAAAAAAAATACAGCTATTAAAGACAGAATATTTTAAATGTGTGTAGAAAGACAGCATAGGCATCCTGGTTTTGTTCAGCAAAACCAACTGGCAATAACCTAACTGTTGTCTAAATATGACCGAAGATTTTGCAATATACTACCTTTCCCTGTTTAATACCTATTTTTTTCATTATATTCTTTCCATGTTAGTTTTTGAAGTATACAGAAAGACCACAAAATAAATCTTATCCACTCTGAGCAGTGGTGAATTCTTGCCCCATGAAAACACATCATGCATTCATGCATGTAGGTATATTAGAGTCCGAATTACTTCTATCCGTAAGTTTTATTACCTTGAGGGGGCTTGGGGTGGGGTGTTCATTCTATGACAGCTAGTAATTGACAAAGGACTTTGACAAAAATACAGAACTGGAAGGGACAATAAGAGGTCCTTTAGTACATCACCATCTTCAAGGAAAAGATCAAATATTTATATGCTATTCCAGAGGGATGCTTGTCTAAGCTGTTTTTAAAAACTCTCACTGCAATAATAATCTCCACATAAACAAAGAGTTATAAATGGCAAGACAGACAACAGGAAACAGAGGTGGCCACAGGAGAAATGAAGGAAAGATGTGCGCAGAGGAAAGCTCAAGCAGACAGCTAAAGAAGAGACACGGAGAAGTCAAGTTCATCTGACTGTGCATACATAGAACATTCCAGTCATAGCAGAGAGAATGTACTACTCTTGTATAGTCAATCACATACCAAGATATGCGATCTGCTCTGCAGTGTGGCTCTTTTGTAGCTCATGAGCAGTAGAAACTAAAAGAAGACAATATCTTCTCTGAATATAGAAGATATATAATAAGAGAGTACTCTGTGATGTAATTTAAATAAGCCATGTAAAGCTCTTCTGAGTGTAATTCTGGGGATCTTGCCCTTTAATGTTACAGTGTGTATATGTATATGAGACTCACTCTTAAGCAGAACTGCCCCAGAAGGTTACAGTCACTGAAGTACAGTTTTTTGATTGTTTTTGGTTGGTTGGTTGGTTGGTTTTTGGTTCGTTGGGGTTTTTTTGCTTGTTTTTTATTAAGGGGTTATCCAGAATCCTTAACTGAGAGCTACAAAAGACAGTATCCAAACTGTCTGCAGGAAGTAGCAATTAAGAACTTTAGACTAAGTTTTCATGTAATAAAAATCCACAGTTTCCCTCAAGCTTATGAAACTTTGCCATGGTACAACTACACCAGAGCTGCTTTATATTACTAAGGACAGCAATCTTTGTCATCTTCCAATCATATCTAGAAAAAGTTTAACATGAGAGTTTAAGAAAATAAATGTAAAACTAGCAATATACCACATTCCCTCCCATTGTTGGCTTCACAGAATTCCATCCATACTACAGACCATTTAATAGCATCTAGTAATAAATTTCCATTTCCAAATCCTTTTGTCAGCACCCATTCACTTTAGAGGTCATCAAATCAGTTAACCCAGCAAACAGGTTAAAAGTACTGTGCTTACTCCATTCTCACCACAAGGAAGCTGAACTGCCGTATAGATTTTAAATATGTGTTCAGAAAAAGCCTTGTGCACATTTGCAGAATAAGTTCTCAGAAAAAAATTGTTTCTTTTGTCATGACAGAACCATAATTCATTCAATTTCCACACCCACTTCCAAAAAGAATAACTAAAAGAAACGTGAGAACTGGCATTTTCTGCAAAGGATTAGAAAATTACTTTTTTTTTTCCTTACCATCATACAGGTAATGCAAGTAATCTGCTGAAAGCAACAGGCTACTGCACTAGTCAGACACAACCTTTCTGGCAGATGCTAAGGCAAGATTACATAACGTTTGTACAAGTAGACTTCCATTGAAATATAATGAGAAAAAAACCAAACCACTGCACAATCCTCTTGCTTCACTTTATAGATTATGTGCAGATTTACACTAAAAACTATTGCCTTTTCTAGTAAAAGTCTGACCATCTCCACCTTGCTGATTTCCAAACAATCAAAAACTAGCTTAATGACCTTCTACCAAGTATAACTTTGCTTCTGAAAAAATTTTAGGGTTTCTTTATTAACCTATATTCAATCATGAATACTCAGCTGCCCATGCAAAAAAATCAGATATGATAGGACAATACCTCACGCAAGTTCATAAACAAGAACATGAGCTTGCCCATTTACCTACTAGAAATTATTTCCCTTTTTGTGAATGAAAAGAAGCCTGTACAAACATACTTTACTTAAAACTTAGAATGAAAAAATACAAAACAAAAACATGAACATTTTATTTTACACGTCAGAATCCTGTAAAGGAACCTGGATCTCATGATCCCCAAGGTAGCAATTTTGCCTTTACATTAGGAATATAAATAAGATTTACTGCTACTGACTTAATCCTAGATGCCAAAATGTACACTAGCTTCCTAGAAAACTTAATTTAAAATTATGGAAGCCACAAAAGTGTTTTAGCAAGTAGACAGCATCTATAGCACACATACATACTCACACACAGCGTATATTTCAAGAATGCTATAAAGTGAGCATGTGGAAATAGTGTTGTTACAGTGATATGAACACTACTCTGGCTTTCCAGGGTCTTCAAAGCCAGTCAAATTTTGATGTGTTAAATATTAAGGCTGGCAGTCTTGATATCAAAGATTCCAATCAAATGCAAAATGAGATGGCAAACCAACAACGACAATATTTAAACTTATAAAACCACATGAAAATACAGAGTCTTCCTTAATATCATGTTAAAAACACTAAATGATAGGAGATAATGTATGAACTGAATACAGCACCTCTGAGAGAAGAAAATGCTTCCTGTGCTGCATCTTGAGCATTTTTATCCTTTGATGGAAGGAAGCTGGCAGTGATACCTGAAAACCACTGGTAACCACTCAGGGATTTTTCTGAATTTTCAAATGTCTTAGCTATGGGAAATGAAGAACAGAACTATGATTATAATATTGAAAGATTTCAGACTAACCAAGGATACATTTTAAATTGTTTAAGGAAGAAGAACTACTACAGAAAAGAAAACTATAAACTGTAAAAACATCTTAAAAAATATTTACAAACAGATATAAAAGTGTGCTGGTAGCAAAGCTCCCAAATGCTACTTGACAAATCCTTCTCCAACTCTGCTTTCACAAAATATGCATGCAAGTAGTATACTAGCTGAGAATTTCAGTACTTTTTCTTCTCCTTTCTATTTTTGATGACCTTTTGCAGTTTCTCGACCTGTTTGGTTACAGACTTGGCACAAGATTTGATACCGAAAAGCTAAAATTTTCAAAAGTATCCAGGTGACACAGAAACAGATTTTCAAACTTGTATGCCAAATTTTAAAGGAAGTTAGGTGATTAACCCGGTTCTGATAATCTTTGCAAATGCATAACATGTTTAGATATTTTTAAAGCCCACCAGGTGCTTATCCATATTCAAGAAATACCAAATACCTAAATACTATTCAACATCCAAACACTGCTAGCTGTGAAACTTAGTTTTCAGGAAGTTCACCCATCTTTGTATGTAGTGTAAGAGAAATGTTGTGGTACTTCCAGGAGAAGGAGAGAGAAAGGAAGACGGAGAGAAAGAAAAAATGTGTTATGCTCCTGTAAAGTAACTTGAAATGCTTAGCTACTACAGATCTATTGATTTTCAGAAAAACGCATTCTAGTAGGATCTCTTTTTTCAGACTAATTACTACAGGTCTAGCACATTTTTTTCAGGAGTGTTCATATAGTAATTAATATATTCCACCTGGCATGAAATAGTCAATCTTTTTTTCTAATTTTTTTTTAAGCTGTGCAAAACTCACTGAAATCCAAAGAGTTATGTTTCATAGTCTTCCAGATGACTGGAATATTCTTCTGTGGTTCATGCTCTTCTGAGTATGATGAAGGGAAAATATCATCATCAGTGCAGCTTATCTCACAAGAACAGCTACTCACCACAACAGTACCTGAAGATTCTTCCTGCTTGAGACAAACATAAAACAAGTGAGTAAACAGCGTGTCTATCAGTATGAAATCAGCACATTTTATCATTCAAATACATTTTTAAATTACAAAAAATACTATAGCTCAACAGGTACATATCTTAGAACAATTCATGAAATAGCATTAGGATTTCCCATTAGACTGCAAAACTAGCAGAACATAACGTACTTCTATTGACATATCAAATGGAAGAAAAAAGCAGACTTAGTAACTGAGGACAGTGGATGTGAAAAATGATGAGACCCAAGAATAAAGACAGAAAGAATACTGTTATGAAGACCTGGTATCCTACAATTATATACAGGACAACAATGTTTTAAAAAAAAATAGTATAAACTAAGTGAACAAAAGAACAAAAGCACAAAAGTAATAGTTTTTAATTAGTAAGTAATATAATTAACATTGTCATTAAATACTTGAAATAGACCAAAAGACTAATAAGAAAGTTTTAAAACTTTTGGGAATCATGAATGAAGGTAATCCATGTAAAAAAACCCCCAAAACAACAACTCTCTATTTTCTCACGAAGACTATCCTTTACATCAAACACTTTTGTAGGAGTTAACAGAAAAATGCATTTCCCAAGATCTATACATTGAAGCAATTTTTTTACAAGGAAGGACAATCATTCTTCCCAAATGCTTTCTTAGGACCAGGAAGACAAAATTACCCAGTGTACCTTTTAAAGCAAAATACACAGGCAGAGTGCTTACTGACCAGTCTTCAACAATTCTGTGCTCATTATATTCTCAACACATCACGAAATTGCAGCATACATTTTTGTGGGGTTTTTTTTGTTTGCTTTTTAATTTCAGAGCAATCAGAACCCTGACTCTCTTCCATGTGATCTTCCAATCAGACTAATATGCAGAGTGCACTGACTTTGGGATCACTAGCTTGGGCAATAGCACTGTCTTTATCTAAAAGCAATATGAATTATGACAGAATTTACCTAGAAACCTTAATCAAACACCACTGAAGACTGTAATGCCAGATTCTATAATTAAATTTCTTCCCAAAGATCTCAAATTTCATATAGTGTCTAAACTATGCATTTTACTGTAGGCTTCTTAAATACTAAATTCACAAAAATTGTAATAAAGCCAAATAAAACAAGTTAAAAAGTTGACAAAATATAAAACCTTTCCCAATCCTTAAATATGGATTAAAAACCTCTAAATACTCTTTTAGCTGAGAAATCCGTGTTCTACGCAAAATGCCATTAAAAAAGAATATTAACATTATATAGTGAAGTAATTTTTATTGTATTTAATTTTGCTGTCCTTTTTTCTTTCCTTTGGAAAATAAAAAACATGTGTTATTGCAACTTTAAAGTTTTCTCTTCGTATTAACCACAAAAAAAAAGTCAGAAAAACAAAGGCAGAAAACTACAGTATGCATCAGAAATCTGTGATGATAACTCTTATGTCAATATTTGACTTCACTGACGTGAAAAAGGATCCAGTTAAGTTAAAGCAGTGCATTTGGAAATTTTAAGGAAAGGCTGAATTAAAAATGATCATTATATGTGAGAGGAAACTCAATTTTGCTGACTCCAAAAGAGCTCACAGGTAGTTTTATAAGCACTGAAAACATTAAGTTTATTCTTGAAGAGGGGCTGATTTTCTTTGATCAGATTTCATTTTATTCATTCCTTCAAGAATGACATGAAAGTCAAGGCAATAATCTACTTTACATGAATCAATTGTGCATCAGAGGTTAAAAGAAGTCAAGTAAATGTAACATAACAGCCCAGACAAAAACTGCAATTTAGCACCAACACGACATGCATTCCAACATTACAATAGGCAAGCATCCAGCAGCACCTGTACCATTTCCCACTCATTGAATTACACCTTTGACTACTGCCATCAGTGGGTGCATTTTGCCATTACCCAGAGGGATGTCTGATAGCCCTTAAGCCTTCAGGTATGACTTAGAAAATAAAGAAGCAGGAACACAAATCTGTAATTGAAAAAGATCTTAAGATGGTTTAAGCTACAAGAACCAAGAAAATTAAATTATTTTAAAAGTTTCTAATTTTTTTATCCATAAGATAGCACTTCATGGAAATATATAGATTGTATATCGGCATCAAGTGCTAGAGACGTGCTACCACTTGCTTCTTGCAAATTGTTGTTTAAGTAAATGAATTACTCTCACTGGGTAATTCATAATATCCCCCATGAAACAATCAATTTGCATTGTAGCATGGGCATTCAGGGGAGTACTAATGCAACACGTGCCGAGTTTGCATCTCTTGATCCTATCCCCTCAGTAAGCAGGCACAGACACGGTGATGTGAATGATGCTATTATACTGCTGCTTTAGGTTTTGTTTTTACATCACCTGGATTTTAACTTCACGATGCTATAAAAATCCAACAGTAGGAAAAAAAAAGTTAACTGGAAAGGAAAAAGTTCCAGCTTGCGAGTTTTTTACTCACTTTTATTAAGCTTTACATAATCACCTTTGAAGAGATCTAGAGCTACAGCTATCTTCTGAGGCTGCTATTAAAGACTTGTAACTTCTCTCCATTCCCTAATCTGGAGGACCAAATTTATACACTCTGCCAGTGAACATGAAAAGAGCACCTATTCAATTTTTATGCCACCAGTTAAAATTCCTTCACCTATGTTTGTAGACATGATTTTGCAAGATGTGCTTCATAAAAAAATTCATGGCTATATAGTAAGCCTCACAGACTCTATCACAACTGGTTTGGTATAACATAGAGGACTCCCCTATAGCTTTGATATTTGTTAATGTTACAAATATCCCAAACTGATGCCACATGAAATTTTCATATAATCTACAGTCCCTTCCCTTCTTCCTAAATAACTCCATATTTTATCAATAATTAAGCTTATATCAATATTTCTTCACAGAGATAACTAGAATTATACATCTGTGTTTCCACACACCCATAAAAAACTGATCAGTTGCGAAATTTTGGAAATTATTGTGAAATATCAGAAATTTTATGTCTCTTATAAGATTCAAAGTCTTTAAAAATAATTAGAGATGTCTGTTGATTTCAATGACTATGATACATCACAACGACTCATTCAAGGCTGACTCCCACAAGGTTCCAAAAACATTGGTAATCAATCACTTTCTGCAGCAGCACAGGTGCAGGCTACAGCAGAAGTATTAGGTGTGGAACCTGGCACTCGAAGAACAACAGGCTCAATGCCAGCCTATGTAGATCTGCCAGACTGTGTTTAGTAGCTATATTCAAATCTCATACAAATGTTGGTCTTCCATTCCTCTCAACAGAGAAAGTAATCTAAGAAGCTAAAACTTACAGACTGCCACAAACAGAGTAACTTTCCCTGAATAATATTCTCATCACTTTAAAAAGAAAAAAAAAATCAAGCTTGCTATAATGACATTTTAATTAAATCTTACAGAACCTATTTTATCACATAACATTTTCATGTTACTTCACAGAAGCAATATATTTTCCCATTTGTTACACAGTTTCTTCCACACCCACTGTACATTGTGATACCAACCTAATTTTGGATCAGAGCCTGCATGCATGCATACACTTAACTATATTCACATAACTCATGTCATTGATGCAAGTGCGCTCAGAATGAAGTTAAGCAAATGCACGAGTGTTCCAAGATCCAAATTCTCCTGTTGAAAAAGCCTTGGAGCTAGGACTTTGACTGATATAGCTGAAATTCCATGCAGTGGTCTTTTATGAAAACAACAGATTGCCTTTTTAAAAAGCTTACATTCTCCGCTACAGAAACTGGTATAAAAACCTATCACAACACAATTCTAAAACTGATAACTCTCCCACTGAGCAGCAATGAGAATAGAGTGGAACAGAGAGCTCAGAAGACAAAAGATTATCATAATATCTTTATTCTTTTTGATGTACCTTGATAACAGAACTCCTCAAAATAAATATAATGAGAGATCACATGTATCTTGCATTATTTTGAGTATGATCTACAGACTCGTAGGAAAGAAAGTCCTTTACTCCACGATACTTTCAAATAAAATATCTTCATTTTCAAAAGAGAACTAAAAACTATCTTTCCTCAGAGAACTGGACTGAATCTGCAATCATATAGAATAGGAGACAAAATCCTTTATTTACTATCTTAGTGTTTGAAATAAATTAGCGCACAAAAAAGTTTTATGGTATTTGTTACCAAGTTTTGAAAACAAAACTACAAGGGTTATCTTCATTCTTATGATGCAGAAGGGAAACTAAAGGTTGTCAAGAAGTATCATTCAATGATGACAAAGTATTCAAAAAACACTACCCACAATGCCACCAATGAAACATGTTTTGCAACTTGAAATTGCTTCCTATTTCCCCTGACATCACTGACAAAGTGTAATTCTACAGCTGAAGTTCTAAACGTAGATTAACTACAACGGTGAATGAGGAACTGGACAGAAACAGGCTACAATGTTAAATCATATATAAGCTACAGTATCGCGTGCCTTTAGTACACATGGAACACAGATATCTCCCGAAAACCTGTTCTAAACTTACAAGTGTACAAGTTAGAGAACTCTGCAAGTGTTTCTAAAATTATGACCTGTAAAAAAAGATCATGTGCTATTTAACAGGGGCAAACTGCTTGCACTTGTGAAGTGTGTTCCAGCCACAAGGTCAAGTTCTTTTACAAACAGGAAAACACAATACCAGTTTACGATAGGTAATATATGCAATGGTCTATTACAAGAAACAGCAGCAGCAGGCATGATTCTTGTATCTCTCATAGGCAAACAAACTCCTTTCTTCTGCAAAGTGTAGAAAGAAAGCTACATGACTCCCTCTAATTCTGGACTATTCGTAACTTAAGGGGTTACAGTTTCACAAGCTGTACTGTTTCATATGTGTGATATGTGTGTGCTCCTACTCACTGGAACTCCGAAACAATGTATTCATTATTAAATGTGGGAAAGAGCAAATGTGAAATCATGAACAATAGGGAGCATGTTCGCTACTGTCATCAGAAGTATCTTCCTATCAGCAGAAGCTCCAGCTGCTTTATTTTCTGTTTCTGATCTTTAAAAAAACAACACAATAGAGTAACAGAATATTGCAGAAAATACAAGTTTTTGCAAGTTAATTGTGCTGAAAAAGTAAAAAAAAAGTTTCACAGTTGAATTTTTCCTAATTGAAAATATTCAGAATTTAATTTTTATTGAGTACAAAAGTCAATACGCCTAACTCAAAGATTCTAGAATATGCTTCAGAAGTTGTCTCCATGAGAAAACAAACATTCTACATTTTAAATGTATGAAGTGACTATCTTGTTGGCAAAATAAAATATTGATGAAACTAGGTATCTGTATTATAGTGGTCACCTTGTTTTTTACCCTGAAGTAAAAGAAGCATTCCCAAATTTTGAGCATTAGTGTTTTATTACCATTATTACTTACTTTTATTTTATTTTGTAAAATGCCTACAAAGATTGTGTACCAAATTTTTAATAGTTTTAATAATAAAATAGAATATTTATTTATCTCTTTAAACTTTTCTGCATCACTGTTTATGAAGGAAAAGTTGGTGTGTTAAAAACAGCTTCAATTATTATGCAAAAACCATCTTGAAGTTGCACAGAAATATATTAAACCAGAACAGTGAGAACAATGTTATGTTCCCCTAAGCACAAGGGCTCATTTTGCTGCCAGAAACAATCTAAACCAAATTTCTAGGCAGGCTTTGTAGTGAAACATGAAGAGACTTAGCTAAAAAAAAAAAAAGCATTATAGAGGAGGAAAGACAGCAGAGACTAAGGTGTACTATCCATAATTGCAAAATTATTTTAAAAATAAATTCAAAGAATGTAAAATTAACACCTGTGGCAAATAACACTGATAAAATTAATATACAAACCAGTTAAAAATATGTTTATCTCACAGCAGAAATGATAACAAAACTGATGCCATAATACTTATTAGAATTACACTTCACTGTGGAGTTTATTAATATTTTCTACAAAGTGCTTACAAAAGTGGCTACTTTTACACATTGTTCATAATGGCGTATTTTTTTCCACAATTTTCAGTAATACCTTGAAAGTCTCACACTAAAATTAGTTCTTCTGAAGAAGTTTTTTCCTGCAGTACTTTATTATTATAGGATTGGCTTTTAAGTGCTGAATTACTAACTGATACTTAAATATTTCTGCAGGCTTATAAGCACAAAGTAGTGAGCAAAAGTACAATACTACAGGCATATCAATCTTGAAGGCATGCCTTTATCATTATGCAGTTAAATGATGCTAACAGTTATGGTCTGAAAGACTGACTGGTTCTCCATATTTATAAGTTCTCAAAAACTTAGCTTATTTTATCATGACATAAAATAGTCTATAGCCAAAAGATATTAATGCTTTTCCTTATGAGACAACCACTGCAAAAGTTAGACTACTATAACTACAATAATAACTACACAATATATTAGTTTATATACCAAAATTCAGGGCAAGCTGCTGCAAGCCTTACCCTTTGCAAAGTGTGACAGGTTTGTCTACAGTGGATTGGAAATATGATTTACTACAACACTGCCTGAAATTGTGAGGCTTTAACCAAATCTAAAACATCTACATAAGAAGGGGAAAAGAGCTGCTGAACAGATAAAAGTAAAATCTTGATTCTTATATCAAATGTTATGCATTTTAATATGATTTTTTCCCTGATTTATGTAAAGCTTTGTGGTTTTCATTTTCCTTAGCCTGTCACATTGTAGTGATGTATGGTACATTTTAGCGTCAAGTTTGCCATGAGCAATAAAGTCAGTGCCCCCAAAGAAATATCAATATATTATCACTCTTCCCCACCATGCCACATTCCCAAATTTTCCTTTATTCAGCCTATTTGGTTTTGCTTCACATAGTTAGTTCATATCCTTTTGACAGTCTCCCACAAAAAATATTTAATGTTTTATTTTTGAAAAAATCGAAACCCAGAAATTTACAGGATTAAATACAATTAATTATCCAAGGCTAGATAAGGCCAACATGGAAGAAAAACATTGAGGTATTTTATCTGTTTGGAACAATAAAACTGAAAGAAAAAGGGAGGGGGAAGAGGGGAAGGCATGATCTATTGAAAGACATGCAGTAAATGCTGCTTAAGAGACATGAAATGAGAAATACCAATATAATAATGTTCTGTAACAATCTCTGCACTTCTATCACCAAAGTGCAGAAAGACACAGGAAGAGCTATAAAAAGATGACTGCAACAAAAGAAGAAAGATGAGGCACTCTCTTCAACAAAATACTAATATTTGTAGAGGCTCAGGAAGAAAAAAATCATTTTACCTGTAAAATACTAAAATGAAAAACAGAAAAGTGATGACAAAGAAAAGTATTTTCTGTTTTGACCTCAGTTCTGCTCACATGAAGGTCTGCAACATTTAAACCACCAGAGTTCCTATTCCTACCCTGCTCTTTCTATAGAACCATAAGCTAATAGAATTAATCCCAATGAACTAATAATGATACCTTCAAAATTTTTGACCAAGATAATCTCCACGTGAAATCATTCATTAGACATATCTTTTATATGGAAAAAAATCCCAAAACCTAGGATATTCAAAATTCCAGAACTTGCAGGTTAGCAAGTTTTTAAATCATCCACTTTACATCCGATACATGAAAAAGAGATGCCACCTCCCAGAAAATCAATAGTGCTCATCCAATTTCCTAATACAGCTGTGTTCTACAGTGCAGCTGTTCTACACAGGTTACACACGTGCTTGACTGAACCTCACTGGCTGAGCACCTTGAGGTTTCACGATGAAAAATGCCACACAAATACACTACCTACATTCATTCACTTGACATAAGGAAGCATTTATGTCTGGTCTTTCCTAACGGTAACTTCTGAAATTCAACTAAATATGTACATTGTTATTTGAACGTAACACCCGCACGAGAATATGTAGGTTCATTCCAAATTGTGATGAAACAACAAAACTAGAAAGCATGCATATAGTTTTAAAGGAAAACAGTATTTGCAGCCTACTTGCCTTGTTCTCCAGGTGTAATTTTAAAAAGCGAAGGTAGGCCACAGGTGCAAATGCATCAGCCGAATGCACGACCACCTTGGCTAAATCTCTGAAATACAAAATTTTTAACATCAAATAGTATAGTACATGATTTTATATAGAGACAATACTTAGTCACTGCATAACACAAACTCACAGGTAACTCATTGAAAATCTATTAATTTCTTGTCAATATTTTCATATAAATTAAGAAAGAGTAGTTTGTTATATACAATCATATTGTTGAATAATATGTTATCTTCAAGAATTTTCAAATTTCAAAAGGAATAAACTATACTTCCTGCGTGAGCTGGCATAGGAGGATGCAGCAACAACCATAAAACCACAGAAGAAACAGAAAGAGTAAGTTTGTTCTCGTTACCACACGAGACCCCCAAAGCAGCATTCAGGCAAGGGCACAAAAGAAGGAAAACAGGCACTGCAGACTTGGTCCATGCTAGAGCATCACCAAACCTGCATCACCAGGGCTTTGCACAGGCACAATATCCCACTGTGCTTTGATCTTTCCCACAGCCGGGCAGGAATCTCAAGCATGTCTGATAGGGCCCCTAAGCCTATCACAGGCCTATGTTATTTAAACACAGATGCTCTGCTCATCCAACGCACAAGGCCAAAACCAATTACTACCATACATGTGTTTTTTGACACCCCAGCTGCAAGTCACTTGAGTGTGTTTACAATCCTCCTTGCCAGTCTTCCCACACTTCCAGACCAGTATTGAGAGAATCGGTTAGCTGTAGTTTATGAAAGCATAAACTACATTATGTTTTAGATCCTAGAGACTAATATGTAAAGTAATCTTCTAATTTCATCAACAGGAGATTTTTTAAAAGACCACTGTTTTGATTAATGCTCCAGGGATTAGTTTTTGAAGTATTAACATACAGCATTGCACACTGAGAAACTGACTGCTTCAACCATCTTGCATCTGATAGTGAAGACTACTAGACACAACTGTTTAATGCCAAATGTGTTGGTAACAATGTTCAACTTCCTGTGTACTGATTCAAATTAGTTAATTTTAGTTTTCATTTTTACAGACACAATCTGTCACACTTTGATTCACAAGAGGCAGTATCTGTTATATCCATCTGCATGATTTTACTACTTAAGAAAAAGGTATCTCTAAGAAACAAACATCAGAAGGTGAGAAACTCAAAGAAAACATAAGAGAAATTCAGACGCAGTATAAGAAAATCTGAAAATTGTTGAAAGTAAGGCTAAGGACACACATAATTTTCCTGAAATCACAGTGCCCTTGGTATCTTCATAGCGTTCAAAGAGATGATACAGATAGATTTCTAGTAATACCTCATAAAACCTATACAAACTCAAATCAGTTGAAGCTTTGGCCAGATCCCCGTTCCTTAACAAAAGTGTAAAATTAACAGAAATATCTGTTCTATAAAACGTGTTCTGGTATTTAAAAATAACAAAACATCACACAATAAAGATAAATATCTTTAACATAAGAAGATCCACTTCCCTTCAAGCAAACTTTTAAAGTATTTTGAGAAATATGCCTCAGTTTCACTCTTGAAATTATCAAGATTCTTTATGATTAAAATATTGTTTATATTTAAGATATAAGATACCTTATAGATAGTTCCTTAAGATTAAAATCATTATTTTCAAGTGACCATGGTGTCTTCAAATTCTAACAGAAATAGGTAGAAAATAACTTGGGAAATCTTTAGCAAGAGGAGTAAATAATCAAAAATAATAAAAACCAGATGCCAAGACTTCAATAGTACTTTCTACCAGGGTATCCTCAGTGTCTGAGTTTTTCAATAAACATTTCACACTTGTTGTTCAAGTCCTATATGGGGGAAATCTAGTACTTTTTATTGATGGATTAACTACTTAAAACTAAATTAATGGGAAAGCTTACATCAGAAAGAAAAACCCAAAAATTTAGTTATTAAATGCATCTGTTTAATTAAAATAATACCTAGTAAATGTTAAAAAAAATTAACTCCAAAATAAAAGAAGCAGTCCACTTGTATTCCGCATGTTCCAATTCACCAGTACAGCAGAACAGATGTTACACTGATACCTATGTAAATGTTCAATAACTTTAGAATTTTTGAGTACTTATTTGCCACCCAAGAAGTATTGCAAAGAAATCATAAGTATTTATTCTCAGTATGAAGTGCACTCCCATGACATGCAGCTAACATAGATGGAAAGCAGAATAGTTCTGCTTGCATCCAGTGCAATTAAAAAAATTAATGAAGTCCTGAACTTGATAAGTCATATCCATCTTAGGAAATAGTAAAAAAACCCCAACCAACTCAAAGCACAGGAAAAGCAGAGATTAAAATGAAAAACAGTGAGACACCCCAACAAATTATATAAGGCCATTTCACACTGAAAGCCTGAATTTTGAGTAGGAATTTGACTATATAAGATGATTCATGTTTGATTGTGGTGGAAACACAAGAATTTTGCCAAGGAAATTTTCAGAAGACTGAAAAAAATGAAGAATAGTTGAAAAACTGTCCTAATCAGCTATTTGGTTTGAAATCAAAATCATCTGATCTCTCAAGATTTCTTGAAGATCTAGAAAATACGCAATAATTTAAAAACACTCTGTAACACTTTCACAGGACAAATATGTCAAGTTAGAACAAGTCTTTGAGTACAATCAATGCTTCTCAGTATATGACTATTTTTTCACGTTTACAGAAATTAGAATTTTATAATTTTGCTTTTAACTCCAAACCTAGAATTACAAGCCTAAACACAGAGCTAATTTTAAGGTATATAAAGGAAAATTGTATTTCCCAGATATTTCAAATGTGACAATTTGCCCCCCAAAAGATCAAACTATTCTGTGTTCCATAAACAAATAGGACTTTATCACAAGAGTAGATATTAGATGGTATTCACATAGATGAGAAATAGATCTTTAAAATTTCAAGAAATGTTGATCAATTGCACTTTAAATATCAGCATATGAAGGACAGGAAATGCTTGGTACCTTACAAACACTAAAAGTAAGAAAGCTGACAATTGGATTACAATAGTCTACCTGGGAAAACCAGATAAAACCCAATCTGACTCTTGTTTAAATATTTTGGTTCTAACATTTTGCTTTCACTGCTAGATATTGTTTATTTTCAAATATATGTTCACTCAATCTGCCATACTTCCTCTATGAGGCACATTTTTAAATGAAGACAGGGAATAATGGCAAGAATTCAGCTTAACATTCAAAAGCAAAATTCATCCTACAGTCTTATATTAACGAGACTCCCATTTCTCCATATTAAGTAACGTTCAAGGTTGTATTTTATTTTTTCCTGAGCCAGCATATTTCTTTATTTTCAAGGATATACTGTAGAAACATATTTCACCAAGTTTAACAGGGAAAAAACCATTGACCAGTGAAAACACTACCTGCAAGTAGCGTTACAAATGAAAGGCATATTAGGTTTTCTCCTGTTGTTTTAGGTTTATGTGGCAAGATCTTGGTGGCAGGGGGTAGTGTTCAGAGGTGGTCTTTGTGACAAGAGACCAAGGTATGCTAAGCTCATCAGCAACATTGGTGGTGTCTCTGTAATAACATATTTGAAAAATATGCTGCAACTCGAGTGAGAAAAACATGGCAGAAACAGCCCCACAGACACCAAGGTCAGCGAAGGAGTGAGAGGAGGTGCTTCAAACGCCAGAACGGATTCTATGCAGCCAGTGGAAAAGACCATGGTGAACCAGGTTGTTGCCCTGCAGGCCAGGAAGGACCACATCAGAGCAGATACACACACTGCAGTCTGTGCAGAAGCACACACACAAGCAGTTTTTCTGACAGGACTGAGCCCCACGGGAGACCCATGAGGGGCAGACTGTTCCTAAAGGACCATACCCCATGGAAAGCACATGCACTGAAGCAGTTCTTAAAGAATTTGCATGGTAGGAAGGACACACACTGTAACAGTTCATGAAGGACCCATGGAAAAGACCCAGGTTGGAGCAGGGGAAAAGTGTGAAGAGAAGGGGGAAGCAAAGACACAGTGTTATGAACTGACCACAGTTTCATTTGCTATCCCCTTGCACTGTTCATTGGGGAGGATGTAGAAAAGTCAGGAATGAGGAAGTGAAGTTAAGCCTGGGAAGAACAAGGTGTGGACAGAAGGTGTATTTACTTCCCACTATTCTACTTTTTTTTTTCTTTTTTCCCCTAGATTTGGCAATAAATTATATTAATTTTCCCCAAGTTGAATGTGATTTGCCCATGACAGAAATTGGTTAGCCATCACACTGTTCTCTTCTTGTCCTACAAACCTTTTAATCTTATTTTCTCTCTTCTTAAGGAGGGAGAGTGAGAGCAGCTTGGTGGGAACCTGACAGCTAAGGTTAATCCATCCCACCTGTTTCAAAGGCGAAAGTATTCTCCAATGTCTTCCTCAGAAACTTTTAACTCGGAAGATGTTTTGGAGTTGTTTGGGAATTTAGGGATCTTGAAAATCTTGACAAAACCTCTAAGCTGTAATTCTTACAACTCCATTTAAGCTTTAAAAATTTTATCAGAATGTAGTCCTGCTTTAGGAATGGTACTCCCAAATTCAGTGCCCCCACTGAGACACCGCCCTCCTTCACTGCCCCCTGCCCCTGTTTTCCCCTCCCTGCCGTGCTGGGATGGAGTTGAGAATTGGAGGCACAAAAGGCCAAGATCACAGGTTGAGATAAGAACAACTTACTGCTAACAGCAATGAGATAAGAAAATGAACAATAACAGCACAATATTAATAACAATTGAATACAAGTGTGAGTGGATTACATTCAAAAATGCTCACTGAGGACCCTGCTACAATGAACAATACAGGACAGCTCCCTCTCTGTGTTTTTTCAACTGGAAGGAACACTTTTGTCTCACACAGAAAGAGAGGGTCCCTTTCTCCCAATCCTGGCAGTGAGTGAGGTGGCATCAAATAACTTCAGTGTCCTTGGCCACGCTGTCTCCCAGCTATTGCAAAAAATTAAACCTGGCCTAGCCAGAACCAGGAGAGATGTATACCTGAACCATGGATAGCTAAACATTTGGAAACTCTAGTAGCAGAGTTAAGATGATTACAAAGTTTGTTTAGATTCAGTGTATATGAAAAGCAAGAATAAAATGTAGAAAAAAATTCATACCTTATTTAAAGACAAAGAAACTATGAAATATTTTTCTCAAAAAGTTCATACAGTAATAGATTTCACATGCATGACCCCTCAGAGAACATGTCTTCACGACATGAATAATGTAAGAGATATGCAGGGCTAATCAAGCCAGAGACACACAATGCCAGTGTAGCTATTCAGTTTCCATTATATAAATGCATATTTATAACTAGTTGAATAACTGTTCAAAAGTCCACTGCGCCATATATTTATTATTAAATACCCACTGATTTAAATATGTCTTTTGTGTATTTTTTGTGCTTTTAACTTTTATTATTATTTGAAGTATCATCAAGAGAAAAAAAGACAAATCAGCCAGACCACTTCTTTTTCAGCTTTTCCTAGTCACTTAAACTGTCTTTCTACCATTGAGAGCCAGATACACATTTAGAAGATATTATAATATATTCCTACTTAAACTGCTCTTTGGTTGATCCCAAAACAATGGTGTAATCAACCAGTATTTCAGTGGACATCTGCCAGATTAGCTGCCAACACTTTAACAACTTTGTCTATTGATCTCCTCACAAATGCCATGCAATGAAATGGAGCTAAGAGCTCTTGGTTCTCTATTCCTTACACAAGCAGATCCCAGTCTTACAGAAAAGTGAAAGAAATAGATCTGCATTGTGAAAGCCTTAATCGTGTCTATATGCTCCATAATCTTGACCCGCACTAAGATGACTGAGAATCAATCACTAATACATGATTACTGGTCTGTTTACTTGCTTCAGAAAAGGAACAGCAGCCAAAACATCTCACTTGAAGCAAGCAGGCTTAGCTACTTAACAGGATAATAAGAAACAAGAAGACACAAATATTTTCTGCATTTCACTACTCAGATTTTAGTAATTAATATCAAAGGAATAAACTATTCAGTGTAACTGAGATGGATTCATGCAAAGTTTGTATTTAAAATATCCTCTAGTAATTGAAGAAAAGGCTTTATCATTATCATTCTAAGCTACTAAACACACACACACACACACACACACACACACACACACACACACAGAGGTAATGGAACCCACAGGCTACTGATGTGGCAGTTTATCAAATTTAGCTGTAATGAAAGATAAATATTACAGGCAATTCACACTTCATGAAAGGATAAAAGTGTCAGTGTATAGGTACCAGTTTTACTGCAGGCCATAATCAGCAAGTAAACGAAAGTGCAAATGTCTAAAAAGTTTATAGCCCTCTATGAACGCCTCATCATGTCAGGTATTGATTTAGGTTTTCAGAGGACTTTGCCAGTGTTGAACGATGTGTCTGTGAACTTAACATGTTTTACCTCTGCCAAGGCCATGTTTTTACCTCTTGCCACCTCTAGTTGTCTCAAACTAAATTTTAATAAGTTCCCATTGCTTTAATGTGTTCCCATTGCTTTAATATAAGGAAATGGAAGAAACTATTCCTTACACAACTATTTTCTTCTTAAACAGAGGGCAGTCCAGAGTGAATGTTTCATATTCTCCTCCTTCTCCACAAACATGGACTCCATATTTCTCAGAGAGCTAACATAAAAGGGAAATTGAAACATGTAAATATCACATTAATGAAGTCTATTACATATTTGGCTGAAAATGTCAAAAACAGTACAGTACACACTGGTTGCTGGCTGCAGTTAAAACACGACATGTACTTTCTAAAAAATACCCATTACAAGGCTGAAAAAATCCAAACATCATACAGCCAGTTCTTGATTTCTTTGTATGCCTATTACAGTGATCTAAAAATTACTGATGTGTTATATTTGAAGTAGAACTGGCACTGTAATATTCAGATAAGCAAATTGACTCCTAGTTCTTCCTTCTCAGTGGCCATGAGAGGTTGTTCAGATTCCCATATTTGTCTTTCTTTAGCATATCTATTTCACCTGTAGGAGAAACTTCTACTGTGAATCAACACAAGAAGTAGCACTTCACATAGAAGTATACAATAAACACATTTTTTGACAACAGATTCAGAAACTGTACTCTGTGTTTTGGTAACTATTCTTTCCAAAACAATCTAACAATACCAAGGAGTTTTCTAAGCCAAAAGCAAAAAGCTAAAGCAAGATCTAAAGAGAGAGAAACATGTTGCTTTCTTTATAAATTGTACTTAATATAGTTTCTAAATCAACATATATTTATGAATATTTCTGGAGCTCTTGATATCTCACTAAAATACATAACTAGATAAACCAAAACATTCAAAATAGGAGATATGACTATCTTAATTAATCCCTGCTTTATAAGTGAGCAGCTGTGGAGCATGAACCAAAGTTCTTTTACTGGAGTAAGAAGTGCACAACTGCTCAATAGCTCACTATACTACTGCTTTAATGTACTGTACTGATAGTAATCAAGCACCAGATGTGAGCATGGGGACACCCTCTCTTTGTCTGCAGGAGAAATTCATGTCCTCAATTCGTGTCCTCAGCAGCAGATATCACCTTCCAAAGTGTCACTGCAGCAGCTGATTCAAGCCAAGCCCTGTCCAGGCTTTTTAACATTAAGCAAGCACTTACATTCTGCTTTAAGTGACACATGAGAACTTGAACTGCAGTCCTCAACTACATCGCAAACACCAGTGTTACTTTTGGGAATATTTATTTAACTCATGAGAACTTGAAGTGCAGTCCTCAACTCCACTGTAAACACCAGTGTTACTTTTGGAATATTTATTTAACCCCTTTATGCCTTTCCTTAAAGGAACAGAAGCCCACCCATGATGCTTCTGCAGTCAAAGTAGCAATACAGTTCTCCAGAACATAGGAGAGGGTTAGAAAAAGTCTATCTGGATGTTAGAAGATAATTCCAAATCTGCTGTTTGTTTCTTTTTAAGCAAACATAAGACTGGGTTATTTATACATTGTTGATTCCATTTTTTACAGGGTTATCAGCATATTTGCGTAGCAGTTTATTTCATATATTCAAATGGTATTGTATTTTTATTGTTGAAGCTAGCAAATGTAGTTTGTGCTATTTTACATTTCTCTTTCAAAGTTTTTTATTTTAAAATGTGAAAGAGTGTTTATATAATTTCGGTTACTTAAACCAGAGGCCCGAATCCTCTTCAGCCATTATTTTGCAGAAAAGGAAAATGCTCTGAGAAAACAGTACCTCGGTAATGCTCTATGTGAATATTTAGTTGTCTGGTGCTTTAAAATCTAAATCTCTTTTGGAACATATATTAAACATTTTTTTCAGTATCTTGTTGCGAGAGTTATTTTTATTTTTTCCTTTCACATCTTCTTTCAAAGAAAAGGAGCATAAGAGAACCTTTAATCCAGTGCTCATTAAAAAATTACACTCCTGACATAAAAGAGAACTCCATCTGTCAACAATGGCAACAAGGTTTCTATAGGACAAATACATCAGGAATAATTAATGTTGATGCAACAAGACTGGACAACCTACAAAACAGTTAGTCAAAACCTTTTACTCTATTTGAAAAAAAACCCCAGCAAACCCTAAAGAAAACTATTAAAAAATGAAAGAGAGAAAACCAGGAAAGATCCTTCTAACTGTTACCTTTCCAGTGAATACATGAATCAACAGTGAATACATGGAGTGTCTGTTTACAAGTCACTTTCAAAATTGGTAGCTCTGCTTGTAAACAGTGTCTAGAATAATTATTGGCAATTAACATTGAATACTCAGAAGATGTAAGACTATTTCCTATCTTTGTTGTGAGAAATTCTCATTTCCAATGTCACTGGCTTCAACATCATTCTTGACACCAATTATACAAGGTGCTAAAGGATTTTCAGTTCTCACAAACGTCAACAGGAACAAAAGATTCAGCAGCTCATAGAACAGATCCTTAACATTCATTTAACAAAGTCAGCAATATTTTTAAAATGTCATCAATAGCATGAAAGTTGTGCCTTTTAATCATTTAGAATATAATAACATCTTATCCTCTTCAGCCATGTAAATAACTTAAAAAATGGAGTTAAACTCAAGATATAATTGCTATGTAACTACACTACCTTTCAGTAGTAAAAGAGATTTTTAAAGTTCTGGTTACTTCTTTTTCTTCTGCAGGTTTTCCATGCCCATAAATATTCCAAGAAAACTACTTATGAAGCCAGGCTGACTGGTAACCCATATTAACAATGAAAAGTATTTTTAGGAGATCCCTTTGTGGAAATTTAGACAGCCTACACTGATGAAAGTTACACCAACACCTTCTTAATGGACATGCAATCATTGTGGGTATCTAACAGGCTCAAGGACAAGGAATTGTGGTAAACTGGCATTGTCACAGGCAATACATGAAAACATAATTTCAGAACTGTTATTATTAAACTTTACTTAGCTTGATGTTTGATGCTTCTACATCAAACTCAAAGAAGACTCAAGTACAAACTCTGGTCTTTTTTCCCTAGTTGAATAATTTTTCTTTAAATATATCTACTAGCTCTGTCAAAAAGCATTATCCTGTTTTGAGGACACATAACCCTTTGCACAGCATTAAATACATGCAATCATTGTGGGTATCTAACAGGCTCAAGGACAAGGAATTGTGGTAAACTGGCATTGTCACAGGCAATACATGAAAACATAATTTCAGAACTGTTATTATTAAACTTTACTTAGCTTGATGTTTGATGCTTCTACATCAAACTCAAAGAAGACTCAAGTACAAACTCTGGTCTTTTTTCCCTAGTTGAATAATTTTTCTTTAAATATATCTACTAGCTCTGTCAAAAAGCATTATCCTGTTTTGAGGACACATAACCCTTTGCACAGCATTAAATACATCCTCAGGAATAAACCTGTTATTTCATTTTTTAAAGAACCTACTCTATGCAGTCTGATTGTGTAAATGGTAGGAAACCTGCAAATGGGAATCTTTGGGGAAGTTTTGTATTACTTATGATTTTGACACTACCATTTATTGCTTTGAAAATCTCAAAGTTACACACAATTATTTAGCTTTATCATATTAATATACAAGTTAGTGTTCCTGCAATATTGAGGTTTCCTGCCTTTAGCTCATTTTAAAGATGCTGACACCATTTGTGAACCATGTCAAGAAATAACATTTTTCATAGCAAAAGTGCATAGCTGAGGCTTACATTCTGTATATAAAGCTAAGCTCTGGATTAGTATGTAATTAAAATAAGTATTTTTTTATTAAGTTTATTTTACTGAATTTCTGCCTGTCTTACTTTTTAACTGCAAATTTAACTATATGAATATCCTTTAAGTAATACTCACCTCCAAAAGAATAGGCTCCATTTCACCTAGAGTTTTTCCTAGGTGCTTATCTGGATCTAAACCTGCAAAAAACCCAGAAAGTGTAAAAGTATTTCTTATTAAGTACTCTTACGACATCAAGAAAGGTTTCTTTTTTTTTTCTTTTACAAATATAGCATGTCTCCCTTAGATACTCCTGAGCATCTAAAACAGCTACTATCTTAAAGAAAATACACTTAGTCACAATTCTCCCTAATTCTCTTTGGGCAAATGGTTTCCACGTTTATGGAAAAATAAAGCCAGTTACCATTTCACTACATGTCAAGTGGAAAAGCTATTGTTTCCCTTAGGAATTTCACTAACCAGTGAAGTAAACACACAGATGCGTGGTAATAAAAATACTACACAGATACTGCCTTTTTGAGTCAGAAGTTACCTTTATAGATACCTACTAAATTAAAATATAAGTTAATTTTTTTTTATAGTTCCTGCAACTGGAAGGGACAGAGACTGTTTTCCATAATGAACACTTCTTTTGCCAAATCACATTCTGTGTGTGTTATGCACATAAAAAATGTAAGATTAAAAAGGATGGAGATATAAGGAAAACTCAGACTTACAGAATGTATTCAATGTTGTACCTTTTGATCCATCATAAAATATTCTGTATCATGCCTACATTTTGATTTATTTTCCTTTGTAAATAAGTAAGCCCTATTAATATTTGATAGTTACTTTAACATGCTCCTCTGTATTCCTGTTTCAACTTCTTGACTTTTTGAGTTTGGCCTGGTCATGACAGTTAACGGCCACTTCTCAGGGATAAATCAAGTAATTGCCAGAAATCAGTAGCGGGATGAAATAATCCAGGAATAACTGTTTCAAGAGCTGACATCTTCAACCAAATAAATGTAATAGTTTGATTTGATACTAAATGGTTAAAAGGTCTTACCATAGGAAGCAAATGAGAAAAAACAAAATGGTAACTCCTGAAAGTGAAGGAACACTGAGAAATTTGCAGTTATCCCATTTTTCACTAGTCTTAATTATTGTGTCTTGGGCTTCTTTTTGTACTGATACAATACTTGTCTATTTTTTCCTACTCTACTGCTTTATGCAATAATAGGCATCATTAAAGAGCTGCCACCAAAATTACTCCATTCAGAAGCAATTTCTGAAGTATGTACCTTGCAAAGCACTTTAGATCGTTGATGATGAAAGCTGTTATATAAATGTACAGTACACTATTATATAAAGTCATTGCTGAGTTAAAATAGCTGATATGTCTCTTAATTTTTACAATCATGATCTTGGTATATTTAAATTCCTGTGAAACTAAAACAAGTTAGACTGAATGAGATTTCAAAACACTAAGAAAGTTTTTAAATATTTCATTAAAGCACATTAAAAATTCCCTATCTAGGGGAATGCTTTTAAAACTGCTTAATAATTAAAGTTAAAAAAGACTGAGGTTTTTTCCTCCCTCTATTCCTTTTTTGTATTGGTTTATTGCTTTTTATTAACAGACTAAAAATGTGTGTGCTAGATATATGATAATGATAATTTATTCTTGTGGAAATAATTTTGAAATATATTAATTGAATTTCAATAGTTCAAATGGTTCTGGTGATCTTTTCCAAGTTACATCAGCTTAGCATTCTGTCCTTGATTTTAATGGGATAGGTATTAGGCCAAACAAGGAATTTCTCTTGAAGTAAATGAATGAGTACTGTATTACAGTACCATTTCACACATTTACATTAATATCCTTCCTTTAATATAATTACTTTTCTAAGATAAGCAACCCCTCTCTCCTTGATAAAATCAGATTGATTTCCTCTAAATTTAAACCAAGGGACACATTACAAACATATGAGAAGAGAAAAAGTTGTCAGAACCAGACATACTAACATATTATTTCCTTCACAAGACTCTCTTTGATAATATGGACATATCTACTATTCTATCCCATAATGAACACAAACCAATAATTTAAAAGAAATTATGATATAAATAGTTTATGAAATACAAATAAATTGCCTATGTAAACACTGTAGGTAAATTCTTTAGTAGTATCCCACACCGACATGAAAATATGTGAAAGTGCAATGTACCTTTCCTGTTTCCCAGCAGAATTCTATTTTTGGACAGTTTGCATTTCTTTTGAAAAATATTATTTCTTTTTGTTTCCAAAAGGTTTGTATTGTGAATGAATAGAGACTGTCTGGTAAAGGCATCAAGAACCAATGTAACCTGTAATTTGCAGAACCAGCAATCCACATTTCAAATCTCTAGTGGTATGCATGCATAGATGAAGCTGTATGTCAATTGTTACAATTGGCATAACAAAGTATTTGGAACCATACTCATAAAACAGTTATCATAAATCTATACTTCTATTTGGTACATTTTTTAAAATTAATTCAGATTCTTAAAACGGTTTAGACTGAAGAGAAGAACAATGTATTGCAAATTTGTAGCACCACATCCTCCAAATTTTTCCTCAATGGAACTATATGTGAAGAAAGCTGAATGGATGGATAAATCAACAACGAGGTCCAGGGCCTGGATGACTGTATGCAGAATTAAAAAATTAATTAGGAAAGGAACTATAATTTGCAGCACTGACATCTATTTTATTTAACTTGCATGTATCAATGGGAAGCAATTAGAATTCAATTAAAATATTCACTTTTATTACTTCACTGACTGACCTTGAAGTTAATGCCTGTTTTATTTAATTGCATAATCTAAGAATAAATGTTAACCCTAGAATGTTACGGCCCATTATTTTCAATGAATTTTTAACTCCCCAACTGAACTACATTAATCAATCTATTATGTGTTGCCAAGAGACCAAGTAGGTCTTTATTTCTTTGAGACAGACCACTACAGGATGACAGAAACATCTCAAAAGATTTGATAATGCTGTTTGTAACAGTGCTCAGTAAAAAAAATTGGGCTTTCACATCCACTTTTGTAGTCTAGTTTTACTGCAAAATCAGTAAGTGATAGCACAAATGGTATAATCACTTCAAAGTAATTTCTACTTCATCTGTAATTCCTGATAAATCCACTGACAGGAGCAGAACTCCTTCCTACAGATATCACCAATGGTTGCAGAATGCTCTTATGCACAGGCAGAAGACAAGTGTTGTAGAGGACTGCAGGAATGTCAAAAGATTGGGGCAGAAATTCATGGCTTTGTTCGATGGCAAAAAACCGAACATTACTAAAAGGTATTTCACTATTGTTGAGTTATGCAAAGGAACCATATTTAAATGGTTCACTTTGTACATAAGTATCAGTGTAGCAGAAGTCCTCACCACAAGGGCAACTACCTGCTGTCACTTGCATTTATCAAGACCATTAGAAAACCAAGCTACATTTTCATGGCATTACATTCAGCTAGTAAAATTCACATTCTAAAGCCTTATCTGACTAACAAGAACATGTTTTATACATATTCAGAATGTTAAAACTGTCTGGATTTTTAAGAAAGTCTTTAAAACAAAAAATTCTATTTTCACTTCTTAGTGAAATTTCAAATAAATAAAAACAGGTAATAATTACAGGTTTTAAGAAATGGTGGTACATAAAGGCCTCCTGAAAACTACACTGAACCAAACTCTAACCCATAATATATGAACACATTGTAAAAGAATCACTACCACAGACACACACGTGTATGTATGAGTTAACGATTACCTGTTGAAAATATAGGTAAAAAAACTCCATCCTTTCCTGACTAGTCAACCTTACAATTCAGAAAGTATTCTTATTACTCACTGACTTCTTCCATAAAATAAGGTTAAAAACAGATGTCCAAATTGGTATTATCATAATCTTCTTGAAATATCACATTCATAGAATTAGGATTAATTTTGGAGAAAAAAAATGGAACCTATTTTAAAATTACAGCAACATGAAGTTCCTTTTTTTTTCCTGACTTCTTGAGAAGTAACATTGAGAAGATTAGTAACTGCCATCATTATGAATGTCAGGGACTAAGACTTAACTTCTGATGATGTAGTGCCATATAATGTGTAATAAAGTTTCTGAAAAGATCCTAATCAGCTGCTCACAAAGAGTAGAATTGTTCGGAATTTCGAATAAGAAAAGAGGTAATGAAATACTTTCATTTTCTGGAACCAAAACTAGTCTCTTTCTTTTCAATCTCTTTATCATAAAGAAAACAGGGTTAACAATAAGGTGATAGGACCTGTAAGGTAAATAAACAGGTATAGAAAGCAAAAGAGTATAAAGGCAACCACCCATCTTAGAACTGGAACAGAGAAAACAGGACTACATTTGAAGGTGAATTCCTCTATTCTAAATGTGTCTTTTTTTTTTTTTCCTTTTCAAAGTAAACAATACAAAATCACTATTTTCAGAAGGAGGATCAAGAACAATTCTTTACAGACTACAGAATACAAGAGAATATTTTTAATGACACAGGAAAAGCCTATACACAACAGCACTAGCTTGTAACATAGGTTTACCCTGTAAGAGTGCAGGAATGTCTCATAACCTTCACCTTCACTCGCAACCAAGTGCACACCATGCCACACAGATATTCCTGAACTGTAAATCTATACCTTAAGTTGCCTTGAGGTAAATTATTCCTGTTGTCATATTTAGCTTTCATTTCTATGAAGAGCTGGGAAGTGAACTTTTTGTCTGGCAGCATAACTTGACAGGTTCATTCTTAACTTCCTCAAAACTTTCACACATGAAAGGCTGTGTTAACAATGGTAAACTGGATGGATTCCTTGGATTTCCTTGTCCAAAACATTAAAAAAATTGTAAAAAATGCTTAATTTTTGTATAAAAGTAATGAAAAGTGCAATAAATACTGGGTATTACTGCACCTCTAAAAGACTTGAGATGAATATACTTCAAATTTATTGCATGAGCAAAATTCATGTGACTTGACTATATATCTACTTCTCTTTTTTCCCTTTTTTTTTTTTTTTTTTTTTTTTTTTTTTTTTTTTTAATGTGATAATTTATCCAGTGTGGGAATTGTATGGGGATGGAATCCATAGATATAGTAACTCTTTTCAAGCTAAGTGATAAAGTTATATGACATTAATCCCAAAGTGGTTCTAGCATATGTTTCTAGTGCAGTTTAATTAGGATCTCAGCTTATGTTCCTTCTTGAACATTCTTCAAGTATGTTCTAAACTAGGTTAGTCTGATGTCATGAAATTTTAGAATTCTAAGAGGTAAACGGATCTAAAACTCATCATAGAAATTATGTTATTTTATCTGTAACTTCCTGTGATTTTTTTAACATCAAAGATGTTTGTGTTCTAGTTAAATCTAGGATTCAAAGCCATTTAGCTCTGTCATTTCAAGAACAGAAACCTCAATAAATCTTTGAAGAAATGTTGCATTGTTTTACAGATAACAAGGCAATATTTTTAAGCAGATTCTTTTAAAAAATCACAGAATCACAGAATGGGTCAGGTTGGAAGGGACCACAGTGAGTCATCCAGTCCATCCTCCCTGCTCAAGCAGGGTCATCCCAGAGCACATTGTACAGGTTTGTGTCCAGGCAGTTCTCGAATATCTCCACTGAGGGAGACTCCACAACCTCTGGACAATCTGTTCCAGTGCTCAGTCACCTGTACAGTGAAGAAGTTCTTCCACATATTCAGGTGGAACTTCCTGTGCATCATTTTTGCCCATTGTCTCCTGTCCTATTGCTTGGCACTATTGAGCAGAGCCTGGATCCATCCTCTCTGCACCCCTACTTTAGACACTTACATACATTAGTAGTCATCTCAGTCGTCTTTTCTCCAGGCTGAACAGGCCAAGCTCCCTCAGCCCTTCCTTGTAAGGAAAAGCCTTCCTCTCTCTCTTTCCTTGTAAGAGAGATGCTCCACTCCCTCAATCATCTTTGTCACCCTCCACTGGACCTGTTCCAGGAGCTCTATATCTCTCTTGTCCTGAGGAGCCCAGAACTGGACAGAGCACTCCAGGTCAGGCCTCAACAGGGGCAGGATCACCTCCCTTGACCTGCTGGCCATGCTCTCCCTAATGCATCCCAGGACACCATTGACCTTCCTGCCCACTAGGGCACACTGCTGGCTCTGGTATTTCATGCTTTGAACAGTTCTAATGCTAGTAAGCTTTGTAGAAAATAATTGAAATTTTATTCAGTGGAAGAGAAAGAGGCATGGTGCAAGTGGTAAAATTTGTCTCATTTTCATTAAATCCATTCCCATGCAGACAAGTTATAAACATTTAAAAAGTCACAATCCCCAAATGGATCAACAGAAGCTTCTCACAGGGAAGATGAACAGATAACCCATAAAGGGTAAAACGCCAGAGCAGAAATAAATGATCAGACTATGACAAGAGCTCCTGTAAAACTGCAACTCAGAGTGATCTGGAAAGCAAGCATCTATGGTTCTAACTACACAGACATGCATTTAAATATTTGAGTTTATGCCATTTAAGTATGTAAGTCTGTAAAATAAATGGGCATCTAGAACTCAAACCATATCAAACATTAAAGAGCAGCAAGTAATATTCTAGTACTAAAAATATACCACTTGTACCTCTTGATTTTCATTTTGTTAAAATTATTTCTGCTTTTGACATCTCTTACTAAACTCTTTTTCTTCCACTATTTTCAGCTCCACGTTCTCTGACTATTCCTCTTTTTCACTATAACCCGTACTTCCTTACCTGTTTCACTCTAAATGCCTAAAAGTGCACCCTTAGGCTGCTGCTTCCATTTAAATTTTCCTTGAGATGATGTGATCTCACCAAACTGCAAAGTGATCTTTCCATTCTTAAGCCATCTCTTGCCTACTTTGTCTGTGACATCTCCATAAGAAGCATTGCAGTTAATAATGTCAACTTTTAATTACTTTTCTGTTTTCAGGCACATTCCCTTACCCTTCCTTCTACCTCCTGTCATCTGTTGTGACAACAACATCCTTCCCATTTTCCAATGTATAGGCTCAAGAGTTAGCAAAGAGGGAATCATATTTCTCTCTAACTTGTTTCTAAATTGACTCATGCAAAATCTCATCTCTTCTTTTTCTGTAACACACTTTATTTTCAAACATTTCTTTATACATTATATATGCACTAAAATCTCTTTCCAAAACCTCATCTTACACTGGTAACAAAGTATCTGTCATTCATATACAAGTGTCAAGGCAAATAACACTCCAAATGCAAAGATTATTTTCTCATCTTATTCTCCTAAACTTTCAGCTATGAATCAAACTTTTTCTCTACTTGAAGTCCATTCCTAGTTGTCTTTTATCTTACTCATCTCTTTTGCAACATATCTTAAATCCCAAGTTTTTTGTTTGTTTTTTTTAAAATTTCCAGTCTTGCATACAATTTCCATTTATCTATGTTGATCTTTTCCCATGTGAATCTTTTCCACCAGGAAAAAATGGCCTTGGATAAAATGGCTCACTCCTATGTTTTCATAAGTGTTCCCAAGTCTTTTCATACAATGTTTGGTGAACAAACAGGTGTGGTATCTTTTTTTTTAAATCATAAATAACATTAATTATGTAGATAAATGAGATAGTAGACAAACATATTAGGGAACAAGCCTAAGGCAAAAGTGCCAAATGCACTTAAACTCTAAAGGGCCAATTAAGTTTCAGAAGATTTGTTTGAAAATTCAATGACAATACCATACGCTAGTGTGGTAGTTTTGCCTGGCCCAGTTTTTGCCAGTGGATAGGGTGGGGTACAAAGATGGCTCCTGCATGTCCTGAGTAAAGATTCTGGAAATTCCTCCACCATGTCCAGCAGAGCCAATCTCTGATGGCTCTGAAGATGATGGACATGCTGCTGGCCAAACCTGGGCCAATTAGAGATGTTAGTTACGCCTCTGTGAAAACATATTTAAGAAGAAATCAAAACAATGTGAGTACGCACTTCTTTTTAGCCAGGGAAAGAGGAGGAGACGGAGGTGAAAATATGTGAGGGAGAACAACATAGAGGCACCAAGGTCAGAGGGAAGGTGGGGGAGGAGGTGCTCCAGGCGCCGGAGCTGAAAACCCTCTGCCAGCCGTGGTGAAGACCATGGGGGAGCAGGTGGTCCCCCTGCAGCCCATGGAGTCCAGGGGATGCAGAGAACCCCCCACAGCCTGTGGGGAGGTGCCCACGCCAGAGGAGCAGGTGGAGGCCTGCAGGAAGCTGTGATCCAGTGGGAGTCCCAGAGACTGAGAGTTGCAAAAGCCTTGCAGGAGAGAGAAAGGCCTTGCTCCCGGGATGGAAACAGCCTGGCCTCGGCTTGGAAACCTGCAACCTGGAGAGAATCTCAGACAGCAGCAATCGGGGAAAAAAGGTCCAAAAAACAACGAAAAAACAATCCCAGGAAAAAACAAAAAAAAAAAAAAACCCAAGCAGCAGCCACACCGGTGGCAGCAGCAACCAGCAGCAGCAGCTGACCGAAGGGAAAAAAAAAATCCCAAAAAAAAAACCAGTGTCCCTTCCTTCTCACTCCCCCGTAGAACAGTCCAGGGAAAAAGTTTTCAAAACATCCCGCGCTGGCAGAGCTTCTCTTGGCTGCAGGACACAGTTAAAGCTACAGAACCATATTTCTGGTCAAACATACAAACGATAGGGAATACAAAATATCATTTACGCCACCCCAGGACAGCTAGCTAGAAAACAAAATTTAGAAGGGGGAAAAGACTAATAAGAATATATTTCCTAAAGTACATCACAGGTAATTTATCAAATATATACTCTGAAAAACATTAAAACTAAAATTAATTAAAAGTGATCATATGTGTATATAAGATCATACTTTAGCATTGTGCAGGGATAATTTTTCTAATAAAAGTTTAAGGCTATGTTTTAGAATACATTATCCCTAACAGAAGAGACAAGCACTAAAATTTGAGAGGACTTGAAAAATATTATCAGTCATTTTATGTTTTACTTCAGATTATGACAAACTGAGTAAGCGTTCAAAAAACAAGGTAAGTGTTTAAAAAACAAGTAGATGAGGCACTTTGCTATGATTTAGTGGGCATAGTGCTATTCAATTGAAGGTGGGACTTGATGATCTTGGAGTTCTTATCTTGGAGTTCTTAATGGATCTATGATTCTAAGTGTTTTTCATCTTAATAAAACAGAATATTATCAAGAGCAAATGTTGTGAAGACTGTCCTAGACTCTACTACAGCTCTAGTGTCTGGTAGCTGCCCAAGGAAGAAAGCTATGGAACAATCACCTGTAAATAAGCTGAATTACCTAAGAATAATGTCAATGTTTAGTTTACTTAGCAATAGGCGAGTAAACAATCCTTAGTATAAAGTACATAAGAAAGCAATTGGGATCTCATATTGATTTCTTAACAAAATGTTACTCAATTCTTTCTGTTATGTTTCTGAATGGTCTGAGAATTTTAAAAAAGTACTTAGAGGAACCAAGTATCTTCCCCTGTGATGATATAACAAGTTCCTTCAATTTACTCAAAATTACTTTAAAATTGCTCAGTACTAAAAACTAGAGACACGTGTACAAAGAACACTGTTACTCTACGCAGATGATGTGCTCAGACAAAATTCACAACCACCAATTTTACTTCAGGATATGATCTGACATTGCAGCGTACCCAATTTAGTAGTAAGTTTTCTATTGAAAGACAGAGTTTTGTCATCCATGCAGCCATGGCTCCTACAGAACAAGTTCCCTGCACTCACAAAACAGCAGATCCTGCTGGATCATCTATATGTAGCCACAAAAACACTGGAGTTTTTACAGGGGCAGAAGCAAGCAGAGACTTGTGGTTTGGAAGAGTCAGCTAGAAGTGGGAAGGAAAGATCGACCTTTTGCCAGCAACTTACATCAGATTATCTGTACACTAAATTACACCCTCAGGAGCTTAACCAGGAACTGTGTGGTGCTAGGTCTTTTTTAATGTAGTACTTTACAAGTAAATCTTACTTCCGTGAAAATTAATTGGAGTATGGCTCAGTCAAGATTTCACTTCTGTACATACAGGCATACAACGAAACAGTAACATAGACACCTAGGTGGTTAGGTTTAAATAATAGATTCATTATATTAGGAAGCAATATTTTTTTCAATTAAAAACTCATATACAAAAACATACACATCTCTGAACTATCAGGATAGTGGACTGCATGAATAGCAGGACTATACCAATTTTCTAGATCATGTGAGGCAAGTGTCAACATCTTCTCACACCATAGGAGACTCAAGTTAAATATATGTACTACAGACAGCTCATTTTAGTGAAGGAACTTAGGACTTCCTGACAGACAGTAGATGGCAATGGCTCCCTAAGGACTCATTACTCCTTCGGGAAACAGCCTGGGTAATGAAGGCCCATACCACCTCAACATTTAGGCTTCCACAGACCCTCTGATTTCAATTCTACCCATGGCTGGGAATGTAAAATGTCTATAAGCACTCATACCAGCTGGACCTACAAGATAAAGAATGTAGTCATGGCATAAAAGAGCTTCAGTTCATATGTAAGCTAATCAGCCCTCAATTCAAGGTTTCAGCTTTTATTATTGTTCAACAGTTGAACAGTGCTACGGTATCATTTCTTTCCCGTGGTCCAAAGAGAAGCTAGAAGTTAGAAATATAATTTAATCATTTAATCAGAGTTTTTCTTTTTCAACTTAGTATTTCTATTATCTGATCTCATAATTACAACATGCTTTTTTTCAGGTATTTCATTAAATAATAAATGATTAATTTACTATAACCAAACTGGGAAGAAGCTGCAATGTATAAAGCCAATAATGCATATTAATCCCATAAAAGATAGAAATTTGACCTTATATTCTGATTTTGACTGAAACATTGAATAAGCAATTCCACACACAACCCCATTCTCAAGGTAACAGTGTGCACTTAGAAAACTTACTCAATATAAAAATGCTACTTTTGAAACTTCAAGAAGAAATAGAATCACTGAGGATGAACTACTTTAACTGCATGATATAAAATCAGCTTCAAGTATATCCTCATATATATGAGACATGAAGTTTGTCGTATCTTAAAAAAGCATCGCGGCGCTTAAGATTTAATGTTATCACTTAACAAGATTTAGGTATAGTTAACTATGTAAGTAAACTAAAACTAAATAAACTTGAACATCAAGTTTTACTAAGGATCATACTGTAAGGATCTCAGATTCCTTCCAAATGTAACCCTCCTCCTTCCCTCACTTCCACATGTGTATTATTCCTTGTACAGCAGGGAAGAGATCTGCTTTAGAATAAGGCAAAGGTAAGACCAATACACAAAGTTACCAGGATTTCAAGTTGAATCTGTTACATGTATGCTCTGCAAGTTAATAAGTATTTTAATCTGTAAAACACATCTAGAGAGGAAGGAGGTAAAAAATGCATCTTATTGTGTTATATTACACAATTGTTCTATTACACAGTTCTATATTAAAATGTGTCACATGAGCAATGGATATTACTGGAATTTCAGGGACACACATGTTAAAAACAATCAATAACTCCTTCAGTTTTAGCTATTACCGAGTAACTTCATTCTGAATTTCTGGGATTTCCACTGAAGAGGAGTATATTTCAAAGATAAAAGTATCATGTATCATACAGGCATCTTTAGCAGCAAGAAAATGGCACTGAAGGTAAATAAGCAAAAGTAGCTTTTACACATACATACATAGACATAGACATAGATAAAGAGATAGAGATATAGGTATAGATATAGAGATATAGATATAGTGCTCAGGTTTGCTGCTAAATCATGAAATGTTTTTCTCTCATCATTAAAGCCTAGGAAATACACTCTAAACGAAAGAAAGTTGATCTACTTATAGATCAACAGAAGGCATGTGAAAAAGGTTGCTAACAATACTTTTTTTGCATATAAGTGAGAGCAATTGGCATCCCATCTGGAACACTACACTACTCTGAGATAGAAAACTCTTGCCACTGGCAAAGTTTATGGTATTAATTTGTAATGGTGGATTTAGGGAAATGTACTAAACTAATGCTCATTTACTTGCATAACTATGTGTTTTCTACGTAAAACAACAGCTTTTTACCTTGTCAATACTGGCACTGAGCTAATGGAAAACAGGACAAGGCGGGTGTACAAGTATGCCAGCACTGATGAATGTCAAGCTCAGCTTACAGATTTGCTTCTTGCATTAACTGTACAATGTATCACCTAATGCATTCCCCTTCAGACTCTTAAATCTGTTATTTTAAATATTTTCATTGCAGTTTACTTTGATTATTAATCTGAGGCAAAAAGTTAAACTGCATCTTATCTTCTTTGCCACTTGATATGTTAAACAGCCTTCATACCTTAAATCCACTTTAATAAGGCATGCAATTATTAAAGCATTACAGAATGGCCCCAGAGCACAAAAGCTCCATTAAATTTGCTTACATCTAATTACGTCTGCCTGAGGCAGGTGAGAAATTGACTCTGATAAGATCTTTCTTTTACCTGTAGCCAAAAAAATAAAAAGGAAAAATAACTTGGAGTGATTTTCTATCTAATTACTATCTACAAGTATTTATGGTATTCACTCTTCCAATGAATAGCCCACAAAGCACTCTTTGTGCACTAACTAGTGCATTTTAAGTTTTTTTAAGACTGCAGAATACAAAAGACAAGCTTATCTTGCTTCAGGCATGACAGGTCATCAATGACATCTACTTGGGAAACAGTTTTATCTATTATTTAAATCATATATCTTCTTTAAAAGAAATTCTGATGTGAAAAAACGTTACACATGCTTTGTGGACTTTATTTTTTTCTTCATGTCAGTATAAGCAATGAAAGCATGCTGTTTTATGGAAATATCATATAAATATATAAATGTACATTACGTGGCCTGAAAACCATTATTTTTAAAATGGTATTTTTTTTTTCCAATTTAAAACAATGTTTTGTAGTAGAAAACATGGCATTCAACTCCTATGTAACTGACCTCCCAAAATTCAGGAAAATGCAATTAAATTACATTGCTAGTTACCTGTAAATGAATGAGGGCATGTGGTATTTCTAATCATTCTAATCCTTCTCTCAGCTCTAGCAGATCCTACAGAGCAATAGAGCAAGACCAGCATAGTGACAACGTAAAAACTAGTTAGAAACGATACCAGATAAAAAGGAATAAATAAATAAAATGTTAATAAATAATTAATTTTTAGAAGTAATTGAATCGAACTAGTCTAAAGGGATTATAATTCAATTATTGGTTAATAATTATGGAGAAATTACTTTGTTATAAAGCATTCTTTGAGAGAAAGAGAGATTAGGTATTTGATGGGAAAGTTGCCCAGGTAAACCAGCCATCAGAGCTCTAAAGAAAGATTATGCAACTCTATTTTTCAAACATAGATCTTTAACCATTGATGCCACTTGTATGATACAAACCACTACAGTGGACCACAAATTTATGGTCAACCCCAAAAGAAAAGTACTTTGGTCACACTTTTTGCTTAAAAATTTATTTGCTACTCTGAAACAGAAAACTTCATAGAGGCCTGAAATGAATATATTGTATTATTAACATGTTTCTCACGTGCTCCTTAGGCTTTTAGAGGACATCATTCCATAAGCCTTCTTATAAAACTTCATTTGACCTTATCTTTACATTCAAGCAATAAACAAATAGGTTGACTTTCGTATTGGTTTTTGTACCACTATAAACCCCATTTTATATAGCTGACAATGAGAAGACATTGATTTTCTGCTATGCTAAACAACTGCATTTTAAATACCAAAAAATTTTAGAGGCAATGATGAATTATTTGTTTGCTCTTATGATTTACCAACTCCAAGACTGCTATTACACAAAATATTTTGGTCTCATAATTATATCTTGTTTGATATTAACTTGTTGTATTTCTTCTAAAACTTTCACGGTTGCTTTATAATATTGTCTAGTCACCAGCCTGCATCATCTATAAATGACAATACTGTGAACTACTGAATTACGCATGCATCTTTACTGCAAATCAAAACCAAACTAGAACAAAAAAATTATGAGAGGAATTTAATGACTATGGTAGGAAGAATTACTTTCCAGCTTTTCCACATCTCCTTTAAGAATGAACTGAATCGTGTTTAATTATTCAGACATCATGACTGTTATTGAGCTATTTTTTATAATTTTCTCGATATTAACATTTCATATCCTAAAACATGGAACAAAAATTCTGGTTTTCTCTGTTATGTTGTGGATTTGTCCATGGAATGTTTCAGTAGACAATATTGCTCAGAATCTGAATACATACCAAAAGCTGCCACTTTTATGATTATGGCTTGAATGTTAGATGATATAATTTCTTTAAGCAATATTTCCTGGTTCCAATGCCAGAGGTAAGCTAAAGGCTGAAGATTAAGCCTTCTGCACCTTAAAAACAAACAAAAAATTGGATATCACAACATGAATCAACAGCATGATTCATGTAAAATTAACAAAAATTTATTTCCTACCTTGAAATAATTTTTCTTCTATGATTTCAATTGCAATACTTTACTATTCCTATATGTCATTATAAATATTAAGTCTAATATATATATTTTTTAAAAGAAATAAACTTGTTCTGACTATAATTCATCTGCATAAGATACAACTTGCTGAGGCAAACAGACCTGCATGGGAAGTAAAGTCATGAGAAAACGCGTTCCCAAACCTTTTGGGACCCAAAGCAATTAGCACCTTAGGAAGTCATCACTTTTGTGAACACAGCTAAGGCCAGAGGTACTGCTCTGCGATAAATGTGGCATATGTCACTAGTATAATTTGTAGTACTAGACACTAGTACTAGCTGAATTTGTTGCTGTGATTTGGATCAACCCCCAAGGAAAAGAATCATTCAGGAATATATATACAGCTTGTGATACAAATTAACAACTTGTTATTGCAAAGTTAAAAATTTGTTTTGATACATATCATATATAAACAGTATTTGATACACAGTATTTAATTGTTTATCACATTAGAGGATCACTAATTTGCATTATTGATAGGTAATATTTCTGCAAATTGTCAAGAACCATCGGTGATTAAACGTGTAAGGTCTAGCTCTGAAAAACTTAAACATTTAATTATGGGACCAGTTCAGAGCACTTAAGATCTACATTTACTTGTCAATTATCATGTTTTTTCTAATATATGGTCTCTCTCACATATATGGGCAGTCCTCCATATGTTAGATAGACCCACTAGTATGAGTGTCAAGACTTTACAGTTAAATGCATGTTTACTGTTGACAGGTAAATGCATAGTTAGCACCCATATAATCTGACTGGTTTTCTTATTATTTTCACATGTTTTAACAGAGCAGCAAGTCTTTTAATTAACAGAAATATTTAGCAACTCTGAATGTAAAGTAGTTCACTTAGGTGCCTAAATTCAGCTAACAAATTTGCTGAATCCAACTAACAAGGATGATTCATGTGAAACAACTTTATTGCAAGGGCTAAAACTACAACAATAAAATATATACCACCGAGCAAGCTTGGAAATAATCAGGTCTGTTTGAAATACTGTGTTTTCCTGTCAATCTTTTAGCTGCGGTAAATATGTAAAACTCACAATCAACAGAAGTGATCTTTTTTATCTACTAACATGAGAGGCACTTATTAAATTGTTTTAAGTATAAGGGAAAAGAAAAAGAAAGGAAAAAGAAAGGAGTTATTTCTGACTCTAATATATCTATGTAAACTGTAAAGAAAACAAACATGCTCTGTAACTTGCTGACGTGAGCTGAGTTGTCATAGAATTGATTTCAACATGTTTACAGATCATAAAGGATTCCAGGTATTTGCTTTCATCATCAACAAATAATTAATGAACTCATGGAGCTATAATTAATTTTTAACACAAAGTGGTTTTGCATTTCATTAGACATATATAGTGAAAATCTTTTTCAGACTCAGATCAAATACTGGCCTACATAACAGACAGAATTTCCATTAAATAATCCTCTTTTTTAATTAAGACTCTTAAAAAAATCACAATCTATATAGACTTTACGGTGTGCGCAATAGAAATGACAAATGAAAGCTCCTGACTAATGATAATAAATTTTAGATTTTAAGGAATTAAGGGACGATATGCACGTAAAGATTCTCTTGTATTTAATTCCTGATAACAAGTCACAGGATGTTCCTCTATATTAAAACTCTGGTGAAAAACAGATGAACTTCAGCACAACACTGTAGTTATTAGAACTGAATGAGTTTTCTGTTGAAATCAAAGAACTGAACAAACTCAACTATTTTCATATCAGAACTGAGTATTTTCAACAGATAAAGAGGGATCTGAAGAGCAATCAAAAACTCTGGTATGGTCTCTACTAGACTTTTACTAATGAAAACATGGTTTCAGGGGGAAAAAAAGGAAGAAAGACAAAAAAACCCCACCTACATTAATGAATAGAATGCACTTGGTATCACAGAACATGAGAAATCAAGCAAATGTCTCTGCCTTAAATCTGAGTTAGAAAACAGACAAATACTTTCCAGAATGTGTATACTGGAAAAGATTAATATTTCCTTACACATCTTCGACTCGAACTCTCTGGTAGTCAGAAAGAATGGCTCCCACGGATACACCCTCCACTCCTTCTTTGTCCTGAAAAAAGACATGGAATGTCAATGACAGTGTTATATAATGGTTTAAGCTGTGGAGATTCAGTATCTCTACTTGCAGAATCAACCAAGAATATTTTTTTTTCCTGTGTCCAGTGCACAGAACAGAATAGGCAGGAATGCAGGTCTTGCACAGAAGAGAGCAGCTCAGCTGACCTACTATGTGGTTATTACTCTAACACTGTCTACTTGCCTCAAGTACTGCTCTAGAGGAGAAACAACCAAGGTAACTGAAACGTATCAGATGTAACAGATTATCCTAAAGTTTTCCAGACATCCTGAAAATTCCTTCCAGCTTTTCACTATAAGTGAGGTGTTAGCTATCCCACCTACAAGTAATTATCAGCAACAGACATCATATAATTAACTGAATTGTTATTATTTGCCGATGCAAGTGTGAGATTAGTCTTTTTATTCTAACACCAGAACAAGAAAACTGAAAGGAAACTTACCATTTAAAAATTCCGCTATAAAAAAACGTTTTTCAAGATCCATTTTCTCTGTTTCATTTAAATTACCTAAGCCAACAAACAGCACTTTATTTTTTCTTGTAAATCCACTGAGAATGTAACATTTGGAAATGCACAGTTTCAGTATTTCATGAGCTTTTGCATTTTTAAGTTGCTTGATTATGAATTTTCATCATCAAACATGTTGAACATGATGAACTTTCTTCTTCTAAACTTTGCTCCATCTGGACTTCAGTAAATGTTGTTTTCCTCTTTTAGCAAAGGTCGATCATAACTACACAGCATGACTTACTTTCTGGACCTGTTCACAATCCTGTATAGTTTGCAGCGAGATTTTATCACAAAATTTTCAATTATATATCAGTGATGATGCATCCTGCCCCTACCTTTCTCCTTTGGCCTGCTTTGTGACCTTGGGAGCTGTTGCTAAGTCTTGACCAAGCAAGCTGAGCAGTGAAGTGCCCCTTGACTCTATCAGCTGGATGGTGAAGCATCCCTGATTGTACCAGGACTTCTTGCCCGCAAAGGCTGGAACAATTCTGACTGCAACATGCACATCAGCTGCCCAACCAAGGTGTTAACAAAGGATAAGTAGTTATCCTTGTCAATCTAGGGAAATAATTTACCTGAATCATAGCCCAAGTGAAATGGCACCAGTGTTACGAATTTCAAAATCAAATCAGTCTTTGCCTGATGTGCTGCTGACTTTAAAATTCAGTTTCTGTTTCATATGAACAAAATTATGCAGAAGGTACTTTATTCAAAATTATAATTACAGTGAAAAATGTTCTGGTTTATGCCTGTCCAGGATATTCTTCCCTCAATCTATTATCTTATTCTTTACATTAATTCTCACCTCATATTTACCCAACAAAATCCCTAAGTTATTCGCACCCATCTACGTCTCAGATATAAGAGTCACCGTATTTATCAGAATTCCTACCTATAGTAATCTAAAAAATATATCACTATTCAAATTATGTAGTTCCCCACGTCACAAACAGATATATATATATTAATATGAAGCTTAATCGCAAATCAAAGAGTGTTCAGGCTAATGCTTCTCACATATCCAGTAGTAATAGTACTGAAAAAAATTAGTTTTGTCTGTCACTCGTTCATTATCCAGTGATGGATCCAACAATTATTATTACTATTATTATTATCCATACAATATTATTTTTGCTTCCCTTTGAGCTTTATCTGCAATGTTTCAAAGCTCTTTGTAGAATAAATACAAATCAGAGATATGTCAATTAAATCACCCATCTACAATTATATTACTTAAAAAGTTAACACTGTTGTGCAAGCAGAGTTTTCTTTAAACCAATTTGATAAACTGATTCTTGAAGCCTTCTTGAATCTTCAAGTATACCTAAAATGTTTTGTCCATACTTCTTCGTTTTTTGCAATTTCGATATGCAGTCTACCTGTACTGGTAAAATTGCACTTAAGTTGCATTCTTCAAAGTTCTTTTTAAGAAGGTTAGGAAGTTGTGTAACAGTCTTGGTAAACATGACAGATAAATATTGTTTGTTTTTATTTTTATGTAAAAAAAAATAACCCTAGCAATTCCTTCAAAATGTCCTGTCACAATGTGCAGACATCAACCAACATGTCCAAAGATATTACCTATATTTTTGTTTATGTTATCAACTCATCACAGTTCTAAGTCACCAGAGGCAAACTATGCCATCAACTAAGTTCAGTAAAAAATATTTTTGAAGCATCTGATACAAAAATATCATAAGGGTATACAACTGTTTTCTCACAAGTAGATTAATCTTCATTGCCACATAAATACACATATCATACACAGTTTTCCACATTCTTTTATCACAGAACCATTGAATGGTTGAGTTAAAGCCCCATACAACCTGGCCTTGAATATTTCCAATGATGGAGCATCCACAACTTTTCTGAGCAACCTGTTTTAACATATTTCTCTTACCTCATCAAAACAAATAAGATGTTATCATCATAATATTTATTATAATGCATTACAGATCTGTAGTCACCAAAACAGTTTTCATTATATTCCATTATATATATTTCTACTATGTATACCCTTCTTTCTCTAAGAATGGGAAATAAATAGATGCATCAGAGAAATAAGAGAATAACTATACATATAAAAAATATTTTAAAAGGATGTTATCCTCATAATAAACAAATATGCAGTGAAATCTGTAGGACTTTCATTTGATTTCCCAGATAGACAGATTTAAGAATCTCCTGTTCATCCAAGAAGATGGCAACTGACTTGCCCAATACATTTTTAACAAGCTCACAGAGCTATAAACATATTTTATATCCATTCTGTTCTTCAAGTTCTGACAAAATATATGCATCAGCAAAGATACTTGCTAAGAAAATTCCCTCAAATTAAAAACAAAAGTAAATGGAAGTAGAGACTTAAGTGTTCTGTTCTTATACAAACACAACATTTCTATACTAAAATGAACGGTTGCACAGATCCACTTGTGTGGAGGGACAAAACCTGGGTCCGGCCCTCTCTAGAGACAGCTTGGCCTCCCTGGGGGGAGGAGAGTCGGAATCGGGGGTGTAAGCACCGCCCCAAAGGGCCGGCCTGGGGGAGATCTGGGTTCTCTCCACCCCTATTGGGCGGGACTGGGGCGTGATGGCAAGGATGGCCCCGCCCCTTCGTCCAGAAACTTCGTGGCAGTTACCCCCCTGACTGGTTCGTTTGAATTACTCCCACCCTCGGTTGTATTCGGTTGGTTCCGAGACCCCAACTCCGCCCCATTCCTTCCCTCTGATTGGGTGTGCCCGTCGGTTAAAATGTCCTGCACAAACCCGGTGCGGGCAGATCGGTCTGCCGATGAAACCAGTTCAGTTGTCCCGTTGGACCTGTTAATAAAGAGGATCTTTGGCACCGGTCTCCTCCCGCGTTCTTTGTCTCCTGGAGTCGTGTGCGAAGCCCAGCCCTCGCAGGTTCGACGCTCCACCGGGAGGCCAGGTGGACTGAGCCTGGGGAGCGCGGCATCGCGACTCGCACCAGCATTTGCTTTACAACAACTGGCGCCCGAACGTGTGGCACGAGACGTGGAGGTCAACCATTGGTGTGGCCATCGGTCCTGCGTGTAGCACACCCACCGTTGTGGAGTGGTGCTCCCGGGACCTGAAGGATCGGATTTCGACGCTGTGGACTAGCAGCTTAGAGACCTGTTCCTGGCTAAGGAGGACTAGCCGCTGCAGTTTTCTGTTGAAGGGCGGCAAGCTCCGTGATGGACGTCGGAGAGGCGGCACGGGTTCGGATAGCCACTGGGTAAGAACCCAAGCGCTTGCTCTCCTTCACCTTAGTTTTATTTTATCGTTTTTCAGGCGGCTGGGTGAACGGTTTTTCAGCGGAGATGGGGGCTAAGCTCTCAGCTGAAAAGAGGGAGTTTTATGTTAACCTTAAATCTTCGTTTTATTTTCATCGCCTATCCTTTTCGAAGCCACGGTTGAGGGACCTTGTCGTATGGATTTTTCGCGAGTTTCCCCAAACTCGTCCCGACGAGGCTCTCTCGGCTGCCTTCTGGAGGAAGGTCGAGGCAAGGATGATGTCTTTGAGGGGCCTCGGTGACCGGTCGGTTGAGAGACATTTTGTCCTCCTGACGGTCTGCCGGAGCGCTTCAAAGCTCTCTAAGCCTGTTTTATCAAACCCTTCGCGTGAACCTACCCCTGTTCCCTCTAATCCCGATCCCATTCCTGCTAGGGGTGCAGTGACAAGTGCATCCAGCCAAGAGGCTCCGAGATGCCAGCAGCTCTCGGGCACTTCTTGCTGCCCTCCTTCCCCTGCTCGTGAGGGAGTCATGAACCCTCCGAGCACTCCCAAGCACGTGTCCTTTTCCCTCTCTACCCCAGTTGCGTTTAAAAAACAGTTCTCCCCGGTTTCATCCTCGGTTGTGGTAGACCATGCAAGCAGACAAGATGGCCACCAAGGTCGCTCTGCAGGACAAAATGGCGAAGACCGCATGGCCACCCGACTTTCCCTTTCTTCTTCCCAGGATCCCTTGCCCCGAGAGGACACCCCACCCCTTCCTTCGTACACTTCGCCCCTCGTCCCTCCTACCTATTTCAATATCCCCACCCCAGGGGCGGGACGAGAGAGGGTGGGAACTTTCGTCGACCCCTCCCCTCCCATAAACCCCTCCCTTTCCCTAGATCCTCCCCTTCCCCGTCACTGCCCCACCCCTTCTGCTCCTGACCCCGCCTCCATCGACGAGCTTCCTGTTTCCCACGCTCTCCCTTCCGGTTCCCACGCCCCTCCCCCAGTTTCCCAGACCCGGAAATTCCGACTAGCCCCTAATTTCAATTCAGAGAACGGGGGAGTGAGGAGGGTGGCGTCAGAGGAAAGCATTGATTCTGGTATTCTAGCTGCTCCGGTTATAATCACGAATCGGGACCAGAATGTGATTTGGGAGCCTTTGAATTGCAAGGATTTGAAGGATTTGTGCAGGGACGAGAAGGAGTTTGGGCGAGAGAGCAAATACTTTAAGTCCCAGCTGCATGCAACACTGGCTTCCAGCCTGCTCATACCCCATGATGTTAAGATGATCATGGAGTGCCTGTTATCGGAAACAGAATATGGGGTTTGGTTGCGGGAATGGAAAGCCCAGCTGAAAGAGCTAATAGCAACGTTGCCGGCACTTAGAGGCATGAGGGAGTCTCCATTAGATTTATTGACCGGTGAAGGGGACTTCACTAAGCCCCAGGTGCAAGCACAATGAATCTTACCCGACATATTAAGGAGCGTTGCGGGAATAGCGGAACGGGTTTACCTAGGAATGCCACCAATAATGACACCAATGCAGTCATATCTTGATATCCGGCAAGGTCCGGCGGAACCATTCGTGACCTTTATCGAAAGGCTCCGTCTGGCCATTAATAAACAGGTCTCGGATGCTAAACTAAGGCAGACGGCCTTGCAGGAATTAGCAATGAGGAGAGCCAATAAGGTTTGCCGGGATATCATTCTTACACTCCCACATGAGCCCTTGCCAACAGTGGATCAAATGGTTAAGGCTTGCTGGTCGAGACTTAGCCTGATCCAAGCTGACACCGATGCCGCCAGTTCACCAACCGTACAGGTGGTGGACAAGCAGGAGGCGGAGTGCTTCAAATGTGGGCGTAAGGGACATTTTGCCATTGAATGCAAACAAGGCGGTTGGAAATTCCAGAAAAAGCCGTTTAAAAAAACCCCTAATGCGTCCTCTCTTTCTTCCCCTATCCCCCTCCCTGGGAGCAAAAAGGGAAACTAGGTGAGCGGCGTGTAGAGGCGGGCCCACGTCGCACTGAGGACACTGCCAAGTTGCCACTTGAATGGACCGTCACCGCCCGCGACAACCCACTGGACTTCCTCGAGGCGACCTCGGCTGAGGGCTGCCTTTTTACCGGACTAGACTCGCAATCTCACCAGCTTCGGACGTCTGTGCAAGAAATTTACGTGTTGGTTGTTCCGGATGTTCAGGGACCCAGAGAACTGCGGATCATCCCCGCTATTGCCAAGGTAAATGAGGATGGTCTCTTTCCAGTACAGTTGGCATGTATTCACCCGCCGTTTTATCTGCATAAGGATCAGGTCCTGGCCAGAGTCAAGCCCATCTCTCCACAGGTGATGCTCATGGACCAGCCATTAGTATGCTGGGCGGAGGAAATAAGCAAAGGCAGGCCAGTAATAGGCTGTAAGCTCTCTAACGGGGGCGCAGCTGTGATGAGGTTAGGCATGCTTGACACAGGGGCGGATGTTACTGTTATCTCCACGGCGGATTGGCCACTAGCTTGGGAGGAACAGGCTCCAGAACGCAATATTCATGGGATTTCAGGATATGTGCAGGCTTCCAGGAGCAAGGATGTCATCCAAATTGAGGGACCTGAAGGTCAGGTTGCCAAAGTCCGACCATATATAACCAATTCTGGGATAACCCTGTGGGGTAGGGATGTCATGTCCCAATGGGGAGCCACCCTCAACATTGGCACATTTGAGGTTGGGGATTTTTAGTCGGGGCCACTGGGGAGCGCCCGACCCAAGCACTTAATTGGCTCACGGATACACCAGTGTGGGTCAAGCAGTGGCCCCTGATGCGAGAACATCTAGAGGCGCTCAACGAGCTCGTGAAGGAGCAGTTAGACCAAGGACATATTGTCCCGTCTAACAGCCCCTGGAACTCTCCAGTCTTTGTTATAAAAAACGGGGGGGAAAGGGTGGCGGCTTCTTCACGACCTCCGCAAAATCAACGAGGTCATTGAGGACATGGGATCCCTACAGCCAGGGTTACCATCACCCGCTATGCTCCCGAGGAACTGGAAGCTCGCAGTAGTGGACATCAAGGACTGCTTTTTTCATATCCCTTTACACCCTAGGGATGCACCCAGATTTGCGTTTTCGGTACCATCGATTAACCGCCAGGAGCCCATGCGGCGTTACCATTGGAAAGTCCTGCCCATGGGAATGAAAAACTCGCCCACGATTTGTCAAGAATATGTGGCTCGCATCTTGGCCCCGGTTAGGCGCCTGGCTTCAAATGCCATCATCATCCATTATATGGATGACATTTTGGTCTGTACCAGAACCCAGAGCTGTTTGGATAGAACCCTTTCGAGCGTCATCAAGGCTCTGGAGAAGGAAGGGTTCCAAATTCAACCTTCCAAAGTCCAGTATAGGCCTCCATGGGATTACCTGGGGATGAGAATCAGGGAAAGAACGATTAAACCCCAGCTAATAAATATAATTGAAAACCCAAAAAATTTAAGAGAAGTCCAACAATTATGTGGAGAAATTAACTGGATTCGGCCCTATCTGGGGATTTCGAGTGCTGATCTGGCGCCGTTGTTCAATCTCCTAGTCGGAGATCGGGACCTGACAGCCTCCAGGACGTTGACCCCGGAAGCGTGTGACGCGTTGGCGAAGGTCGCTCAGGCCCTAGCCAGGAGACAAATGCACAGATGTGACCCGAAATTGCCCTTCCAATTGGCGATTCTTGGAAAGATGCCCCATTTCCACGGCCTTATCCACCAGTGGGATGAAGGGCAGAAGGATCCACTTCTGATTATAGAATGGGTCTTCCTGTCCGTTCAGACCACTAAGGTCATCACGACGCCACCTGAAAGGATGGCGCAGGTAATTATGAAAGCGAGGTCCCATCTCGCCACCCTAGCAGGGTGCGATTTTACATGCATTTACCTCCCAATCCCGAAGGACCAATTGGAATTTGTGTACCAAAATAGTGGAGAACTTCAACACGCACTGGTATCATACACCGGCCAGTTATCTTGTCACTATCCAGCACATCATTTGCTTAAATTGGATTGGAAAATGACGCAGAAACCAGTCATGAGTCCTAAACCTCTCCAAGCCTTGACACTTTTCACAGATGGCTCCGGGTCTACTGGAAAGTCCGTCATCACGTGGCAGGACCCAGTCACGTCAAAGTGGGAAAGTGACGTGGAAAAGGTGCAAGGGTCTCCACAGGTGGCAGAACTGGCAGCCGTTGTCAGGGCTTTTGACAGGTTTAAGGAACCCTTCAATCTGGTCACTGATTCGGCCTATGTGGCTGGTGTGGTAGCCAGGGCAGAGGGCGCTTGGCTCTCGGGTTCTCCAAATGTGGCGATCGAAATTCTGCTCTTGAGGCTGATACAGCTCATTTCCCACCGAGAGAATCAATTTCATGTAATGCATGTGAGGTCTCACACTAACCCTCCAGGGTTTATCGTGGAAGGGAATAGGTTGGCGGATGCGCTTGCTGCGCCGGTGCATGTCGCAAATTTGCCGGACAGATTCCAGCAGGCAAAATTGAGTCATGCCCTCTTTCATCAGAACGTCCCCGCTCTTGTGCAAATGTTTGACTTAAAGAAGGACCAAGCAAGAGCCATTGTTGCTACCTGCCCAAGTTGCCAGCCGTTACAGTTGCCGTCTATGGGCACGGGTGTGAACCCGAGAGGGCTAGGTAGTGGGGAGTTGTGGCAGGTGGATGTCACACACGTGGCTGAATTCGGCAGGCTAAAATATGTGCATGTTAGTATCGACACCTTCTCAGGTGCAATGTACGCCTCCGCACACCCGGGGGAAAGGGCAAAGGATGTTATTAGCCACCTTATCCAAGCCTTCTCCGTCCTGGGGATCCCTAAGCAGATAAAGATGGATAACGGCCCGGCGTACATCTCCGGTGCTGTAAGGAATTTTTTCCAGGAATGGGGAATCTCTCACATCACCGGGATACCCCACTCCGCCACGGGGCAGGCCCTGGTGGAAAGAGCCCATCAGAGCCTCAAGAGGATGCTCCTGCAGCAGAGAGGCGGATTAGAAACAGAGACTCCCGCAATTCAGCTGGCGAGAGCTCTTTTTACCCTAAACTTTCTAAATTGCTCAGAAAAAGAACCAGATCCGCCGGTGCTTAGGCACTTTCATAGCAGCACCCGTGCTCGGCTAAAGGAGAACCCTCTTGTGCTCACAAAGGAGCCCGACTCTTTAAAGATCACGGGTCCCTATCCTCTTCTCACATGGGGAAGAGGATACGGATGCGTTTCTACACCTTCGGGTCCAAAGTGGGTCCCTGGAAAATTCATAAAACCGTACCACAAAGACTCCGGAAACAGAAAGCCTTTAGCTTCCCCCAGAGCCAAGGATGTCACCTGGCGCAGATGAAAGAAGAAAATGAAGACTGAAACACCTGCAGAAGGAGATGCCACGCCGGAGGGCACCGACTCATCAGAGCCTGAGTTGGAGGACAGCGTCCCCAGCGATCTAGCTCCGTAAAGCGGGCGTGCCGCGTGCTCCCAACCTTCCCTTCCCCACCTTTCCCTAATGTTCTCAGGACCCCCTACCCCCTTTTTTTTTTTTTCTGTTTTACTATCGGATCAGTGTAAGACTAACAGCCTTCATCTGTTCTGCCCAGATCATGCTGACCATCATGCAAAAGCAAGCCTGGATACTACTGATGCTGATCCCAGGAGTTGCTACCTGGGTCGTCTCCCAACCACGAAAAAATGTTTGGGTGACCCTTGCCCAGGCACTGCAACAGGATAAGATGTGCCTGTCAACTGCGGCCGTGAGTGATCCGTTGTCCACCAGCCTGGTGGGAGCCCCTGCACAGTTGATAAATCTACCAGAAGACCTGGTAGACATCATGAGATGCACCAACACCCGGACCCAGCTTGACTTTTGTCATGAGTTCCTGGTGAGGAGGTGCCAAAGACTACCAATCCGGAACCCTCTTTTCTTGTGGGGGGAATACCTACAAGGGCTGCCCAAATTGGAGGAGGAACCAAAAGAGATTGAGCTATTAGGTTCAATGAAGGCACCCTATTGTGTGCAATTCCAGTACACTCCCACATCACGGTATGTACAATATTACCATCACATCAGACAAGGCAATTGGGCTCTGACAGCAGCCACGTGGTGTGGGGATGTCGTGCAACAACCGTTTCCCTCCACAATAAACGAGTTCCACCCGGCACCTCGGGCACTGCCCAAGAAAACCTTTTTGATCTGCGGGGATAGGGCGTGGCAGGGGATCCCATCCTTCCTCATAGGAGGCCCATGTACCCTCGGGCAGGTGACACTGGCGACCCCAAATATGACAAAAATTCGAATTGGCAGAGAAAAAGTAGTTTCTAAAAGAGGGACATCCAATTCGGACCCATATTGCAGCTCGACTGTGTATCATTGGGCACGTTCCAAACAGGTGGCGGTTTCAGTATTTTTGCCCTGGGTGGCAGCCGCCAAAGCGCTTGGGGAATTGGGACACCTCGAGTGCTGGGTAACTCGCCAGGCCAAACTTACTTCACAAGCCATTAGTGACCTCCTATCTGAGGAACAGGTAACCAGGCATGCCACACTTCAAAACAGAGCCGCAATAGACTTCTTGCTCCTAGCTCACGGCCACGGATGCGAGGATTTCGCCGGGATGTGCTGTTTCAACCTGTCGGCCAAATCCGAGAGCATCCACGCATCCCTGGGCAGAATGCACCGAATGATCGAGGACATTCAATTTGAGACCAAAGACTGGGTGCAAGGGATGATCAACTCCACCATACAGCACCTCTCCAAGGGGGTCGGCACCGCGGTAAAGACAACCGGAGGCTGGCTTAAACCATTGTTCGCCGATGTGGGACTCAAGGACTGGGCTGTCTCCCTGATAAGGGACATTGGACTTGCAGTTTTCTTGATCCTAATCTGCGTAATTGCCTGTAAACTAGTGAGACGCTCAGTCGTCTCTTTGTTAAAAAAGAAAGGGGGAGGTGTGGAGGGACAAAACCTGGGTCCAGCCCTCTCTAGAGACAGCTTGGCCTCCCTGGGGGGAGGAGAGTCGGAATCGGGGGTGTAAGCACCGCCCCAAAGGGCCGGCCTGGGGGAGATCTGGGTTCTCTCCACCCCTATTGGGCGGGACTGGGGCGTGATGGCAAGGATGGCCCCGCCCCTTCGTCCAGAAACTTCGTGGCAGTTACCCCCCTGACTGGTTCGTTTGAATTACTCCCACCCTCGGTTGTATTCGGTTGGTTCCGAGACCCCAACTCCGCCCCATTCCTTCCCTCTGATTGGGTGTGCCCGTCGGTTAAAATGTCCTGCACAAACCCGGTGCGGGCAGATCGGTCTGCCGATGAAACCAGTTCAGTTGTCCCGTTGGACCTGTTAATAAAGAGGATCTTTGGCACCGGTCTCCTCCCGCGTTCTTTGTCTCCTGGAGTCGTGTGCGAAGCCCACCCTCGCAGGTTCGACGCTCCACCGGGAGGCCAGGTGGACTGAGCCTGGGAAGCGCGGCATCGCGACTCGCACCAGCATTTGCTTTACAACACACTTGTTTGGGATTTAAAAAATTCTAGTCATGAGTCCGAGGAAATTTCAAAACCATCCTATGGTAATGGAATTCAGAAAGCCACAGAAGGCCATAGAACTTCCACTAAATGACCATTGAAACAATAGTCCAAACTTGAAACTTATGTATCAAGAACTCATAAGTTTTGTTTTGAGGTTGTGTGGTTTTGGTTTCTTTTTGCTATACAAATCTATAACACATTGGATGTGCATGTTTATGAATGTGTGTGTATATATGTATAGAGATATAGATGTAGATACCCATGCAAACACATAAACATGTACACGTAAACAATATATCTTGGTGTTTGTAATGCAAAAACAAGACTGATATTGGCTGCTTGCTTACAACTTACATTAAATCTGATTTAAATAACAACATAGAAGATTTTCTGCACTTATTCTAGTTTATTTCCTTTGATAATACGTAAGTTTTAATTGTCTTTTAAAATGGCAGTACATAATGTCATTTTGGAGTTGTGGTTAGCACTCATATTTAAAAAATTCTCACAGGTAGTTATTTATCACCATCTCTTTTCATTTAGTTCTGATGGTAAAGAGCAAATATAAACTTACATCACTGTCCAGACAATAGCTACCACTAGGAGAAACATCAATATACTTAACACATTCTTTGAAATGGGAGAACTAGTTAATATACTTACATATCATGAAATGGAATAAATTCAACCCCCCTGTTTTATCCTGTTCAGCAAATCAAGGCTGGAATGGCGCAAATTCAAGAAAGGAGAATATTTGAAAGGAAGAAGGATGGAGTATGAGGTAGAACAAAAAAAACCCTGTGGTCTAATAACCTTCATAAATTCCTCAATTGGACAAACTTTACATAAAGCCTTGCTCCACAGTGTATTCAGCTCTGCACTTGAAGCATGCAAAGAGTATTAACTGAAAGCTACTTCTTCACTGGACTTATTCTTTGATATTGAAAGAGTTACTGGAGACCTTGCAAACAGACAGCATTTTGTTTGACTAAGAGTTGACTATGGTTAGCAGAGAATCTATCCCAGAATCAATAGTGCCATCACTTTTAATGTGGAGTCTGATCAGGTTTGGTACCATTAAAAGCATGTTCACAAAAGTGCACCTAGCAAGGGTAAACCAAGCTGACATCTGCAGGCTAAATATCAAGGATCTGCACTGAACTCAAAAAGTGAATTTGGGAAAATTCAGAAGGAAAGATGTTACATGCTGTATCATATAAACAGTAACAGATAACAGAAAAACATCTGAGGAAAGTTAATATGGAAGGGTGTTTTCTTCTTGGGTTGAGTGGATTTTTTAAATTATTATTTAGAAAAGTATCATGTAATGTTAATTTAAGAGACTATTTACCTATGTTAAACTTTACTAATATGTTTTTAGTGCAATAGGCTACTCTAAAATAAAAATAAGTTGCTTCTCTGGAATATTTGGATAATACAGAAAGTGCTTGTAGTCAGTACAATATACTCTGTCACGAAGTATTACAACACAAAATATGTAATGTACACATAAAACCAGATGCTAAACACAAATGCATACAGATACTAACCAAGTTTTATTTTCCATATGATACTTTAAAACTTATTTTTCCTTTTTAGAGCTACCAAAGTACTCATTTCAAAAGGTAGGTAGAAACATAAACTTTTAAAAAACAACTAAATAACACATTTTTAGTAGCTTTTTTAAATGTACATAAAAAAATTATTAGCTATGTTTTAATGGTAAATGAAATTACACCATTATTATATGTCTTGTTAAAAAGTTAATTTATTCCAGTTCACAGGACAAGAACAATAATCTTCATGAACAATTGTGTTAGAACAGCTAATTGATCTTTGCATCTGTAACTATACTAAAATGCACAATTTATGTTTAAGGCGTCCTAGTTTTAAAGTTATTTATTATTATTTTAAACAGTTTAATGAACACAAAATTCAAAATTGCTGCTCTTTGTGTATCGTAAATTACTGTTAGCTGAATTTCCTATCAGGAAATAGTATAAAAAAATTAGCAGTTTTGTGAAACCTCCAAAACATCACTACTGTTTTTAAGGTGCCTGTTATATTCATGTACAATTCTGACATAGAGCTTCACAGCTAAAGTAAAAGATAAACAGAGAGGTAAGATTAATTTATACTAGCACACTGTTATTTTAATTTTGCTTTCTTTTTCCAATTAATGATAGTAATCAGAGGAAATTACTACATATGTATTGTAGCATACAATACTGGTAGAAATATTCTACTAGTAAGTAAAAAATTTATTGCAGTAGTATTAGAATGGAGGTTTTCTATAATTTGGTATTTTAATGTCTTTACCTGACCCTTTCAGAGTTCAGCAAAAAGAAAATTAGTGCTAATGTTTTCAATTTAATTAGTACATTACAAGCACTGTAACTATTAGTGGGAAATGTTATATTAATGAATGTAAAAGTTAGCTGTAAATTACCTCAGAGTTATTATCAATTTCCCAAGTTACTGCTCCTTAAGATAACCCTCTCCCTATGGTCCTTCCGGTAATTTTTCTTTGCCTGATAAACATGATGATTAAACAGCACACAGTGCAAACCTTTGATACTTTTTAAATTAAATCCATGCCCAGCCTAAGGGCTGTGTCTGATTTCAACTAAATGTGTCAGTTAATCAGATAAAAAATTACCAGCAAGTCAAAGAAACAGCAGCCTTAGGCTTCATCAGTGCCAGAGAAAGCTGAACAAAATAAGACATACAGACAATATCACATTATAAGTAAAGGTTACTGCTAAGCGTATCACTGCACAGAACTATTCACCACCTTAATAATGTCTATCCTAAATGAAATACCGCATACAAAAGCCAAAATAATAACAAAGAAAAAGGAAGTGCTAGACCTATGCCTGTATATGCCTATTCACGTGTATTTTAAGAAAAATTGAGCACTGCCATTCAGAAAAATGCAGAATAGCCCTAAAAATTTAATGTGTAGAAAAGATCTTTGTAGGAAAATGAAGCAAAAAGAGCTGAAAAATGGTTAAACTAGATTTAATTTTTAACATGTGCTTCAAAGCTTTGCCACAATAGAGTTAATCTTTTTTAGCCAAGATAAAAAATACATTGTCTCTAAATGAAGTTGTCTTTCCAATTAACATCCTCCTTAAACCTTGTATAAATAATTGAAAACTGCTATCCATACTTAAATTAATGTTAAAGGTTATTTGTGTCTAAATAATGATTACTACACAGCTGCAAAACTTCAAATTAAAGCACAACATATTTGCAGGTGTGTAACTGACAATATATACCTTAGTAACAGGACTTTTAGGCTTCTACAATTATTTGAGTGGAAAACTTAAATATGAGCTTTGCCTTATAATTTGTGAAGCATTCTAAGATCACTGATTATAGTGATTTCAAACACAGTATGTGATTTTTTTCTAAGCTTTGATATGTCTGTCAGATGCAGCTGCAAGTAATCAAAGACAGTATGGAAATATTCCTGAGACATAAGGATATAATAACTCTATGTCAAATTGAAAACCCACTATTTGGTAAGGCTCTGCAGACTAGCTATGAAACACATAGATCATCTTAGTGACTGCAGATCACTACACATCATCTGGGACTTTCCTCTCTTTCCACATAGAGACCTCAAAGCACATATAACTCACCATACCATCAATCCTTAGGAAGAAGTAATTCCAAAAAAAGGTGGGAGTTAATATAATATAGATTTACATGAAATCCTGAATGGACACTCTCATTATGAATTTCAGAAGTCTTCAGTGGCCTTATCTCAACTAGTTTTGGAAGTAAATTACTGAATAACAGTATCTATACAAGGTAATAATACTATGTAACTAATCTTCTTTAAGAGCTAATTAGATACATTTTTACAAATGCCCTTCATAGGACATAGACACCCTACCACCCACCTTTGAGCATAACTGATGGCCTAACTTCAGGAGTTTTACAAATGCAATTACTAAAACACTGCACACACACACACACACACACACACACACACACACACACAGAGTCCATTAATTCCGTGCAGGGGCACCTTCAGTATCTGACTGCAATCTCACAACAAACACATTTAAGTAGCACATGGTCCTCTTACTACCTGGAAGCACCAAACATTCAGAGAGATGGTGTAGGCATACGTTTGTTCGCACATAATCACATACACACAGCACAGCAAAGGAAAAAGGAAAGAGAGCAAAACAGAAAAAACCACTCTCAAAGTCTAGTATCAAACAGAAGCTTACTGAAATACTGCAGTTCAAAAGGCCAGAGTTCCATTCTAAACATGAGAAACAGAAAACCAGGAAAAATCTTCCACCATAGCTATATGCCACACCATAAATGCAGGTTTTCCTGATATACTGATTCTCCATTAGCTGTATTTGCATAGTGAACAATTAGTCTTAGGAATTAGAAATCATGAATTAATGAATTAATGTTTTATCTTACATATTAATTATTTTTATAGAATACAATAAAGTTGCTATATCATTTTAGATACCCTATTATTTCACAAGATTATTTTTCTAAACTATTTAATTTAGATTTAATTTTTCCAATTAAAAAATGTCATACTGAAACCAGCACATGTGGTAAAATTTAATATAGTTAGACTTTTAACAAAAAACATAGAATACTAAGATAAAAATCAACAGACATCCACTATTGTAAAGGCCACCTAAAAACCCTTCTACAAAACTGTTTTTGTTTTCTTTATACCTGTTAACTGAGGCCTACATTCAATCCACAGATGCTACAAAGTCTTTGACAGTGACACAAAAGTCTCCAGCTGAACGGGATACATATATATATTTTTTAATTTTAATTTTGTGCAGAGAATTGGTTTCAAATAAATGTCTGCTTCACCTTTGGGACTTCCAACTCTTAAATATTCAAATAATTACAAAGCAAAGTTGCCCGCAGACACTTCTTTCAGGAAATCTTATTTATAAAATTACCTCAACAAAGACTGATTACTTAATTTGATAGCCAAAATTAACATGAACAGTCAGCTCCAGATTGAATAAATGACATTACATTGTAACAAGATACCACTGAACAACTACTAAACAGTCAAGTAACCATGCATGTTCCTGTTCTGATGCTAGACTGGATATTTTAAGTGTTGGTGATTTTAAGTGTAACTATTTTGCAATCAAGAACAGTTATATTTATCTAGAATTAGTAGTCAAACACTGTGATCAGATTTAAAAGCTAGGATTTTAACATACCAATATACACAAACATGTATAAGTTCTTCAGAATGAAAAAAAGTAAAAGAAGTATTTGTATTATGAAGGCAGGTACTGGCCTATATTATTACGTGTCAGATCAATGCCTTGCTGAAGACAAACACTTACTAAATAAAGGTCAAAATTTGTATGCTTCTAGTTAAGAGAAGTTTCATGATTTAGATAATGAAACTCAGATGACTTGCATCGTAGTCTGTCTGACCTCAGACAGGCCGAATTTCACTTTTGGATTTCTTTTTTGAAACAGTGTCTTTAACAAACTGTAAGAGCCAGAAGCCAGCTTTGATAAACTAAATTCTTGAACACAGACACAAGGTCTTTTCCCCTTGCTTTGACCACATAGCCTCCATGTGGACCAACTTCTAAGTGCTAATACAAGGTACCCCTCCACAATGAAGACCAACAAGACACGGATCCAGTTCAGCATCTACAAAACAAAACTCAGAACAGACTCTACTGCTCTGCTTATCTGAGGTATACACCACGGTTTGGGTAATTCAAGTCATTAACAGACTTCCACTAAGGGAAGCTACTCTAGGAAAATGTCATACAAAATTGTCTAGTATCATTTATTTCTATATGAGTATTGTCAAAGCAATGCTATTTAATGAAGTATTTCAGAACACCTGCTGGCAAATACTGAAGCATGTAAGTGACTTGATTCTTTTGGGGAATTCTGTCAGCAAACAGTCCTTTTTGAGGAACCAAAACTGTAGGCATGATATGATACCTACTTTTCCTTTTTTAGTTCTTTTACCACATGCAACAACACAAGACTCAGAACTATGGAAGAAAAACATGTCTTAAATGAAAAGGAGCTATTCTGTCCATTAGAAACAAATCTTTTTCTCCCTTATGTTTTCTTGTAAAGAAATTTTTTAAAAAAATTATTTTTCAAAAATTAACTCTTAGATGTCTCAATGTGACAGTAGGATAGTTGCCTGCTTATTTTTACATATTCTGGATCATGTAAGAATTTCAGGTTAATTGAGTCAATTTCATTGACACAAACAAGTCTGATAAGTAGGTATGTTTACATACACTTAGATAATTCATTCTCCCATATACTACATCTTTCAAAACTGCATTTCATAGTTATGAAATCTGTGTAATGTGCACAGATATACACACACTCACACTCTCACATACACATGCTTTCTCATATTGCCAGTGAACTCTACCTAATTTAAAAGGAAAAATACTTTCAATAGAACAGTTTGTTTATAGTCTTCTCATGACTTCAACTCCAAAGATCTGTACAAACCTTTACTGTTTAGAGAATATATTTTCATAGTACTGAACATTCAGAGTTTCCAGTATTTGTAGAAAAGAGCTCCTGAAAGTATTTATAAATCATACTCTTCACCAAAATTTAACTGTCAAATTTAGCTTTTCAGCAGCTAGCCTTGAAGAAATAATACCTGGAGCATACTGCACTGGAGAAAAATATCACATTCCATAAGAGAAAATAAATTTTCACTTAAGTTTGATTGAGATATAAAATCGTTCAATGCAATATTTGAACAAATCATGCAAACATAGTCAAAAGTGTTCATTACCACCTGCCTGAAATATTGATCACATTCAGTAATCTGAAGCACTTGAATAAAAAAAAGTAATAATGAGAGACATGAATAACAAAGTTTTAACTTCATAGTTCCTTGATGAAAAAGACATTTCATCCATAAGCGTAAATTTTTAACTTGGACTGTTACAAACAGCTAGTTCACATCCACATCTATGCTGAGCCATGTATACAGTAATACGAATGTAATTTATAACTAATTTAGAATGTGAAGATGCAAAATATTTGTAGTCATTCCTGAACTGTCACAAAAACAATAATGGTGATGTACATGTAGAGTAATTAACTGATTAATAAATTTAAAATTTTTAACTGTTGGCGGACAAATTAAAAATCCTGTTGCTTTCACTGTCTTCACAATTTTTTTTGGTTTAAAATGGTATCTTCTCTCAAAGTGCCAAAGTATTTTTTAATATAGAACAAGTATTATAGCAAACATTATTATAGAGGCATGAGTTATTGGAATATGAAATTACCTGATAATGAACGCATAAGGAGAAAGGCATGCTTGAGGCAGTGAGATTTACTGTATTTCATTTGCTATTACTCTAATGGGAAATTGTAGGCCACTATGGACAAACAAAAGTCAGCTGGCAAGAAAAGTGGACAATTTTCACCTGAAAAAATTCTAGAAGTGTATGTTTATATGTTTAATAATATAACACATTATATTCAAAGCTAAAGATAACTTTCCTCTAAAGGTTATTTGACTAATTTCACCTTTCTTGCTTCTTAAAGACAATGGAGAAACATAAACCTTTAATTGTATTTGCACAATGCAAGCAAGTAAGGCAGCTGCGGCCTACTATGGTACTAACAGCACAACTTCACCAACTTTAGTAACATCATTCTTAACCCACTGACATGCAAGAAAGTTAAAGGCAAGATCTAAATTACACTGATCCATTGCTGTCACTACAAAACCATCCTATTCCATAAGCATGCAAGTATTCAATCTTTTCTGCATGAAACAATGTCACTTGTTCTGCTATATGTGCACATTTGTTGGCAAATTGTGTCCCTCTAAAAATTTCTTCAGAATTTCATATACACATTTTCAAACTACTAAATCATTATGCTGCTATTACTTCCATGAGCAGATAACCTTGGCATGGACTCTGAGAATGCAAAAACTCACACAAGATCTCTAATAAATACTGCAAATTTCAATTTTTCCCAATGACATGTTTTAGATGAACTCTCTCAGAAATATTCTTATTTTCTGCATTGCCAATAATCAGCTCTTCTGATCTTATAATCACTCCTCTCATACAAGCAGAACACAGGACCTTCTAAAACATTATGCTGGAGGAAAACAGTTTATTGAAAACACAAGTCCAAAAGAAAAGCCTCTTTCTTTATGTACTTGGTACAGAAAAATCACAAACTCTCCTTTAATCTTCGACAACATTTTTGTTACTTCTCCAAAAGTTACTTCTCCAATATTTACAATGGCATACACTTCCTTCTAATTTTTGGAACAGCAATCCTGTTCAAATTTAAGTATTGACACAATAATTACTGTTTCAAAACTACAGTGTCTACACTGCACTTCCCATAATAAGACTTCATTGAGGATTTAAACCTCTTGAGCAGAATAAAGAGAATTCTGCACATACTTAGCATTATTTTATGCTCCTTATCTATGACATCATTTACTCTTATTGATGAAAATATTGTAACTTCCAGTAACATTTTTCCCAGATTGCAGAGAAGCACAAAATGCCACATTACAGTTTTCAGGCTCGATTCTCTTATAAAAGTGTCTTTGTATTATATTTCCATCACCATGTTTGAAAAAAAGACAAGGTCACCTAGCAATACTAAAATGATAGCAATGATTCCAAGTTTTAAGAGAAACATTCTAAAACAATATCAAATCATGCGGACAAATTTAAGAAAGTTTACTTGAAGAGTCAAATCCTTCTCTTCATTGAGATGCTTAGCAGGAAGAATCAAGGGTTCTTCTCAAAATTTTATTGTCACAATAGAAACAAGTCTTTTTTTATATTATTTCAGTTCAATATATATATATACTGAATGATTTTATTTCAGATTCTACATTTTCAGCTGCATCCACATAAAGTCATATTTCTATAAAAGTTGTCTATGGCTATCTTTGCTCAGATACGGTAATTTGGCAGAACAATAGCTTAATAATATATTCTTAAGGAAAACATTCTCCCACTTCCAAAAAACTTTCTACATTAGATATTTAGAGCTTATTAATTAGAATAAATTAATAAAGGTAAGGAATTAAAATACCCTCTGGACAAATAATGCAATATTAGCCCTTAGTAAAAGCATGTTAGATGTATCGCAACATTGTTAAAACTCAGTACAGAAGGTTCACAATGCCTCCAAATTCCCATTTTATGCCTTATGCTCAGAGTATACAGCAATAAACAAATCTTTACAGAGTAGAAGGTGACTAGATTTCAGGTCCCTGAGGAGAGAATAACTTATGACACTATTCTCTGGTATCAGTCCTTGAAGTCTCAAAAGCTCCCAGTCTAGTCCAAACTTCAAAACACCCTCTTAATTGCACTGCATTAAGGGTTTTTGCTGTATTTTAATGAAAGAAGACTAAAATTGCTCTCTGTCACACATGACAGTACCTGGCAGAGCAGTAAGTACTCTGATATAAGCAATAATACCAGGAAAGTGTTCTACCTTTTTAATATCAGACAATTTTTCTAGGTCTTTGGACAAAATGTAGCATTCTGAATGTAAGAAAAAAATCTTTTTCTTCAGCAGTGCTTGAACTGATGCATGTCCATTACTGAAGGTGCAGAATTCTTCAGCAACGACACATGCCTGCCACTTCATGAGATGAACTAAGAATTTAATTTTCTCAGAGTGGTCCAAGTGGTTAATGATGAAAACAGATTCTTACTCCACAAAAAGCTTCCTCAGGTGGCTTCTCTCTAAACCTTTATTCAATTCTTATTCCAATCCTTCTCTCCTCCTACAATAGAGTTTATGTGATCCATAAAATAAGGCACTCATTCTAATTACAAGATGTGGGCCTATTTCCCACTGACGGATCCTCATTTTCTTTCCAGAATATTGCCTTTTAATTTCTAAATCACTTGTGTATCATTGTAACTAACAAGTATTCTGGGAATATAGCCCTGCCTCTATGTCCTAGATCAAAGTAATCTGTTGATAGCAACAAATTTTTCTCATAAAACAGAAGCAGACCAAAGAGTCTGAAAAATCCTAAACATAGCAAAATATCACAAATTTCAGCCTATCTACAAGATAGAGCTCAGTCAGATGAAGAATGCAATCATTTTACTACTAGGAGAGTGCAACTGTAATTCAGGAAGTTCAACTGTTCTGAACAATTGAATTCACTGTGGAATTCAGTCTAGACTGATTTTCCTGCTGGAGCCCTGGAACAGGGCAAGATGGTCAGGATGCAAGACTCTAGAGTGCACCATACTGCCTGTCAGATCACACTGCTGTGAATAAGCAGTAGCAGCACTGAAAAGGGTGTACAACCTCACCAGGAATTGGAGGAAAGATAAAAAAAGCCAACTTGATTTAAAAAAAAATATATAAGCTAATCAAAATTATCAGTGCTGGCATTCAATTAGTACTAAAGGATTAGTACTAAAGTCCATGTTTTTGCTGAAATATATCCAAAAATGTATTTAATTCATGGAAGATAAATATTAAGCTATATTGTAGCTGTCTATCTTAGGAGACAAATATCACATAGCACAGTATCGGGTTAAAGAAAAAGTTTCTAGTACTTCTGTGATACTGGTGTAACTGTTGCATTCCACACAGAATGAAAAATTAAATCTCTGGCAAGTCTTAGACATAATAATGTCTTAGACAACAAATGGGCCATTTGTTAAAACAAAATTCTGATGTGTAACTCAAAATTACCACCCACTTCTGTCCTACCATTAAAAACCAATTTTGCAGTTATGGAACACCCTGCCATGAATACAAAGACACCTTTTCTTAAGTGCATCTTTTTGAAACATACACTTGTATAGAGCAGTGCTTACAAATTCAAATTTAAAACTTTATTTCCATTTTCCATGTCTTGGAATGTTTTCCCTTTTTTTTTTTTTTTTAAACTCTACAGATGTGCTGCAAATATTTATTCCCTCTAAATTTTGTATTTTGAACTTTACTAATACTTAATTATTAACAGAGAACATGCAGAAGGTTTTCAGATTTCCTTGATTTTGAGGTAATTTTTCAGCAGCAGGATACAAAAGATACTCCTTATTATTTTAGTACCAGAACAAAACATTTTGAATCAAGATAAAACCACTACATCATGAATGTTAATATCACTTTGCGAAAAATAATATCCTATGACTAGAAAAGACCACCCCTTTAGGGAGAAATATTGTGTTAAAGTGGATTATTCTTTTAGTAGTGTAATGGAAAGGTATTCTACCTAGTCCCAGAAGAAAAATCAAAATATGCATTTAAATGGAAATATTATGCAATGGATAGGACAAACTAAACCCCTCAGAACTGCAAAGAGCCACATATATATACACATATGGAAATACAGGAAATCACATATATGAAATTTTATTTATACACTTTTAATTTAATTCTATACATATATATTTATGCATAAAATTTAAATTTTAAAAGCTAAGTTTGTTGCTCTAGGCTTATCTTGCAAATATTGAGATGTAGTCACATCACATATTCTGGTTTTGGTCACAATTCCAAATAATATATACAACTCAGTTCTATGCAAGAAGTTGTGAGTATTCTTTTTTAATTTTCTGCACATTTTGTGCCAGACCATATTCTAAACAGCTTTTACAAAGTGATAATGTTTCACTGACAGTGTTTTGTGTACTTCACATAAAATTAAATCTCAGACAAACCTTGAGAAAAAGAAAGCAGAAAGCTAAGCAATACAGCATGTTGCTCTTTTTGACCCACAAACGATTATCAGTTATTTTAGAAGTTATGACTGTTTTCTCAAGTCCTTAAGGAGTCTGACACCATTGGTATAGCTTTTAACACTGCATTTATGTTTATATCACAATACAATAAAACAGCAGGAATAGTGTTCAAATTACTTGGGTATTGGATGCTTTATTGAAAATAACAGTATTACCATAACATTAAAAAAATTAGTCTTCTTTGAATGTGCTAAGTAATCACTGCTATCCATGCTGCATGTGAATTATGGGATGAAATTTAGAAGGCATCACCAATTGCAACAGCTACTAGGTCTGTCTCTCTAATGTCTAACAATAAACCCTAACTAAACTGAATAATCAGTAGTATGCCAGTACTTGAAAAATTGTTGTGAAATCAGTGCTATGCAAATGATTTATTGTTACAATACAGATGACTTCATCATTAGAGCTAATATCTACTGTTCTTTATCAGGTATGAATAAAAAGCAGAATGTAAACAACACAATCCCTCTTCTCTCCATCCTTTCCCTGCAGATTGCTACATAAACCACAGTACCAATGGCACAATACTTAATTTATCCAACTGTATCAATAATTTTATTATTTTTTCAAAATATTTACAGCTACATTTTCTTATACTCTGCCTTCATTTACTCTTTGGTTAATCAAGCTTGATTCAACATCACTCAGATTTTTAAAGGATGGAAAAAGAGAGTTCATTTTTAAAAGTGTCCTGATATTTTGTAGTACCTAATGCTAGAAGTGCAAAGCTAAATTGTGTTAATCCTCTCAGACAAATTTGAAACCAGCTACATTCAAACTTGGTCAAACTTACTCACCATTTCCTAAGCCAGAACTTCCATTATTTTCAATGGCAAAGAACAGCTTAGCAAGATTGCTAACCAGTGACAAGGGTTTGGAGAAGCACTACTAGCACCACTCCAGCCCCTCATACCAGAGAAACCCCACGTAATGAGATGCCTCATAAAGGTTTCAAAAAGAGAAATTGGAGCTGCTTTTGTATTCAGTATCATGGGAAATCACACTACAAATCCAAGCTTGGCAGGTAAAACAGTAATAATAAAAATCCATTTTCCATTGAAAGAGGATTCTTACCCATGGATACTTCTAAGTATTCTGCCTAAGAGACTTTTTGCAAGTGCCCTCTTAGACTAAATGGGTGCATAGGAAAATTCACTGAAGATAGCACATACTGCAATTATGCCCAATGCATGAAGAAACAAGCCCCAAAAGTCAATTACTAAAACTAGATATAGTTAGATTTGGTAGTTAATACTGTAATCACTGCACATACTTCGAAAAAAAAGAAAGTAGAACCAGATATTAATCCATTGTGAGAGTTCCGCAAACTAAAGCAAAGTAAAAGTGAAGGGCCTACTGCTTTTAAATTATGTTCACTTCTAAGATTACCCAGAATATCTATTTCAAAGCAAATGTTCCAGCTCCTAATGACCTGCCTTCATGAAGTATACATGCCTGGAACAATGATAGCTGAGAAATACTTTGCAACTTCTGCTGAGACTTGAAACTCAGTCTGAATTCTACTTGAAGGCAAGCCTGTATAAATTGCAACGTAGGCAACCACTAACTGATATGACTGAATGTTGTTTCGTTTTCATTTTTTGTTTTTTCTCTTTAATCTTTGATGCAGCTTTCTCTTGCATAGAAATGAAATAAAAAAGTACTTGAGTACTTCAAGAAAACCAAGCTTCAACAATGTAGAGGCAGAGATATCCCTGCCTTTTTTCATAGTTTGCCCTGCATTTTCAATAGCCTTCAATAGTATGTAATTTTATTTCTAATAAATATAATTTATAACACAGTATAAAAAATTGTCTTTAAAATTTCTTGCAATTATAGAAAAGGCACTTATGCAACAAAAGCACTCAGTGAAACTCCTACATTGTTTACTGCTTTTGTTACAGCAATTTTTAGATATTTCCAGTCAAAAAGGGACCCTTCTGCAATTTAATCAACTGTAATGATACAGGCCACAAAACACCACTTGCTAATTTCCGCATTTGAGTCCAGTACCTAAAAATCAGTCTGTAAAACAGTTGCAAACACTAGATATCATCCTCCTCCGCATTCATTCTTAATGGCATTATCTGTCCACTAAAATGCAGTATTTTAAGGTATCAAATTCTCATCATAAAGACTTCTTATTCTGAGCAGTTTACTAATGATATAATCAGAAATAGACAATGTTCTCTACAAATTTAGGCATATTCACAGAAACTACAGACAACCTGGGAAAAAAATCGTGTCTCACAAGCCACTAAAACTTAGTGAGTTGTTTGGGGTTTTTTTTTAAGAGGATACCTCAGCACAGCTATTATTCAGGCATTTGGAAAGGACTTACCATTGTCTCCTGTCTTCATTATGTGGGTTTACTCAAAAAAAGCCAACTCCTCTACAAACTGACATGGAAATTAAAGGCCCCCTGTAATGCCTGGTAGAAGAGCATCCTAAGCTCCACTTTAAATACAGTGGCAAGCATGGCCAGGAATTAACAACCCAGCCTCTCTGAGAACCACTGGCACTGCTCTTTCTGCGAGAGCAGGGAACAGAGTAGTTTGTCCCTTCTAGCAGTCTTGATGCACACAGGAAGGAATTCCCTTTTCCTTTTGATTACCAGTAGATACATTCTTAGCTTACTGTACAGTCTATACCTGATCCACTGACTTTCCAGTAGAATAATTAATGCATACTCTACTATAAATTATTACGCAATCAGATATGTCCTCAGGTTATATAATAGCAATATAAACTGTTATTAGTAAGAAATTTGAAAAATATTTGTGATGTAAATACCTAAGGACAAACGTAAGTAGAATTTGAAAACGGGCAATTCATGAGTGCACTTTTGCCACACACCTCCAGCAGGCTACCTCAGCTATCAACACTACCTTAAAATACTTCCTTAAAATACAGGACGCAAAGATGAGAAAATACAGTAACTTCACTTATAAGCAAACTTGGTTTGTTTCACATTAGAGGCAAGAACACAAATAAAGCTAATAGGCAGAAGAAGCTGTCATTATTATTTTGTGATTTTATGATTATCATTATTACTTGGTGATAGTAACGTAGTAGCACTTCAAGGCTAAAATGCACCTGAGATTTTCCAACACAATAGGCTTTCATTAGAAATGCCAGTGCATTAAAGCCTAAGTGTTTTATAAGAAGCAATTGGTTTTGCCCAGTTTCCAGTTACTAACAGGAGTTTTCTTCCCAGGTTGCTGTCACTTTACTTAACAGGCTCCACCAGAGTCTGGATTTGTATAGTCCACAGCCCATTTTAATACAGTTCCCCAGGTGAACTGTTGTGAACTTGGGAACAGACTTTCTGTATCCATTTGATCTGAAACTGACAACATGGTTCTACCATATCCAGCCTGAAGACAGGATCCAGAAATAGTAGCACAAAACACCCAAAGCCATTTTCTCAGAAGAATCATCTGCTCAAGTTCAGGAAGACAGAAAAAAATTCTGTTTTTCTGCTTTCATTTGTTTCACAGGAAATTTCAGTACCTCATTTTTCTCCATTCTCATCAAAAATCTTTCAGAATCTTTTTCCAACATAATGGAGATTCTGCATTTCAGTCAGTTAACTGTAAACCAGTTTCACAACAAAGCACTAGTATGACACTTCCTACAAAAATGCTTGGCCAAAACCTGAAAACTTCATTAAGGTTTCACATTGAAAACTGATACTTAACATGATCTATTCTCACACAATTCTAGGTAAATCTGATCCAACTTTACCATTTTAAACAGGCTTGATATTTCTGAAACAAAATATGATACTACTTATACCAGAAAAAAGACAAGGATAAACCAGGTACTAAGACATCACATTTGTGTAAAGTCTAACTTAGCCTAAATCCAGGTAAAGCTGCAAGTGGAAAGCCTTCAGGAAATGCCAATATATGGAAACAACACTGCCCCAATCTGGCTTGACAAGACCACACTTTAGGGGATTTTACTACAAGGTAGAGAGAATTTGTGTAGCAGAAAGAAAGGGCAGCTTGAGGATCTTCCTTGAGGAAAAAATGTAAAAGATGGATTTTTAGAAGGAGATTGGAAGCAACAGAAAGGAAAGGCAGATGATAATGTGCCAAAGACATGGTAAAAGAGAAAACCAAAAATTTCAACACAGAAATAGCAAAATCAAAAGAGAAATATGTAGCAAAATAAAACTTTCAGAGGATTTTTCGGTAAAGGAGTAACAATCAAAAAATTACAGAAAAAACCACCTTTTAGTAAATCTTAACATAAAAAAATTTACAAAATCCCCCGAACACTTAATGTTATCCTAAAATCTGCTCCATCTTGCTTCATTTTAATAGCTTGAGTAAATCGGAAATGTATTTTCAATCTTCTGAAATTCTGACATCTCATATTGTCAACACGGCTGCAGCATCAGGTTGCTCTCAGAGTGGCAGCCATTATGCCCCCTTAAAATCCAAAAGCAAATGTGTATCTAAATATGGGGAGAGGAGTATTTATTTTTATTTCTTCCAGCTGGGTGAAAGTGAGGCTTTCCTTCATCCAGGAGTACATTTCCTTAGTCACCATGAGAGTACCAGAAAGGGTACCTGAACATGAAGACATTGTGAAGAAGAGAGACAGGTTGGCAGGCTCACAGTGTTTTAGAGAAGAGAAAAAAAAAATACCGCTTTTTCAGATGACACCAGAATATTAAATGTAGGCAAACATTTAACAATGGACAGAGAAAGTAAGGAGAGGCATTTCAAAACAGAAATAGGGAAAAGTATGCAGAAAAATAATATCAGGAAAAGGTGTAGACCAGAAAACACTGAGAAGAAAAATCAGGAACCTTGCCAAGAGAGAAAACTGTCAACTAAATTGATCTTGAACCTATTCCAAAGGCAAAAAAGAATGGATGATGTAGGGTTGTTATTGAGCAAGAAGGAAGAAGAGAACTATGCTAATTTTTTATTCCCCCTCTTCCAAATTCCAACAGCCTGACTTTTTTAAACTCCAACATTTATCACAGTTCTTCTATTCCCATCCCAGCCACCAGTAAATATTGAAAAAAAAAAATAAACCCAAGAAAATGTAAAAATTTTATACATTTAATCACTGTTCCTCTGGTCAGCTCCTTCTTTCCTTTTTTTAAATTTTTTTAAGTGACATTTAAAAAAATACAAAACACTAGTTCAGTGTTACGGTATAATCCCAACAATATTTTGAGGGGTATTATTACTGTATGTGCTGTTTTAATTGGAAATGGATAGCAAGAATGATAAAATCACTTATGTAGAACATCAAAGATCCCTTCAGTACCTTCTCTGCCTAAAGCTATCTGCATTATCTTTACAATTCAGATTTCACATCTTTAAAAGCGTGTACCAAGGCAAACTGAGTATTAAGTTTTCTGGCATTGTCTGTATGTAGCTGCATCACGGAGAAGAGAATGCCTGTCTTCCTTTATCATTCCTCCTCATTCCTCAATTGCAGGCTGATTGTTATGGCATTCTCCAAGACTAAGAACAACCTGATTATTTAAATTTAGAAGACAATATTGCTTGAATCAGAATTTCCCAAATTGTGTGTTGTCTAACATAAAAAAAGCGTCTCCAGAATGCATTATTGTTGAAAGGTATATGCACTAATTTTAACTTGTGGGTTCTCAGTCATATGCACCTTCTGTAATTGAGGTGCTACAATTGTTTACTATGAGATTGGCTTTTTTTAATACAGGAATTGAAGTTTCAGAGGACCGAGGCATCTAAAATTGCAAATAGTACTCATCATGACCTGTGCCCTTGGTATAAGTGACTATGGACTGCAGTGAAAAGATAAGAGGAAAACAGCTTTTTAATAAGAGCAGAAGTATTTTGTTAATCAAAGAATCTACCAGCCAAGTCACAGTCTCTGAGTCTAGACTCACACAAACTGAGTAACACAAAAAGACAGTTTAAAGAGAAAAAAAACCAAGAAAACAACCAGACAGGGACAAGGACATCAGAAATAGTAGAACTTCAGAGGCATTCACACTTATTAAGGTTTCAGTCCCCTTCCAGTTCACAGAGCAGACATTTGCACAATGGGCTGCCCACTACTGAGATTTCTTACCCATTTCAGAGTAAGTGTGGTCTTCCCAACAAATACTTTTGTGTCATTTAGCAGAAGCAAAATATTTATATTAGGTTTTCAACCTGAATTGCTATTAACAAACGTCAGTTTTTAAAATGAGAAGTGTTCATGGTCTCAATATTTTAAACCAGTGCCTCCTGTTGACACTGCATATTATCACACTGTTCCACTGTGATTGCATGCTTGGGAGGAAGAGATCAAGAATCCTAACCTCATTTCAATTAAGTATTAAAATAACATTAGACTTGTAAGTGTGGCCTCAGTCAAGAGTTCTTAACAAGATACAAATAACAAATTAAGTTGAATGTACTTCACATGCCTTAAATGTACATTTAAACAACAGTGCAACATCCTGTCAAACAGACCAACCACTGAAGCATAACCAAAGTGACCAAACAGAAGCATGAGTTCTACACTTTGCTGGAATAAGAAGCTGGGCATTAGAGATGACCCTTGCCTCTTAAAGATATAATCGCACAATGAAGGAAGTGAGAACTTGTATTCTAATTCAGTGTGGACAAAACGGTTTCCATACAAAGAAGAAATAAAAAGCTTGAGGAGAAGATTAAACCTGGATGGATTCTGTGAGATTTCATTTTGAAGGGAAAACTGTAAATGATAATACTTTCCACCCAAAAGTAATCAAGACAATTTAAAACCTAATCATCAGCTTTGAGAAAAACTTCTATGTAAGAAGGTCTCAGTTCTTCAAGAGAAGTTTCTAAGTATCCTTAAAAAAAAAAAAAATTGCAACCAAAGGCATAAAACATATATAAAAACTGGAAGCATGACTGCTACCTTATCAGAAAACTGCAATTTAGATGAATGAGAGAATGAGAAGCAGGATGAGAAAAAACTTTCCTATGCAATCTTAGTATAAATCACTTAAATACAATTTACTCATTTCTTCAGTTAAGGTGCTTCACAAACAGGCTGTATTGTGCTATCCTCTTAGCACATCACTTAGTTCACAGAGTGCTAAATGGAGCAGCGAAAAATCTTTGACAGACTTTAGAAGCGAGGGAAAGGAAACTTCCCAGGAACTAGGAGCTGAACAACACTTGCCACAAATCAGCATGCCACACCACTGGCTGAAAACAAGCCTGGAAGCAAGAAAGCTCCTGCTTTTGAATTTCTTATATAGTTAAGTATTTTGTTATTATTTTTAACATGATATATTGCTTTGATCAAATACAAAAGTCTAATACCTGGAAGACTTCTTATGTATCTGCATGTTTGACTCATGCTTAAATCTGAAGTAGGTCAACTACCAATATAGAAAAATAACAGCAGGCTACTCTAATAATCTGCTATCCTACATGACACTATCTACAGTGCTGTCTCATGCATGCTTTCAGACTGGAGAGCGCATCTTTCAAAGTACTGAACTACGTTACTCTGCAGTTCTATTGCAGCAATGGCCAAGAAAAGAGCAGTTCCTATTCTATACTGCACTGCACCCATGGTGTATAACGTGACAAACCTTGTCTTCAGTTTGTATTTCTCAGGAATATTCTGGCAGACAAAATTCTGACAGCCTAGCAAAATAATTACAGAGAACATGAATATTCCAAGGCTGGAATGACATGGATACAACCGTATTGGGAACAACTGATAATAAAACAGCACTGAGAATATCCACCAACTGATGGAGCAGGAACTGTGAGGTGAAAGAAGAAACGAAGACTGAACAAAATTTCACCATGAAACACCTGATCATCTTATGAATACAAAAATTTAGCCCATGAAACTGTTTCCTATCTATAAAATAGCACCAGGCTGCCAATTAGATGTGGCACCCCTCCATTTTATGTTGGAGAAGTTGTTGCATACGTTTCCAGCTTCCTCATCTGCCTGGTCCAAAGTGAGTGTGTGCGTGTGTGCGTGTGAACACTTGTTACAGATCTTTTTATCTTCACTTCGAAAATGGAAAAATTTACCATCGCAGAATCAGGAAGTAAAAAATTACAAAACATCAAACACCCATGTAACCTTTTTCTTTAATTTTCCCCTGTGGGCTTCAACATATAATCTTTAATACAGTATGATTGAAATCTGATATTCCAGCTTATTTAAAGTAGAACATATACAAAGGAGAGCATGAAATTATGTGTTTGCCATTTTCAGATTCTCACCTGCCTGAATTTGCAACTAATACAATAAATTTAATATTACATACTCACATGGTTTTCTGGAGCAACCACCTTTTAAGACAGCATCAAGAGAGACCATATCGCATGAAATTGTATGCTCTGGAAAAACAGCATAGGTCATCAAGCTCTCAAAACAATTAAAAAAGACATGGGGAGAAGCAGAATTTTTTTCTGTTTTTTCCAATTTATTTCAAATAAGTCCTCTCCTCTGTGCAGTTACAAAAACAGTATCACTTAAATTAGAAGAAATATTTTCAAGCACTTATATAAATGTTTTATCACTTTTTCTTAGGGGATGAAACTGCACATTTTCAAGCTCACAAGATAAGCATTCGGGAAAATACACAAAGTACTGACAACTGGAAAATTTTATACTACAAAACTTAATTGCTGAAGTCCTCCTGCTCCACAAAAGTTAGTTAATGCAATAGCATCTTTCCATTTTGAGAAACACAGTACTTGATGTAAGATATTAAAACCATCTCAGACCTAATAGCACAGATTTAGTATTAAAAAGGAGATCTAAGTCGCAGGGTAAATCTTCCTTTGAAAGCATTTATTGATCTTTCCTTCACAGCACTGTTCACCATTTCTGTAAAGCAATACGTTTGAGAATGGTGATGTAAGCAATGAATAAGTCACAATGACAAGTGGGTAATAAATAATGACTGACAGAGTTTCAGAGAACACAGGACTGGTCTCCAAAGGATAAGGATAATCCTGAAGGTGGCCAAAAGGGTTAGTGTAGCACAAAACTACCCAAATTACTGGAAATCTGTAGAGGTCTAAAGAGAGTTAAGGCATTTAAAAAGGAAAAAAAAAAATACAGGACAAACTGTAGCAGAATGAAACGTGATTATATGAACAAGAAAGTTTAATAAATTAATCCCAGTAATTATAAACCAATAGGACTTAGCTCTGTAAAATCACAAACATTATAATTAAACTCAAATTCTACAAAATATTAAATATCTATGTAGATTAATCCTGATAATCCCTGGCCAGGGAACACAGAAATTGAAAAAAGCCAAGACAACAAAGCCAGTTAATTTAATGTACCTCTTGGATGACATACTCTAAAAAACTGTGCCTTCATGAAATACAACGGTATCACTGCTCTAGATACCAAAAGTACACTACAAAAAAAAAAAAAAAAAGGCCAGAACCCACTACTTACCAAGTCACTGTATAAACAAAATACCAATAGAAGAAAAGACAAAAAAATGTGGGTTATAGGCAATACAGAAGACAGCAAAGGAAAATGGCTAAGGAAGAACAAACTGGTCTGCAAGATAGTACTTCAATGGAAAATGGTTAATTTGTTTTCAGTCCCTAACTCCTCAGTATCTATTGTCACTTCACATCAATTTTGAAGACATTATCTATATTTCCAGTAGTTATAAAAACAGACCATCAAGCAACCAAGTACAGCCTAAATACTAATGTTTTTCTTTAAAAATATGATGCCATCAAAGATTCTCTCTCCCGTGATCAAGTTTGAGAAGAAGAAAGAATGTCTTAGGAGTAAAATTAAAGAAAAAAAGTCTTTAAAAGAATACCCTAAAAAAAAAGAAGGTCTTAAAACTTAAATATAATCATAAAGGCATAATAATATGTTCTAGGGCCATAAAAAAGAGCGTCATAAATGTCTCCAGCAAGAAAAGTCAATATTTCTTTTGCTGTCAAATAATGTTCCATTCTAAACTGTAGCATTTGTTTTTCCTCATGTAACTAGTGTCATTAGTGTAGGCAACTGTGAACCAAGTAAATTGGAATAGGTGCTTATTATCTTATGCATAAAATATATACCCAACATGCAGTCTCAACGTTTTTTGGTATTTCAAAGTTAAAGAAATACTAAAAACTAAAATTAAGACAATCTTCAGAAATACCCTTAACTACTCTGCATCACCTTAGATTTTATGAAAGCACATTTGAAATTTATTTAACTATCTTCTTAAGCAAGTTATTTGTAAACAACCACTTTCAACTATAGATTTTCCTTAAACACATACTCTCCTCCATTAAAGATTTCAGACACAGATCACATAATCCAACTAAATGAAAAGAAGCATGGTACTTTAGGGAGAGGTAATGATTATAGAATGGGGTAAAGTCATGGACATTTTAAGTAAAAACATAAAAGTACACAGACTAAACATGACATTTCCTATAAGGATATGCAGTGGCTGCTCTATCACTTCTTTGCCCAGTCTTGGCAAATTTATGCCAGCTCTCAGTAGACAGAAAAACTGTAATTCACGGCTTCCAATATTGTAATCTATATTTATCATTATTTTAATTATGTTGAAGCTTAATTGGATAGTTTCATTGCAAGAAAAGACACCTTATTAATTTTTCCAAATAGATAACATCTTACCTAACTCAAAAGGTTAGTTAAATAATTCAAAAGGTTTATTTTTTTCAAGTTTAAAATTAAAACCTTCTCTCATTGCTAAGCAGATCACACATATAACAATTCACCTGTATTTGTTTCTTTAATTAAAATATTATTTTAATGAAGAATTTATTTTCTAAGCAAAATTCCCACTGATCTGTATGACACATTTGTTTGAAGAGAGAGAACTGTGAGGAAGTTCCATTAAAAATATTAATCTCTAGAGTACCTAGTTACTTTAAAGTAGAAATTTATATTGCCTTTGTTTTCTAATACTCATTTCTATCCTTCCTTCATGAAGTAAACTTTCAAGATCACTCTAAAAATTATAACAATCCATGGCTTGGCTATACTGTTTAACAAAATAATACTTGTTTTACTGTAAGAACCCCCTGGTGCATGAAGAAGATCATTAACAAAAATTACCTCCTCCCTGCCCTAATATTTAAGATTAACAATAATTATGCAATTGGTGCAAGAATTAAGCTTGATTCAAACTTTATGTTAAATTTAGAGTGAAAGTAATTTTAACCGAATTATTTTTATTGTCAAATTACTTGACCACATTACTTTTCTGCCAGTAGAATAATAGTTGCCTTACTTAAATAATATGGGTAACCTTTTTACTTCTGTAATTTCATTGTATTACTGGATATAATATAGTAAATAGTAAATATGGGGTATTTTCTGGATTAGTCAGTGCACATTATGCCACAATAGCTGCTTCCTCCAGTAACATTTCATTATAAAAAATCTCATGGTAAAAAGTAGACATCATATGACTTGGGGCTAGTGGTTACACATAAAATAGAAAAAAAATTAAGGCTTCTACACACTACATTTCTGAAGGATTTCAACTCCAAATTTAATATTAAATTAAATCATCACCATTTTTTACCATATCATGAATATTGCACGTGGTTTGTGATGTATTATTTACTCCACCAAAATTCTTATCACTTGTTACACAGAAAAAAATGGTCTTCACAAGTAGAAAGCTGGTGCATTTATCCATCTACAGCTCCAAATGAACTAAGGCGTGTGGTCAGTCATGTGCTTTACACAAATCATTAGAGACACAGGAATGTTTTGAATAGCCATCAATGGTTACATCATTAACTATAATTTCCTGCAATGACTTATGAATTTCATTTCATGGAAGTGCATTAAGAGTGTGTTCTACATGTACATTAACACTCCCCATCATAAAGTAAGCCATTTAACTTTTCACAGAGTGACTTTTATGATGCTGTTACAGAAGCAACTAATTGTAGTTAAAGCATTTATTTTTTAAAAGGTCATTCTTTTTTATTGTAGTTTATAATATTTAAATGGCAGGCTATGAGTGTGAATGCGCACATATATGAATGCAGGGAACATGTGTGCTCAATACTGAACCTGTCCAACAAGTTCTGCAAAAAACACAGACTAAAAAGTTATTTGCATATTAAGCTACAATGAGGTAAAAGAGAAATCTAAATTGTAAATGAGTTTTGGAGACAAATCAATGCTAATGAACAACAATTACTTCAGTCGCTGTGTGAATTAAAACAACATCATTAATAAAGCTTAGGTGCTCTGCTGGCAAGGATATCTTTAGTCCCTGGCAGATTATTTAAGACCAAATTTTGGAGTAGTAGCAAGCACAAAGGAAATAAGCTTAAAATTATTCTGAAGCTGCACTCCAAAAAAAAGATTCAGGAAAGTCTACAAAACTTAGAAAATCCCATCCAGTCATTTTAACTACTGTCTTGAGTGAATGCCTGATAAAATTTCAGATTTGCACTAGATAATGACAGGAGATCTTATAAACCTAGAAGATGACTCAGAACAGCCTCTTTTGTTCCCTTTCTTGCATATGAAACAGTCAGTGAAAAATCAAAATCTTTCCTTAAGAAAAAAAGGGCTCTTCTTTGAGCTAAAAATAAGTCTAAACATCTTGTTCTTTACCTAAATGCTCAAAACCAGCTGCTGTTAGTAACCATGTAGGGAGAAACTACAGAGGGCACTGTTGTATCAGTTTTTAAGAGTTACAATGGTGAGAGGGCCCAAGTACAGAAGATTGTCAGGAAAATAAATAACTGACTAAAGAAAGAATGTGGAGTTAGGAGAGCATGCAAATGCACTAAACCTAAAACAATAATAAGGCAAAAACATTGAAGCTGTATTTCTGAAGGAAAATGGACTGAAAGAAAAGTTCATGTAACAGACTGCCAGGCTGATAGGAATACTGCAGTGCACACATTTGGCATTTTCCTTTGCAGTGCTTTCTATGGAAAATGTAACTAATCATAGTGCTGCCTTATCCTTTGCAAACAGCAACCTGTTACTGGAAACGCACTCATAATCAATATGAAAATGAGTGATGACTGTTATGCAATTCTTCCACAGGCAGAATGTATCAACAGAAAGAATATCTTCACACTATACAGTCCTTTCATAGCGTAAAAGGCTAGTTCCATTTAATTCCTTTTCATGACACTTCGAAATCCATCATTTCTATTCTGAAAGCAGTAACATTGGTGCAATATAAACCAAATTAAATCCCAGCCTTTCCAGAATTACCTTTAAATATACCAGTAAGTATATCAAAACCAGCAAGTTTTGAAAATAATGTAACCTTGAAATTGCTGTATGCTTGACATTCATATGAAAGTGGAAGGTATATTAAATAAGACAGTTTAAATACCTTAATAATGCCATGCAAAATTATTTTTACACAATGAATGGGCTTCAGAGATACCAATGTCTATGAAAACAATTTGATAAATGTTTTACTGTTAGTTTATATGAAAGTTTGCCTGTCTTTGATCTCATTTTACTAGAAATAAACCCAATTACATTTTTAAGCACTAATAAATTTTAAAATGTATTTTAGCACTGCCTAATGAGAATTACAAATAATATAAAACAGCCAGCTACCTTGGTACAGAATAATTAATGTGTTTAATATTTTTTATTTTTATATTTTAAAAGCATTATTAAGATGTCAACTAAGAAACAGAAGTATTGAAACAAGATATGGATAGTATCAATCATTTAATGAAACTTTAGAGAAGAAAGGTGTCACTTTTTTTCCACATTGTGGTGGCAAAACTCACAAGCAGCATGTTTTGCAGTACTGCAGCAAAAACCACAGGACTTTTATGAACAGTGACTCAAACTCGCATTTGAAGAGTAGTAGATGGAAGGTAATTTGAAATCAAGTTAGGCAATAACTTCATAATAAAGCAAAGAATAAATGCTAACAGAGAAGATGTTCAAGCAAATGAAACATACCAGAAAATTGTCTAAAGCTATGTGAATGAATGAACAAAACAAACAAAATCAAAACCACAGACGGTGCCTGTGGATACTCACTCACATCCACATCCATAAGAACTGTGATGGTAACTGTGAAAGAATTGTGTCTCTAAGCATGCAAAGACAGATGTACTACATGAAACTGCCATAGAAAATGGAAATCTAATTTTTTTTAGAAATTGTGAAACCAGAGAACATAAATATAATCACTATGCAAGACCCCAGTTCCCTCACAGACACTGAGACCTAGAATTTCGAAGTGATTTAAGTAATTGTTTCAAGCAGCTTATTAATAAATTAAAACAAAAACGAATGTTCATTTCAGAAATGGGTTTCATCCAGGTTTTGCCACTTCTGCCTTCCAAACAGGTGCTGTATGGGCAATGCTGCACAATGCTATGTGGAAAAGCTTGCTAAATTTCAAATTCATATATATTTTCTTTAGCCTAATTCTGTTCCTAAACCAGAATTATTTTTAAATTGCTTAACATTCTACCCGTCTAGTAATCTCTTTTCATTAAGCATTGTTTCTAGCAGTATAGTTTTGTTAAAATAAAGATTCATCTTATTTTATTGTTTCCAGGTGTCGATAAAAATTTCACTAGTATTACTTCTATACACCTTTTTAAGTGTATACGATTGCAGGCAGACAGGCAGTTTGAATACATGTAAAAAAACCTAACAGCTTGTTAGATACACAGTATTAATAAGAGAAATGCATAAACGTGTATTAACCTACCATATATACTCTATGACATTAGGCTAAAACAGGTGAAATTCTTAAATTCAGCTTCTCAGGTGAAGCTAAGAAACATATTTGTTCTATGTAAAACTTAACTGCATTTGAAGGCAGAAATTTGCAATGCATTCTGAGAGACATGCAATTGGATCCAAATGGGGCTGCTTCGGAGACTGTTGAGTCTACGCACATCACTTAAATACAATTCAAATGATGAAAAAGGTTTTGATAATGTTTACAAAATTGACTTAAACATCTTAACGCATTTTTCCATTTAACTACAATAATGAATGCCAAAATGTTACTAGATAACTCTCTAAATATTCAAGATATTTAACAAGATATTTAAGGTTCCTTTCTCCCTATGCAATAGAACACATTAAAACCAATTTTACTATCATAATTTATTCAAAGCTTGATTATGAGCAATAGCTGCAAGAAGAAATACAGCATTGTTGATTCATATACAAGCATTTCACTTAACAGCATTGGATAATAGCTGTGCTCCTAAAGGAGTATAAAAGCAAAGTGATTAGAAGTCATTATTGTTAATTAGCATTCACTTTACATTTATAGGGATGAACCTTTTCTGTGCTGAACAAATGGAAAGCTTTAATCTGAAAGTCTATCAAACCTGGTCAAGGTAGGGACTGAAATAAAGTGTCAGTGACCAGTAAGTTGAATTCAAAACAACAATAACAAAAAAAGCCAAACAAAATCTAAGGATGTATCATCATCCAATTAGTGAGATCCAGTTTTTAAACAGGAAAAGGTCTGAAGGGAATGAGTAAAACTGGAAACTCATACTTCACATTCTGCAATCTCACTGATAAAAGGAGGAAATGTGTGTTTATCAAACTTGCTGCGAGTGCACGGTTCATTTGGCGTCCTGTAAACAATGCCTGGCTGCCCATTCCCAAATGCATGTGAGAATCTTGCAACCCAGAACATCATATTCAGCAGGCAAGGTCACACTAGAGATGCCCTGGAAATGGGAAATTAGGAAAACCTGGCAATCAGAGATTTCAAGCTGACCAGAACAAGCCCTCAGGGTTGCTTACCATCTTTCACCACCAGCCTGACTGTCTCTGCTTATTCAGTATTAACACAACAAGACAGAGAGTGAGTGAAAACAACTCCACACACCTAACAGGGAGAAATACAGTGACTTTTTTGTTTACAGAAAGCCCAACATTTCTCACAGTAAGAAACTACCTCAAAGGTACTGCTGAAGGTCCCCTTCTGGGGAAAAAAAAAGAAATGACCCTGCCTGAACAGTTCAGATGAGACACAGAGAATTACAGGCATCCTATTGATTAAAAAATTTCCTTGTTCCCATCTAATTTTAAAATTCATACTAAAAAACCCCAACAACTAAACAAACCCTGTGTTTTGAATGGAACAAGATACATAATTATTTTTACACTGCTTAAAACACTGCCAACTATGCAATTACTTCTTACCCTCTTCCCTTTATTCACACTTTCATTCACTGCTGATGACAATGGTCATCCCCTAGGTGGGGAAGCTATGCAACTCCAATCCAGAATTAATTAAAAGAAAAAATAACTCAATTAGAAAAGTAATCATTTAACACAAGGAGTGCAAAGGGACAATCCAAATCCTTGCAGATAAAAATTTACTCATTATAAAAAGTGGAGGAACCAAGTCTATGAAAAAACACAGAAAAATTTTTCTCTCAAAAACCAAAACTCTTATTTTATCAAGAAGCATGGCTATTTATTTTTTGTCAGTGTAGGCAACCACTTCCTACAATTTCTAAAAGTTCCCATTTAACTTCCATGTCTAAAGTCAAAAAGAACTGTGCTGAGATATGGTCTCCAAAGGGTCACCAAATCTACATGACTAGTAAAGGGCCTGATCAATAATTTCCATTGTTTTATCTATCACACCTTCTCTCAACTCGGCATTGAAGATTTTTTACAATTTTTTTCAATACTTATCGTATAGTTTCACTTGCCATACAAAAATTCTGTATTTCAACTGTTGAAATATATATAATCTATCAATATATCAAGAGCACAGTATTCTTGATTTGCAATAATCAAAATGTAGGTAAAAACATTATGGAAGAGTGATTATTATGGAAATTCAGCATAAAGAAAAACACCTCTTCCTATAATTTAATTTTTTTCCAAAATGTTGAGAAATAAAACTCTGAGAAATTAATCTATACATATACAAATAATTCAAATCATACTAAGGAAAATACCAGATTTTTTTCAATGAAAACATGGGAAATTAGTAAAACAGAACTCTCCTGCACACTTCTGAACTCTCTGAATCCTGTAAGTGAGAGGGGGAAGCTACCTAATCTGTCTGAACTCAAACTACAAAAGTAGTTTGGTGAGCAGCCTGCTGAGAACCTCAGATTCTTCAAGTCAATCAGGACTCTACAACTAATAATTACTTGGACTCTTTAAGACTCCTAAGAAATTCTGCAAACCTTATTTGTATGAGTTAAGAGTACACTACTAGTCTTTATCACGCACATACTACAGATGAAGCCATGTATACCGCACATCTAAAAACCAAGTGACTATTCCTATACAGTTTATTTTACAAGCATCTTAGAAGATAATGAGGCAATGCTGTGATAGAATACTATGTCACATTTATTAATGTAATTTTCCTGGTAGGAGCACCTAAACCTTTGTATAAAAGCCACAGAAAGTCAGCAATCAGATTGAATCTGACAACTCTTTTCACCCATTGGCCACAGCAGCTGAATTCTGGAGAAGGGTGAAAGACAGACTGTTTCCTTAGCATGGAAGACTATTAGCAATATCAAGGAACTGAAAGCTTTATGCTCTGTGAGGGAATTATTCTCTGTCTGAAAGCCACAGAACAACCTTATATTTCATCCATTCATCTCAGCCTGAAGGATTGTATTCTGAAGAAATCCAAGTCTTAGTGAGTTTCACTGAATACTGATAGGACCTAAGTTACTTCTATTCCATCTGAACCCACATAGCTCAAGCCAGCTTTTTGTCTGAGACAAAATATCTTAAGTAACATCTAAAATGACACTACTATTGCAATTTTAACTCTCAGACAGGAATACTTTCTGACTTCAGTAAACATCGGACGGGAACCATTTAAAAAAATCATGACCCTGTTCTTAAAAAGTAATTATTAAATACAGGAGTCACACTGTATTATTAAGCTCTTTATTTCTGTAACTCAAAAATGTTATTTATTCTTAGTGACTGCCTGTTATAGGATCGCTGTTCCAGAATGTGACAATAGTTTAGAAAATATTCTTTCTCTCCCATCCACATTACTGATAAAATGAAACAGTGCCACAAGCAAAGGCTATTATAATTCAAATGTTTCATACACCCAATACGTCCAACATATAAATACAAAAAAACTACACAAAGAATCAATTTTTAAAATACTAATTTAAAAAAATCAAGCAATTAAGCATGTCACTGAAAAATATGAAAAAAAAAAAGAGCAAGGAGAGGAACATTTTTACCTAGTTCAAGAACTCTACTAATTATTTCAGCAATGGAAATTTACCGAAAAAAGCAATGACTTATGGAGTAGAGGAGATAAGGCAAGAAATTTGAAAGAGGACAGAACTGTCTACTGAAAATAAAGTAACTTGCATTGGTCTGTTTAGTCTGGGAGCTGCTACAACCACTGCCCTAAACAAAAGTTTAGCCACAGTTCCATGAGATACAAAAAACAATCCAACATTCAACTCATCTAATACCACTTCTGTATGTGCTTGCATAAAACATCACTGTATTATTTGAGCAAGATCATAATTACATTGAAAAGTGGAGAAAACAGTTAAATATTGCCTAAATTGAGATGCGATTGGAAAGTTTCCCAAAAATGCCCTCATGCTCCAGTCTTTCCTGCCACTAGAGGGAAAGGAATACAGTTTCCCCCCACATTTCAAAGACAGTGCCAATATAAAACCACGGATAGATAATTCAGCTTACTAAGAAATTCTAGGGTTTACAGGCTTTGCTGGGAAAATCTCCAATATGGGCAGGAACAAACATGGACAAACAAGGGTATCAGTAATCCCTATTCAGTAATATTGAGAAGAGAATAAATTATTCCTTAGGGTTCAGGATTTACACGTCTCATGAACTAAACATTCTACTACCAGGTGAAGACTGCATAGTAAGACACATTTAGACATCTTATAAGTACTCTGATATATTTCACAATATATACTGAGAACAGAATCTAAAACATGGCATTAGGCAACTAAAAAATAAATTTCTTTTATACCTATCAATCACCTGGGTTTGTGACAATAAAATTAATAGGTTTACAGTCAGTGACAGTCAGTATCATTCACTGAGTCACGCAAAATAGAACAGGACTTGTCCTGGGTTTCCCAGAACTGCAGGGGAATATTTAATTTTTAAGAAATCTTGTTCTCATAACACTGTTTTTAAAAACATTGTATACTTCCACATTCAGTGGAAATACTTCCATATTTCAAAAATGCATTGTTTTTATTTTTTGACTAAGTAAGTACTTGCAATAGAAGCATTCTTTGCAAATGGAAAATAAGGTACACTATGTGATTTTGATTCAGACACACCTTTCCTGTAGTCTTGGCCCCAAACCATTAGACAGAAAAAAAGAGCTATGTTATTTGACCAGTGTTTTACAATTACAATCACTCAAAGATGGTTTTGACAAGACTTTCACAGAATTCATCCCCTCCCTTCAAGAGAATGCAAATTGACTTCTCTGTTTAAAACTATTAACATCCTAGGGAAAAAAAAACTCCTAAAGCAAAATCCTCAGTGATTAAGACTTAAATAGTAAAGTTACTAAACAGCAGTTATTAAAAAAGTGAAAAATAAAACCAGAAAGCTTTCAAAGTTACTGTTAACACACAGAAGAAAAATGTTAATTGTCTTTCTAAAACTAAAATACCACAGTTGCTGTAGTTTATTTCCCCTCATAATTTTGCAATTATTCATCAAAATATGCAAGACATTTACTGAAACTTTTGTATCAGAATTTCATAGCTAGGTTTGACTGTAAAGACATCACTATACAAAGTCTAACATAAAGGCAGTATATTGTTAATATTTACGTCCTTAAGATATCATATAGTGGAATTAATATTTCTGTACAGGAAAGAAATAGTTGTTTAGTTCCAGACAACCTGATAACATCTCTTTCAACTATAGTTATAATTATCATGTACAAACTTCCAAAGCAGAAGTTGTCAAGATTTAACACTCGCATTAATTTATGTCAGGGATCCATTCCTCCAAAGACAGCAAGAATCGTAAAGGAAGTATCATCTTAATTGCCACTAATTTCCCCATTTTTAATTAAATTGATCAGTAATTTATTACCTTACCCAGCATAAAGCTGTTAGTATGCAGCTTTAAGAGACAGCAGATATCAGTCCTTCTAATTTCTAATACTATCGTGGTTCAACAATAATTTAAAACTGCTGCATCATATTTCTTTTGATTCCTGTACTGCAGGATATGCACATTCAATTTAAAACCTCCATGAAGCACTCTAGAGCATAATCATAGAATCATTTAGGCTGCAAAAGACCCTGTAATCATCGAGTCCAACCATTAACCTAACACTGCCAAGTCCACCACTAAACCATGTCCCTAGGCACCCAGTCTACACATCTTTTAAATACCTCCAGAGATAGTGATTCAGCCATTTCCCTGAGCAGCCTGTTCCAATGCTTGATACCGCTTTCAGAAAAGAAATGTTCCCTAATATCCATCCAAAACCTCCCCAGCGCAACTTGAGGCTGTACTGCCTACACACACTGTTCTCCTGTTCTGTAGTCTCGTACAGCATAGGTGTATGATCTTGATTTTACTTTAGAGGAACAGGATTACCTTGCCAAAAATGTTTAGAAGATGCAACATTTGACTCCAAGCTGGCTGAGGAAGCACTCTGCATTCAAACCACATTCTTAGGTCTTATCTGCAATTTGATTTTTTTTAAAACTGAACACAGGAAAAAGCTGGAAGTATTTAGGTTCATGAATCTCAATTCTCATTTTAATGAAGGAAAGCAAGCTAGAAAATGTTCAATACCTCACTTGAAGACTACAAAGACCTTTACCTGAAGTTTCAGAATGTAATCTATACCAGTTTGGTCAAAAAAATTATATATTTACTTTCTCTAAAATAGCAATTACGATTTTCTGAACATTGTACTAGTTTGAGAACTGTGCACTGCAGTCATCAACACAATTAGCTGGAATGGACATAGCATGTTCACTCAAACATTGTGGAAAACCTCTAGAGTCAACAGGAGGTTTTCCGTTTTTTTCAATGAGATCTGATTTAATTATGGTAGAAGATAAAACAGTACATAAAAGAAAAAGAACAGAAAATAAATGTTAAGTGGTTTAGAAAATAGGCTCATCATCTCTCTGTAATTGATTTTATAGCTAAAACGATTGATATAAGTTATTGCTACTATGTCACCTAGTAGAATATAATATAGGGCTACCAGGATCAAAACTATCTTTGTAAAATACTCTCTAATACTTGGCAAATGATCTGCAACATACAAATAAATAACAAATTCTGGTTTACCCAGCTTAAGTGTATTCAAATGGAAATATCTAGACATTACTTTCCATACACTGATAAAGGCACAAAATTGAAAAGATCTCTCATTACAGTAATCAAGCATACACTATTTTACATGCAAAACAACCTAAACATTCTATTTATAGACGATTGTCACAACTATGTTTTTTCTTGTACATGCCAAGCGCCTGTTAAAGGCGTTTTTATTGAATAGGAAAAAGGTTTGGACTTGAAATGAGGATTAATAAGTGTGATTTACATTGGGGGAAAAGGAATATAGTTTTGTTACATATTTACAGTACAAGGAAGAAGAAAGGAATAGAAATACAACCTGTAAAAGTGTTCCATTTTTTTCTTAAAGCTTTCCTTAAATACCTAAGTGGATCATTTACTAAAATGCATAAATTATATAATTATGCCCAACCATATAACTGTTTTCAATCAGCATACCTTAACAAGTTTCATGAGCTGGTAAAGGTCTTCAACCTCATCTTCCTGGCATGCAGTATACACTCTTGCGGTATTTACACTGGTACCTTTTATAAAACCACGATAGAGTGGCAAATCCATTGCATCAGCATATAGGTCAATGGCATGGTGTCCTACTGTCTGATACATGTAGCTGTCCAACTCATCAGTCTGCCCTGCCACAATTAAGGAACAACTATATTAGGTACATTGTTTCAACAATTACAGATAATCACAATACTACAAAGCACTGAGAAGATCTAAATGTTAATATTTTTCAGTTCACAAACAGATGTTTGGTGACAACACTACTATAAACATGGAAAGAAAAAAAAATAGATTTCTCCACCCAACAGACGTATGGAGAGGAAGACATCTGTCACAAACATGCTGCCTATTTGCAAATTGTGGTGTCTTTCCTTCTTCCTGCTTCATCCAAAAAATCTCATGCCGGTTCAGTTCTGCTCCTATTTATATGGTAATTTTAATAGGAACACAGGTCAGAGGCACAAACCCAGATGTATTTCAACACACTCAGAGCAAGAAATTTGTAATGCACTGCAACACTGAGAATAAGCAATAGGTTGCCAAAATTTACAAAAACTTTACTGTTAAAATTATCATGATCATCATGAAAGAAGAGGCAACTATCTCTATAGACCACTATAATGTTTCGACATTGTTTAATAAAAAAGAGCTATTTTCCTAAACAGGAGAAAAAAATTAACTGATTTTTTTTACAAGCAGTTTATACTTAGCAGAAAAGAAAAAAAAATCAGCTAAAATACAGACATCATAAATTAGAATTACATCTCAAACTATACAATAAACCTCTTACATATAAAATTTTTCAGATAATATTTCAAACAGATTGATAAAATAACACATCATTATTGGTGAAATCTCCACTTTATTACAACCTAACACAGTTCACTATTCCAATGCTAATTTGTAACACCGATACTTCTCTGAATTTACATAGAGACATCAAGCATTTCTGCTGTATACCTGTGTAGCACATCTTGCAAAGAAAAGGGTCTGTAACATTGATCAAGATAACTACTTTGTGATGTAACAGTTAGGTCATGTCACCTTTGATGCCACACAGCAGATATGATTCTGCACAAAACAGGCAAATCCAAACCCATAATCACAACTAACCAACCTAGACCAGAAGAGTCAATTTAAAAGAAAATTCAGTGATTTCAACATACATGGATATGACAAGGTGTTTAACTGATATGCTGCTTAGAATACACACTTTCTTTATTAATTGAGACTCTCCAGGCAACAGTGGTACAAGATAAAATAAAAAGAACGGCACAGAATCCACTATTGCCTGAAGCACCTCAATTAACTTTCTATAAAATTTCCAACTACACACTTAAAGAGAGCATTTTATGATTTTAATGACAGTATTCTACATTTCTGATGTGGATAAATTAGTCTGAAGACAACATATTTCAACAGGATTAGAGATTATTATGTCCTAGCTACCCAGAAAATAAATTGTTCCTATACTCTCCCAGCATTTGCCAGTTCTGTCCATGACTCATTTGTGATGGCAGCTCTCTTTTTCCTTCCCTTTTTGTGTACCCTCCTACTATATAGTCACCAAATACCATACTTAATTGCTTAACATATGTTGAATAGTGAGCTTAGTTAACATACTTTAACATTATCCCCTACCAACTGGAAACAACTCACTTGCTTTTCAAACCTCACTTCATTTTGTGCTTTAGTCCAACATACAAGTTACTTAGCTCACCCTCTCACCTCATCACTGACTACCTCAGTTTCTCCCATTCTCTTTCATAGAAATAATGTGGAGCCTGTGAGGAACTGATCAAAAAATTGGTCCAAATCTAAAAGGAGGGGAAAAAAGCAGGAAAAATATGTGCATCAAGGTCAACTCCAACCCACATCAGCTCCTCAATTCAGTACAGAGATGCTGGGTTAGAATAATGGAGAAAGACACATGCAGATAAAAATGGATGAGCAGCAGCACAATGGCACATTTTTGGCAGCTGGAAGGATTTATAGCATTAAGTTTAGCACCAGTTTTAAGAGTACAGTGCTAGATTTGGTTGATGACATCATCTATTGCCTTTTAGCATTCGTGCTACTAAACTCACAAATCCCTTTGTTTACCACCATGGATATATGTATTCTCATTTTCAAATTGCGCAAGCCTTTCTTTTACTGATCTCCTCTGCTTGTGGGCTTTTTTTCCCTTTAAGGAAAAATACATGTAATACATCTCCATAGCATTTTCTTTTTTCTACCTCTTTTAAGTTCATATATTGGCCTTCAACATGCAAAACTACATTAAAAACACATAAAGGAACTTAATTCAGGCCTAGTTGTATCTCCGTTGTTTCTAATATACTTTTAAAAAAATTCCTATTAGAAATGTGGCTTTCATACCTGTATTTTCAGCAGGTCTTAAATTGGCTAGAGCAACAATCTGATGGCCAGCAGCAACACACTGCATCATATTATAACAACTGTCCTTCCCACCACTGTAAGAAAAAGAAAATAGTGGCAATTAAAATTACAGATAAAAGTTTTAACCCCTTATAACTTTTGCCTAACTGTTCAAAAATTAATATTACCAGAGCTGATTATAAAGCTTTGAAATATGGAAAGAGTTGAAGAATATTAACAGTAGAAAAATAATTATTTCATCATATATTTACTATATATGTATAGTGCTTAAATACAGTAACCACAAAGCACATCACCAGTTTTGTATCTTATTATTAATCTGAGAGGTTACACAAAGAAGAGCCACGGACACTGGAATCTCTTCAAAGACTGTCTTCTACTCCAGAGACGAATTACTCTGTACTCATTACTAGTTAACTTGGATCAGAAAATCAAAATCTGTTCCAGCAAGTTGCCAGCATTAGTAATGCTTTTAAATTAGGTCTGTCACATAGAGGTGGTGCCTAGGGACACGTTTTAGTGGTGAACTTGCCAGTGTTAGGTTAATGGCTGGACTCAGTATCTTAGAGGTCTTCTCCAGCCTCACTAGTCCTATGTTTGGAATAACAGTTCTCCTTCATGGGATACTTTGCCTAAACTTTTAACAGTTTGAACATACTTCCCATTCTCAAAACATTTAATTATTACAGGCAGTAGTTTCAGTTGACACTGCATTGAACATATGAATTTTTTTTGCATTTAACTGCAAATAAAAATGATTAGTGCCAGTAAAAAAAAAAATAAAAGCAAACATAACCATATGCTTGTCTGAGGCCAAGAAATGATACTCCAACACATTGGATACAATTAATTTTGACATTCATTCAAGATCTACTGGAAACTTGTCCTCGATCAGTGAGGAAAGAATCCTGTTCTCCTAATGTAACTGAAAAAGTATTTCTATGGATTTTAATCACTAGAAAAAAAAAAATCTACAATAAAACTAAGAGTGCTCTAGAATACACCCTGCTTAAAAGATCTATGGTCAGACTCATGGCCTTCAAACTACAACTGCAGGTGGAGATTCTGCGCAGCTTCTTTAAATGCCAAGGCACAAAAACCAGGGCAGGAACTGCAACAGAGATCTATACAAGCTCTGTGAAACTGCATTTTGTTTTAGAATCACTGAGACATGCACAGGAGAACAGACAGTACAAGCAGACCTTGCTACAATAGACTCCTTGTGATCCTTGTGATCACACTGTCATTATTTCTACCTGAAAGGGGATTGTAGCAAGGTGGGGGGGTTAGCCTCTACTGCCAGAAAGCAAGGCCAAGAGGAAATGCCCTTCATGGGAAGTGTTGTAAAGCATTTGAATGGGCTGCCCAGGGAGGTGGTGGTGGTAGTATTACCATCCCTGGAGGTATTCAAGAAATGACTGGACATGACACTTGGAGCTATGGTCTAATCCACAAGTGGTGATCAGTCAAACACTGGACTTGATAATCTTGGAGGTCTTTTGCAACCTAAATGATCCTGTGATTTTGAAACAAACTTCTTTAGAATTTCCAGCATAAAGTTTCCCCTTTAATCTAGCCCTCTATGCAAGAGCTTGAAAGTGCCTTACAGGAATGTAACCCTTTAGCTATTCCCCTCAAATTATGCTTTTATCCATGCTAAAATTCTGTATGCTGACCTTAATTTGCTGTGTAATTAAAACCTAAAGTAGAAATAGTGTAAATACCATGGCATCCTTTTGTACTTAACAGATTTTCTGTTTCAGGCTAGTGCTACAAACGTAAACATAAATAGAACAACGACATGCCTACTTTGAGGCTCCACCTCTACTTAACATTCTTCTCATACATACCTGCAACTTTCTTCTAACCTATATTCAGACACAAAAAAAATTTAAAATCATACATTCATTAATTTTGGACACCATTCTTGATAGCTTGAAAACATAGACAGTATTCACTTCATAATGTGAAATTTCAGGCTTAACAGAGTCATGAGACAAAGACTCTTTTCTTTCTGAATGGCTTTATGCTAAAAAGTAAAAGTCTCCTACTAATTCTGATTTCAACTACAAACACCACTTCAAAAAAATAACTGTATGACAATAGATAATTGCCTATGCTGTTTACAGCATTTCAATATTTTAAAAAATCGAAATAAAAAATTAAAATGTCACTGGAATAAATCTATTAATCTTTTCAATTAATTTACATGTGTGTATACACACACACACACACACACACACACACACATGCACATATATATACTTTAAGGTGCAATTATGTTCATATTGCCTACATTAGCCCATCAATTAGTAAGTGGAAATTTGTGTTCACTCAATCACATGCCATTGTACTGCCATTTATTCTCTCTATGAATTACCATAGCCCAAAAACTAACAAAACCAAGAAACAAAATTAAATGGTGCCTACAAGACCTACAAAACGAACTGTAAAACACAGTATGATTAAGACCAATGAAACTAGAGAGCCCATGCTACAGAAGGAAGGTGGACTCAGCACAGTCCAAAGAAGAGAGATGAAGGTAAGAACTTAGATAGCCTGGGGACCCCTCTCAGTTCTCATCATAGAAATAAAACAAAAAACACAAGGCCTTTTTGTAGAAAACTCTGAAGTGAGGCCAGTCAGGATTCTTTTTGATAGTGTTGCAAGTATGTTAATAGGCAGGCTTATAAACAAACAAAATTCCAGAAGGAAAAAACAAGGTAACAGCGAAGATACAAGCCTATAAAAGACCTCTCAGCAAAATTCCTTTCTACAGATAAGTATAACCACTTACAGTTAAGAAAATTCTAGATGAATTAAAGAGTTGAAAAACATCGTATTTCAGGTTGAAGACTGGCTTTAAAAAGTCTATGATTTAGCACAAAACACAATGCAGGGTTTACCCCATAAATACCACCTTAAAGAAAGACTATCAACTTTAAGTGTGGCCAACATTTTATAAGAAAAACAGGTTAAAGCAGTTTTAAACATAATCCTGACCTTTTCAGAAGTAAGAAGCACTTTTCAAATACTTCTTTCCCCTCTGATCTTTGGCTAGCTCTGTTACAAAGATTTCAGACACTTTGATGTCTCTTTAAAACTCTTCTTAAAACTATTACTGAAACTAAATCCATCCTTGTAAAATAGACCATTAAAATAGCAATTGTTAGAAACCTGTTTATAGGATTTTATTCCATCCTGCCATTTAACACATTCCTCTGCTTAGAGCATATCAAAGTAAATAAACCTGAAAGACAAAGTCTTATCTATAAAGTAAGAAAAAGCACTGAAGCTGATTTTCCCTACACCATATTTAAGCAAATCTTGAAAAACAGGTAACATTTCCTGTATTTTCTTCTCTTTCCATGATGTTTGGAATGATTTGCAATTGTTGTGGCCAAACCCCAATTTCAACAAGGTTTGATATTAGACATTCCCTGAAAGAATTTAATACCTTAAATGTTTAGGCATAAGTAAAGAGATACTGCACCCAAAAATAAAAATACACACATCTGCACAATCCTTTTCTATTTACAGGTTTCCTAGCTTGTTCTTTTTTAATTAACTACAGTTTCTTCAAGAAAAGCACGTGCCTATCCCTATTAGAAAACGTTCATGTTTCTAAAAAAAAAAAAAAAAACCACAAAAAAACCAAGAACTGCAGAAACTGACAAAAACAATGCGGGAGGGGAGGGGGGAGGAGGGCAAACACAGCAACCCCTGATAGACAGGGCTGTTGTCCAACTCCAACTATTTGAACGAGCTACCTTCACCATTTTAGAACTGGCAAAATTAAATCTCTCGCAAAAGGCAATACTAAAATCCATCGTTAAGAGTTCAGGAAATCTGTTCTGAAAGAGCTTAAGATACTCGGGAAGCAAAAGCACCTGGATATTGAACTGCAAATGAGCAGAACCCCCGTTTTAGAGCAGGACATGCGGCCCACGCTCTGCGCCCCCCGGGACGGCACTGCCGGCGGCCCACGCGGCTCCGGCTCTCGCCGCGCTGCAAATAACCCGGGAGACCAGGATAACGGAGAGCAAGCGATGGAAGGAAATAACTGTAGGTGTTGTTTTGGGGGGTTTTGGTTGGTTGGCTGTGTTAGGTTTTTTTTCTTATTTCTTTTTTAAAACAACACCGATTGTTCTTAAACTCCTCGGGAACACGGGAAAACCAGAAGAGAAACTATCCCAGTCTCACCCTGCACGCAGGCAGGGACCGCCCCGCCGCGGCACTCGGAGGCAGCCAGCCCAGGGGCCACGGGGAAAGCCGGCAGCCGGCCGGGAAAGAACCGCCAAGGCAGAGGAAGGGGGGCAGCAGGAAACGCATGGGCGGGAAGGCCGGGCGGAAAGGGCCGGGCGGGTCTCCCGGGCGGCGCTGGGTGGAGCGCGACCCCCGGGCGGGGAGGGCTTTTCTGTGCGCCCTCTCCCCGCCTGCGAGACGCCCCTCGCTCGCTCACACAGGCGCTCCGTCAGCGCGTTACCTGATCAAAGCCACTACTCTCATGTTGCTCACGGGCCGGGGGCGGTAACTCTGACAGGGAGGTGGGCGAGAGCCGGCAAGCGCAGCGGGGAAGGAGCCCGGTCGCCACAGCCACGCTGGGCTGCGCACGCCGCCGGCTCCTCCGTTACTACCGCTACCGCTTGGCCGCCTCCCCTCGGCGGGCCCTCCTTCCGGGGACAGGCCGGCAGATTGCCTGCGCAGACCGGAGGCTCGGCGAGCCGCCGGCTCCCCGTGCCCGGAGAGGTGCGCTGCCTCCGCCGCGGTGCTGCGCGTGGGCCGGGCCGGCGGAGCCCAGGCCAAACCCGGGCGGGGCCCAGGCACGGGCGGGAGGAGGGCGCGGCCGCAGAGGCAGAGCGCGGGACGCCTATGGAGGGCAGGGCGGCCGCGCCGGCAGGCCCGGGCGGGCTGTGGGAGGGCATCGCCCAGCGCTCCTGCCGCTTGCCCCCGCCCGCCTGTTGCCTTCTGCCTTTCAGTGAACCTGCTGCCGCCTAGGGAGCTGCTACCGGCCGACTGAGGCCTCCCCCTCCCCATGGCGTGCCCGCCGGAGGGACTGCGGGGTGGGGCAGGGAGGCCAGCAGGGCCCGCAGTGAAGGCAGGAGTTGCCGCGGGCTTTCAGAAGTGGCCGCGAGCTGGTGATCGCGGCAGCGGGGAGGGAGGAACAGCAGAGATGAACTGGCTGCGTCGCTGAAGGGCTCTCTGCTCGCTGGCGAGCACAAAATGTCTATCTGCACCCTTGGGTTCAGCTTCTGCAGACCGAAAATCTAATCTCCTCAGTTGAACCCTGTTTTGGGCCAATTTTATGAGCAAACCGGCCATGAAGCACATGACGGACACCCATGTAGGTTTGCAGGCTGAGTCAAAAGCTTACCCAGATGCCCAGTCTTTTGACACCTGATACAAGTTTATTTCTCCCACATCACAGGAGAAACGTGTGGGTTAGTTTCTGCCGAAGAAACTTTATTGCTGGACTAACTTTAGGCGCCCTATACCACCAGATAAAGCCATTCGTGCTCGTATTGTGGCAGAGTTTGGGGCAGCAGTCTGAGCGCACGCCGCTCTCCAGGCTTTGATGCCAAGGGCCTGTGAGACTAGAATGGGAGCCCTGGAGCGCGCTTGGTTGCGCACCCTCGCTGGTGCCTGCTGTGCAGCAGGGTCAGCGGGACCAGCAGTGCCGCAGGGTGAGCCTCGGCCCTGCCCCGCTCCCTGCCGTGCCAGCCTGCCAACTGCGGTGGCCAGGAATGCCGCTTCGTGCTTCCTGTTGAATTTAGTTGCATCAAACGCTGGAGATATCACAAAAGGCTCTGTTCCTCCAGGCTGGGATAAATGCTTTATGCACTGTAAGTGCTAACTACCAGTCCCCTGTAACATGGTATTATACAGTGCTATATAACAGTCTATTCCACTCAGGCTTTACATTAGTTCCTTGCACATAGATTGTTGAGTATAAAGTTCCCAGGAAGAGAAAAGATGGAAGAAAATATTCTAAAAAAAGCATTTTGTTATAGTGATAAATGTACCAAAATAAATGCCAAGTGAGACAAGTATATAAGGGTTTTGTTGGTTTTTTTTTTTTTTTATGTACAGCTCATGAAACAGCTTGAAAGATCACTTATTTTTTTTGTAAGATGATTTTAGTCAGCACATAATTTATACAGGAAATCACTGTGAAATAGGAGTGGATAAATTACGGGCAGATAGGAAGGTGATGATGCCTTCCCAAATACACTTTTGAAAAGTTAAGAAATATCAATTGGTATGAAACTTATTTGCTAAGTAGTTTTGAAGAGGTAGTAAACACAACATGGATTTTTCTGCATAATCAGTTCATGCTTTGACCATCACAGGCCACTAGTTTCAAGACAGAATATTTGACTTGCCTTGGAATTGCTTATAGGCCCCTTGAGTTTCCTACTACTTTATTGATGATAATATAATGTGTAAATCTTTTAAAGCTTTTTCTGCTCTTCAAAACATCTTAGGTGATCTAAAAGAGGGTTTCTTAGATGTGAAATTCTGAAGAAATTGCAGGAATTTTGTTAGGGGTTGGGACTTCTCTTTTTAGCTCAGAAAGGTAATGGAGATTTGTTCTGAATTAGTAGAGAGATTTTAGCAAAGATTACTAAATTGAATGAAGCAATACTGCATAGTACAAAAACTAGTAGAAAATAACTGAGGAACTGTAAAAAAAGGCAGAACAAAGTTATTTGATTTATTGCCAAAAAAAAAAAAAGGGGGAAGGTCATTTTGCCATACATCACCTATACATTTTCTGGGTTTGAATGACAAATGTTTATATTTTTTATTGTCACAAAAAGGAATAATTCAGCTAGTAGTTGTGACCACTTAGAAGATGCTCACTTACAGTGCTTATCAATGGTACATGGAAAGTAAAAATTGTGTACATAAATTATTCTGCTACTTTGTAAAATGGAGAGGTCATATAATCTGTAGCTGTGATCAGACAGCTTTAGAACAAATATTCAAAGACTTGTAAAGATCTCTTCTAAGTAACATTGTTAGAAGATCTGCAAAGAGAGTAATTCTGAAGTCCTGCATTTTTTAAAAAGGTCTGTTATTATTGATCTATTGTTGATACAATGTAGCTGTGTTTGGGGCAGATGGTTCTATTGCATTCAGTGTTACAGTTTCCGAAAAAATCAAATTTCCACTTAAAAGTCAGACTTGTTTGAAGTAGAAGTTAAATACAATACTGTAGGACCGAAGTCAGCTTCATTTACAAGTGCAACTGGAATTTTTGCTTCCATTTGATGAAGAGATCAGTCGTTATTTGCACGAACAAAAAGGTGGCATTTGGGTCCCAGGATTTGTGAAATACATCAAAACTGAATCAATAAAGTGGAGTTCCAAAACAAATTTGCATTTTGCCCAAAAGGATGCTGTTTTCAAATTATGTGGAATGTATTCTGTGAGAAAATCTGTTTGCTCTTATTCACCTAATGGGAATAGCTCTGGTGTAGTGTCACTGCTCTTAGAAAGTTCTGCCATATGACAGTGGACAAAAGACAGTGCACCATCTCTCAAGCTGCTTGCCCCAAGACATTCTGCTGTACTGCCACAGCAGCTCAAACAATAAAATCCACCAAAGCTGCCTTTCATCTTGGGGCAGTACTGGCTAGTTTGTACAGAAGGCCTGCAATGGCTCAGTGTTTCTTTTTCACCCTTTTCTGCCTAGAAAGTTGAAAATAATGATAATGAATTAGTATAACTGGAGGAACCTGTCAGAGGATTGAAAAACGCAATGCAGTATCCCTAACGATCTGGAATAGTTAATTAAGTTCTCTTATAAATGAGTTCCAAAAATAACTTACTTTCAGTAAGTTATTCTGAGAAACAGTCATTTTAGCATACCTGAGCTGCAGTGCCTCTTAGCAAAGGGCCAATTATCTGGTGATTGGCAGTTAAAGGTGAACTAATGAAGTTCTTAATTAAAAGATTTCCTATTATAACCACCACTAAGTAACAGAATACTGCATATATAAAGCAGATATAAGGTTAGAAGAATATTTCCATTTTGAAACAAAGAATTTGAAAATCGTCTCCTTTGCTTACCAGGTCCAGAACACGAATGTTAGAGTTTTCACAGGTGTAGCTGGCAGAATGCCACTATTGCCCCTTATTATAGGGTGTCCTGCCCTGGCTTTCCTCCACTCAGAGGTGTTTTCCTCATTTAACAGGTGGAAGAATTTTTGCTGCTGTTAATACTCAAAGCTGTTTGTATAATACAGAAAAATGGTTTGAAATTTTACAGGAGAATGAATATATCGGACTTTTAGAAACTCGCTGCAGTTTCCTTAGCTGCCTGTCATTGATAGCTTCCCTGAATTTTCACTTACTTCAGAGTAAGCAGGATATTTTTAATTTGTCCATGAGATAAACTAGAATTATATTTTGATAAAAAAATTCTGGTTTGGCAGTATGAGATGCATTGACATACTACTAACATCTGAATAAAAGACATTTTTCAGAAATTTCACCTCCCCATTCAGTTGTAGAAGGACTCACGGTCTCACTGTCTACATTTCTACAGTTCGGCAGATATAAAGGGTATTGCCCTGAATGCTGCATAACCACCCTAACAGTGCATGAAGCCCAAGATAAAACAACCTGTTAAGATTAGCGTGAGCACCTTGTCACACTGATCATCTCTTTTTACACCAAGATAGGCATACATTGACTTAAGGTTGATCTCCAGCCATTCAAAAGGCATGGCCCTGGTGATCAGCGCTGTACATGAAGAATGACTGACAGGGTCTATGGTCTCCTTGCTCTTAAGTGCTCCATGTAAACACTACTAAATATATATACAGCTAATCCTATCATTCTTAGTTCTGGTAAGACAAAGCTTGTAATTTTCATAGGTGATTTGAATTGTTTCTGCAGAACTATGAAATTCAGCAACTTTATTTTTACCTTTGTATAGAACTTTTTAGAACTCTCAGACCGGTATTCATCATTCTGTCACTATGACAGAAACAGAATTTAGGCTATCAGAGGATTATATAGGCTCTTGGTAATAAGTAATTTTCTTATATGATGCCAGTTTTTCTAAGCTTTTGATGAACTTAATTTTCATTAACAAATCTACCAATCTTCAGAGAGTCAGAAGTGTAACATTAACCTTATAAGGTCATGCCTCTGTCAAAATGACCAGTGTTTCCATCAGGCACTAGTGCAAGCTAAACTAATATTCACTGACAGATGAATAGTTTTTTCACTTGACTAGATGAGTTTTCAGTGTTTGAAATTTTTCCTCTGTTAGTAAAAGCACTAACATTAATTACCACCAAGAGAAACTGTTTAGTGTTACTGGCAAAATCATTAATTTACCTTTTTTTCAGCTTAGTTTGTGGGATTTAAATGTATTTTTCCCCATGTGAAGTCTTTAAGTACTTTCAAGACAAAAAAAGTACAACCTCCAGGTCACCAGAAAGCCTGTAGTAATAAAGGAGTTTCTGTTCTACATACATCTATTTTGATTGGAATGAAAAAGTTAAGTGGGGATGTTATATTTACGGGTTTAAAGCACTTTTACATTCTCCTTTATTTTTCTCACTTATTTAAAAAAATGGATTTTTTTAGAAATAAAGATTTCAAATGTTTAAATTTGTGTAAATTTTAAATACAATGCAATTATACGTAGAAACAAATGTGAATCAGAGATGAGTTTAGTGTGAAGAAGTACATGGACAAAATTCTAAACCAAGTCCCTGTTACCTAACATGGCATGTTTCCTGTGAAGCTGCGTTAACTGCCAGTGAAGACTCTGAAGACAGAAATTTTGGAATGTTTCTGCAAGTTAGAGACTATGATCTCCTATTAACCATTCTAGAGAGGAAGAAAGAGACCTTTTTTGGCTCAATAATCCTTAAAATGTGTTCATCATCCAACAAATTTGAATCTAAAACTATAGACTTTAATTTGTTGGATGTTAGCCATCTATTGGCTGCAAAACACCCAGAAAAAAAAGTGGTCATGGATAATAATCCATGAAAACAGAGAGAAATTAGCTCTCTACTTAATGAGGTTAAGCTATAGTGTCTTCTCCACCATCATGAGCTAAACCACTGGTATCTTGTAGGTAGAAATGGCTGGGGTATTTTTACAGAGACAGAGAAATTTAGAGAAACAGCTTTCAATGAGAAGAGTCAGAAAATTGAACTGTTGCTATGAAAATCTAAAAAGGAACTGTAGTCTCCTATTATAGTGGTACATAATTTGAGATCATTCTTCATTTACTAAACAGTTCTGCAGTTCATCATTGATTAAACTTGAGTAGGTTAAAGCTGGTGAAGTTTCAGGGGAATAAGCAAACAGCAAGTTTTTTGGCCCATTTGTTTCATTGCAAAAATATTCCTGTACCGTAAAATATTTATAACAGAGCTTTAAGTAATAAAAAGGACTATTTTCTTTCCATTCCACTGTTCCTATTCTATTCAATTTCGCCAGTACAAATAACATTAATAACTTTAACTATCAAAACAAATTTTATTATGTCACATTTAGTACTCTTCATCTCACAGATTTTTCAAGAGAGAATTAATCTAGTAAGTATGGAGCTGCTTTGACCTAATTAGCAAAGTAGTGAGCTTAATTTTGAGTGATACAGAGAAAGCATTTTATTGCTGAAAAAAAGCAACAAATCAGTTTTAACTTCCAATGTCCCATTGAACTGTATGACATTATGTGTAGTATAAACCACTTGACATAATCTGCTTCTGATTTTGAGTCCTGAAGGAAGGGTGGCTGTGACAGTGCCCTTTGAAATAACATTGAAGCTTCAGCTCCCATGTCAGCATCATGCTCTAATCAGTGCAGTCTTTTTTGTTGCAGGGTCTTCCACCTTATAATTGACCCTGACATATGCTGTTCACTCTACCCCTTGGCTTTGGACATATAATTCCTGTCATGGTCAATTATTAGGTGATAGAGCCTGCAACCACAGGGACCATTGCTTAAAATCATCCTACACAGTAAGCCCTGAAGTGACCAAATTCAAATCTAACTGGAGGGGAAGAGAGGATCTAGTCTTTGATAAAACTAATATTCTTTTCACTTCTATATAGAAAAATGTCAATTTCCATCATCCTATATATTACTGAGACAAATCGTGACAGTGCTATTTCAGAAACAGGTTAAGGAAAAGTACAAAAGCCTTTACCAAACTCAACGTACACTGAAATGAGGAAATTGTCTGTATGAGAATACAGTATGCATAAAAATTAGATTACACTACATTTGAAAGGCAGATGAGAGTTTAAGAGTGACAAGTGGGCAAGTGCTAAAAATAAGGGCATGTTACTTCCTTTCCAACACTGCTTTGTCTGTATGGTTTCTTTGATGTTGCTTAAGCTTTGAAGTAAAGAAATACTTTTCAAGAGACAGAAAGGTATTTCTGATTACTATATTGATAAGAACTGGTTTTGAACAAAAAAATACCTTCTAGTTTTCCCATTGGTTCTATAATGCTTGAGAAATTGGGCAAAAACCAGCACACCTGCTGTCTGGTCTCCATATAAGCATTATGATTTTCAAAACCAAAGAGTTTTGCAGTCATTGTGCTACTGCAGTAATGTTAAAAAAATCATTACAACTTCAGGAATAAGAGCTGAGATGAACAAAAGTTTATGATCCATCTGCAGAGATTGAAAGGCAAGTTAGTGAACTACTGGTTCACTTCACAGATTCTCTCAAATATGCCACTAACCCAGAGGACTATCCTAGGCTATTGCTGTGTGAACATTAATTTCAATTGCCATTGCCATTATCAGGTGCTATTGCCTGGTTTGAGCTGTTTATTTGTGCTTGGGGTTTTTGTTTGGTTGGCTTGTGGGTATTTTGTTTCTTTTTAAATTGAGGGGAATTTTAATAATCTATAGCCTTTTCAAGTAATGAATTTTTATCTACAGGAATCTCCCACTAGTTTGTTTCACTGTTGACAATTTACTTAATTCTTTTATATGTAAGAGCACATTAAGGTCCTTAAAGGACCTTTACACATCTGCTGAGTTTTACAGATAATACAAAATCCAATATTCTGAAAAATGTGATTTGGTGATATCTTTGTTGCATCTCTTAGCTTGAATAGACAAAGCTCTAATTAACATTCATACAATTATCTAAGTCTTTAAAATCCCATCTGTCTTAATGATGTATACATAGCTTAGCAAGCCCAATAAATACCAAGCACATACAATGCAAATGCTTTTAATTTAAGCTATAACACTGCTTACTGAAGCTCTTGTACATATTCTCTGTTTCAGTTGTATGGTTGTCATAAGACTTGAAAATTTTCCTCCTGAAGTCCTGCATATGTCTGAGAGCTGTTAGTTCAGCAACTGCTGTTACTGTGTGCAATATCCAAACAAGTAAACTTTGGAAATGACTGATTTAGTTACCTATGAATGACTTTACCTGGGTGTAACCCAGCTCAGGTGTTTGCAAGACAAAAACTTACCTTAGCTGAACATACAAATAGATGCAAATACTAATTTTCCACACCTTCAGAATTAAAAAGGAAAAAAGTGCTGTTCCTAACATGCATTCTTTTACCTACCTTGCATGTATCACGTGACATTCTAAACATTATTTCATAGAAGAGTTAATTCAGCTTTCAACAGTCTGCAGCCTGTGAAGCAAGGAGAATTACTCCTGGCTGCTTTATGGTTTAAAGCATGATTGAATATACTAACAGGCCTCCGTAAAGTACTCATTTCAATATATATAATGTATTTTTAAAATATTTCATCTCTATACAGGTCTCATCATTAAAGAAGTGGAGCATCTCATTGCACTTAAGAAGAAGAGGCAATAGAGCCCAAAAATACTGAGACAGCACCAGTGATCTGAATCTTGAAATTTTATTCTCTGGTCAATAACTTGTTGATCATTGCTCGATCATTCCTGCTGCTTCAGCTATCCTTTGTTTCAGTTTCTCTCTATGTAAAGTGACAGAGCTATACCTTGCAGAGTATTTAGAGACTTATGGGAGTTTACAACTGAGTAAGGAACAGCAGGTCATTGTCACAAGTATTTTTAAAAGAGTCTTTTCATAAACCCTTTAACACAAATGCTCTAAAAATCATTCTTATCATTTACGTTATGGCAATTAAGGGAAGTACTTTGTGTGTAATGAATGAGATAATTTATAATCATATAAATATGTAAGATTAGCTTATTTTTAATGTTTATGTGCAGGTTCTTCTGGGGAAGTATTCAGGGCCATCACAAGCAGTATTTAAGTCTCACCACGGCAACTGATTTTTCTGTGCTCTATCAAATAACGTATTTGCAAAGCTGCCAGATGGGGAGAGAAACAGCAGTGAGAAAATAATGGTGAGGTTTGTAGTACAGGAAAAAAGGATCAGACATTAGATGCATGATTTTAACAGCATGAGGAACTTTAAACATTTAACAAACTTCCTAAATAGAAGCTTTTCATTGATCTCTCTTCTGCAAGGATAGCAAAAGGAAAAGGTGAAAGAAAACCATATAGCTAAAGCTAACACAAATCCTAACCAAACACAATTAATAAGGAGTATAAAAATATTAAATATTTGAATGATAAATCTTGTGGCAGTATGGAAGTCATAAGGTTACTATAAGCTTTGCATTAAAGATTTCTAATGGGGTACATCCAGTCTCTCCTTCTTCCATTATGGATAAGATTGGTAAAAAACAGCTTTGAAAAATTTGATTCTCCCAGGCTCGTATGTATACTACAGCATTAAAAGCAAACATTTAAAGATAGAAAACTTGTGAAACCTCAGTGCATTTTTTAACCCATTTTCAGGCAACATTAGATCAACAGCAGAAATAATTGCTGTCAGTTTGTACTTTTTGACCAATAATTCTCTGTATTTTCTGCAAGAAACTTGAGTGATGCAAATGACCTTATTTTTACAGCATGCTTTTATTAAATAGTTTATTATTTTGGCAGACTAATAAAGATTTTGGTATTTGCTTTTATTTGCAATAATATTACCACGACATAAAAAAGGATTTTATGTTCTTTTTGAGGAACAAGGAGGATAAAAGTGTTGATGGATAGTGCAACTAAGTCATCAGCAATGAGCTGGAAATGAGACACATAAATATGAAAGCAGAGCTAAGAAAATAGAACTGCACCCTTGGCCTTTCTTAAAAGAACATGCACATGCCATGGTTCATTCATACAGTTACAGAAACTCCCTTTGTTTTCAGTGAGTCAGTGAAAATATGCAGACTAAAATATTACTAAGATTCTCAGTTGTTTGGCATATTTCTGTAGTTAATGTAGTTGTGAAATGTTTCTAAACATTTAAAGAAATGACTGGTGATGATTTTTTAGAAGACATGTATTTTCTTTGAAGTATAAATTTGTCCCTTTTTCTAGCTATGTTTTACACAAAGGTGGTGAAGCAATATCAGTTTTCAGTTTTCCTTTTTTTTGCCCTTCAAACAGACATAATTCTTCAAAGATCAGAGCTGATACGTCATAGCCAGATCAGACAATCACACCAAGGTTTTAAAAACAAAATTATCAGTCCTCTAATAAAAAAATAAAAGAAGCCTAGATAGCATGTAATAGCTTTAATCTTATTTTATATTGGATGGGTTGTTTGGTTTCAGATTGGAGTATTCATCCTGCAATAATCTGAGCTCCTCAACAACGAGTCGTGTTACATGCAAGGGGTATTCAGCAATGCCTGAGAGTTGTTCAACCTCTTTCATAATGGGAACCTCAGTTTCTTAAGGTAAGAAATGTATTGATTCAAACAAATAATTGGATATGCTTTAGAAATAATGGTACTTGCTTGATTGAGGGTACTGCAGATCTGAATTTTGCTTATAGCCACCCCTCAAAAAGACAGTCAAAGCAGAAAAATATGAACAGAACAAATACCACATAAGAAAAAAAAAACCTAAACAGGCAAACAAAACTTTCCCTCAATGGAAATTTGTTTGTTCCATTTGCCTTTTCTAAAAGGCAGCCAGTAAATAGGAATCATGAAGTATGAGTTTTTTAGAAGAATAAATCTAGCAATTAATTATATGTCAAGACTTAAGAATCAAAAAACTGCTTATGCCCATTGCCAGTCATTCACTCCCTGTCAGTAGTAGTTCACATCTTTCCTGGGATGCCATCCAACCACAGTGGCATCTAAAATATAGCAGGCTATATTGTTACAGTTGGAGGTGAAATTGAAAGTTGCACCAAACAGAAGTGACAAATTCACATTGCTCAGTGTTGCCTAGCAATAAGAAATGAGTTTATTATGAACACTTGACTCTATATCCATCGCAAAGAGCCTTTGTATTCACACCAAAATGCCACTAGTCTTACAGGCAAAAGGGGCAAAAATAGGGTGGGCAGAAGGAGGGAACAGTCATAGTAGTTGTAAGCTTATCCTGTATTTTAAGATTTCTCTCTTTCTCAGGGGAACCGCTCAGGAAGGAAAAGGCAAAGCCTGCCTCCAGCTGAACTCATTGAGATTGACCAGGTAGCTTGTTACAGACCTTAATCATCTTTTTGAATGCCCTTAGTAATGCTTTTTCATTAGTAATGGCTTGTAGCTCAGACACTGAAAATACATGAAATCTTTACTGAATGTTCTCAAGAACTGCTCAGTAGTTGTTTTTCATTGTACAGAGATTTCCATTTGCTTTAGCTCTATTTAATCTTTTTTTTTAAGGGAAAAGGACAAGTCATCAGGGAGATTTTCCCACCTCAGACACCTTGCTGTTTTCTTTTTTGACCACTGTTTATATGGGAGAACATTCATTTCTATCTTGGACATTGGACCATGCCTCTCAAGGTATTAATTACCTAACTAATTACATTCAGATAAATGGGGTTTTTTTTAAAGAAACATTTAGGTGTCCTTGAAGACCTTACTGGATACCCACCCACATATTTAGGCGCATAATAAAATTTAAAAATCCATGCAATAGTTCCTATGAACCCCCCCTCCAATAACTGATCTGTTTCTGTGTTTTTATGCCATCTGCATTTTTGACAACTGAATATTTTTGACAGCATGGTCCATTGTGCCCAAGTTCACATAATTTTTTTTCCTCTTTTTTTTCTAAACATCATATGACTACATATGTAATAAGAAAATGAGTTATATCACACATTTTTCTTTACAGATTTGAGTTCACAGTGGATTTTTTTAAACTGACAAAAATTGTACAAGAAGTATTTCTATGAGAAGAGTGCATTTATTTTATTAAAATAATAGATTCATGAAATGCTATGTAAATACATTGAAGTTACAAAACAGTTGTGATTTTAAGAAGCCTTAGAAACAAAAACATAAAGATGAAGTTTAGATATTATATAGTTTAGTTAAAATAGTATGAAGTATAGACAAAAATTGCTCTCTCTTGTGAAATGTTTAATTAAAAATGCTTGTGCAGAATTATCTCCTTAGCTTATATGTTCACCTAGCCAAATTGACTGAACCTGTGAAAATTTGAGAATATAGTTTTTATATTTTGTGTGCAAAATGCAACTATTGTCTCAAATTGTGACTTATGCAGTAAGCTTTGAAGGTACAAAACCGAGGTACTTACATTTTGTAAATGTTTTTGTAAAAACCTTTAGTAACTTTGGTCCTTTCTTTATTTCAGATTCAACGTGTTACAAACAAACATATTCCACCTGTTACAACAATCTGGCATATTACTTTCTTGATACGTGATGATACAATACCTCTCAGGTTTGCTGAGTAGCAAAGAGAAATGTAAGCAAATGAAAAGGTTTTCCACTTTCACAGTTTTTTTCTGCTTAGGGTTCTGTTTGTCTGAGAACCGTATGAATAGAAGCCATATTTTATAGTATTTCTTTAACCTCTGCCATCTGGTGTAGGTTAGTTTTTCCACTGCCAACATATCCTAGAGGCCCCAGTACCAAAATGTTTAATTTCTAAGTAAACATTTGGACTTTATAAATCCAGTTAAAAAAAATAGAGCATTATTTTTTTAAACTATATACTACATTTGCCACTACTGATGACATTAATAAACACACAGACAGGTGTATGGGTTTAAAGGCTTCTGGCCACAACTTTTCCGTAGCTGACCTCCAGAGATGTCAGGTCACCTGACGTCTTTAATCACTGAGTCATGCTCAGTTATCAGGAAAGGAACTTGAATATTCCCTGCTGACCTAAATTCTGAAGTTGTGTCAAGGGATTCGCACCACTATAGCCAAAACTTTCCAAAGCAAGTATGGTTTCAGGCAAATAATACCCATGCCAAAACCAGAGCTTTAACTTCTTAATTTTTTTTAATATAAACCAAAGTTATTTCACTGCAACAAGAAAGGATTGTTGGTACAAAATAATTTAGGCAAGTAACTAACTACTTAAAAAACCCAAGGAATGTAATAACCATATCTCTAGCAACTTCCTTATGTCTGAGAAAGAAAAAAACCACAAAAATTGTGTGTCAGAATTTTACTACCATGAGGATAAAGTCTTTTCTAAACTTACAAAAATATAGTGTTTCACTTTGTACTAGGCAGCAAATTATCAGATTTCAGTTTGAAAAAATGCAGCGCTGTTTAATAAGAGTGAAAAATTGAAAAATACTTGCTTCTGCTGAGCATCGGCAGGAAGACTGAGTTCATCTTAATCAGTATTCTTCAGAGGCAGTCACTGGGTAAAAGACACATGGATGATATGGGTGCACAAATTATAAAGGGGAATATTTAAAGCTGGGTATAGGCTAGATCAGAAGGGTAAAGAAAAGATAAATAACTGCTATCTTGTTACTTAATTCTGGTTGAGGAAAAGTTCTGAAAAAAACCTTAGGAATTTCCACTTCTTTACATGCCTAACTGGTTAAATTTTTGTGTGTGTGTGTTTTCCCTAAATTCTAAAATACCAAGGATAGCCACCTTGGTTTACCATCTTCTCCTGAAGCATTTCCTAATCCTGAGGAGTATTCAGAAGCATATTTTTGGCATGAAATTAATTTTTAATGAAAATTCAGAAAAGGTCTTTACTTAGTGTTTATTCAGTTTCAAGTGAAACAAGTCTTAAAAATAAAGAACAGTAAATTAATTAACAAGTGGCTCTTTTCTGAGCACTGAGCTGTTGTGCAAAAGTTATACCTATTTAAATGAATTCATTTAGAATTTGATTAGTTTAATCAGTGCAATCTGGTAATGAAGATTCATGGTATTTATTGAATTTACATGATAGTTGTCCAGAGGATAAGTCTTCTTGCTGACCAGTATGGATGAAGGGATGAGGTATCTCCTTTCAGCCAATCTGGGATGTGAAATTCTATGTTACTTTGCAAGACCACTAATTGCATTTATTTTATTATGCTTAGTTATAAACAGCAGCATCTGGGTAGTGAGCATCCCCTCTCTGCCACAAGCATAGTGACTTCTTCTGCCTGGATGGACAACTGGTTACATTGCCTCAGTATGAATCATCAGAACAGATAAATCAGTGCCCACACTATGATCTGTTTAGTCACCAGCGAAACTTATTTGGTTTAATTTAGTAATTTTCTAATTCTAGCTTGCTTTCAGACCTCTTGCATTTTTTTATTGTGCTTCTTAAAATGTCTTGCTTTGGAGTGGCAGCTTAGACATGCCCTGAAAGGTTTACTTCAGTATTTCTTTGTAGCTGTTGATTAGCCCTGTGAACCTGTGCTCATATTTGTGTTGTGCCTGGACTTACCCTGTCCCCTCAACACCTCTTGCCAATCAGCTCACCCTCTTCACTTCTGATTTTCAATGAACTCTAGCCTGAATTTCCTTTGGCTAGGTATTTTAAGAGTAGATTTAGCCTTAAGAAACCAGACACATGCTACCAGACCATCTTTTTATCAGCCTTCTTCTGCCCCAGTCTTTCCTGTAAACCTTCAGTCAATGTAAGTGAATTTTTCAAAGGACTGGAGATCACAATATTCATGCAGGTTTTGGGAACATAAACACCTGTGTGAGAAGGAAAAAAATCAAAGTCAGAGCTCCAGCAAGGAAAAGACTAGAGTTGGTAGTTACGTATTTGGCCATTCACTAAACACGCAGCACAGCCTGCCACAACACTGTGTTGCTGTTTTTCATATCCATAGTAAAAATATATAGGGAGAATCTGGGAGTAATTTTCATTAAATTATATCTTTTGTCACTTCAGTCTTAAATCTGGGTGTAAAATTGGTCCTTACAATCTCTCCCAGAACAGATGGGAGGGGAGGAACTTCAGACTAAATTCCAGCACACAGACTGAACTGATGCCCAACTGCTGAGGGACACGTGGGCTCTGAATTTCTTCTCTCTATTTCCTACTTAATAGCTACCTTCTCTTCCTTTCACTAATGTAAATCCAATTCAAATTTGTCTGCAACTGATTTGCCTGCCAAGTGTGGGCTAAGCATTTCACTTGGCAGCCCCTTGCCACGTTGGGTACTTTGTGATGCCATTGTAAGGCTTTAGGTGGCTTTGACATGATTGCACTGTAGTCAGTCCAAAAAGGAAGAAACTCTTATGTTTAAATTCTCTATAGAACTGAATGTACCTACAGATTCAAAGTGATAGTGAAATATTTGGATTTTTATCAAGTGTGAATTGGTTCCATGATTTAGATTGTTATGTTTGCTGAGTACCCAAATTCTCCCCCAATAATTAGTGGGGTTTTTTAAATGTGATATGCATATAGCATGTATATATTGCCTATTTTTTTAGGTGACATGCATGGAGAAAAAGAAGGGGTGCCCTAAATATAATACATAACATATATCTATCCAGGAACAATGAATAATAAACAGTCTTTGGAACTTGGCAGAGTTTAATTCAAGGGCCATCATGGACTTTGCATAGTTTTGTTTATTGTGTAATAAGTAGTCAAATAATGTTCAGAAGCTGAAAGTGTATTTTTCTATAATACACATTTTCAAGCAGGTTTCTTGGCATGCATTTTGTTTGTACTGTGCTTGAAGTTGTTTATGGCATTAGTGGTTAGTGTGTTTGTGCATGTTTGCATTCTGTCTGTTTATGAAGTATTTCACTGGTACCCTTGCACAGCATGTGGTCGGTCGAAGATTATTTTTGATAGCGTGTGTAGTCATGCATTTTGGTGAAAGACTTTAAAATAAGGCTGGTTAAACACTGGTTATCTGCACTTGTGTAAAGACAGACTTACAGGTTGTACATCTTCACAGAACTTAGGAAAAATACCTGCGCCATTTCAAAGATGAAAGTGTGAGTTGGTGCCAATTTGTCAAACAATCATGGCAATCTGAGTTTCATAAAGATAGGCTAATTCTATTAATAACTGGAACATTAGTATATTTTTATTATCATAGTGTCAAAAATAATTAACAGATGACTCATTATATTATAATAATAACATGTGTGTAACTAATTTTTGAAATGAACTACGGAAGCAAAAACAAACCTCTAAAAAGGATAATCTAAATCACTTCAGTCTCTAATTGACAGCTAAGTATAGGCAATACTTTCAGGACCCAGACACAGGGCTGTGAAATTAATCTGTGAATTACTCTGGGCTTGGAGTGTTAGTTGATACTTTTCATGGTATTTTGAAAGTATGGGTTGTTCAGCATGTATCTAATGACATTACAGAAACATTATTTCCAGAAAATGTAGATGTTGAGCACCTCTAGACACTTACAGGCATCAGTTCTGTAAGGATTTCATGAATGTTACAGAATGAAATATTGTTGCTTTATTTAGATGCCTAACTTCGATTTTAAGAGCATAATTCTTTAAATGAATCTTGTTCAAGAAACCCTTCTGCAGAAATTATTGAGAAGGTGCATGAAACTTAAAAGCAACAGAGCTGACCAATAATCATTTCTTATGAAAATTCCACTTGTACGTGCTATTTCATTACTGTTTTTAATAAAGTTCTTAATGGTAGGAAACTCCATTGTATCAGCTCTGATTTTCTTGAGAATTTTTTCTTACAGATATCTCTTTTCTTCCCACCAGAATAATATTAGACAATCTTCTAACACTTCTTTTACATTTCTCAAGCGTACATTTATGAAAGCTTAAAAACCATTTCATTAAGTTTGTCTGGTTTTGAATAAGATAATAAAATTAATGTCATTGAATATCATTTATGTTGTGCACAGTTTTTTATCTACTTTCTGAATGTAAAATCTTATACATCTCTCTCATTTATAACACCATGCTGTGCTGCACAAGTCTAGTTGCTTTTCGCTTTTTATGTATAATGCTGTAACATACAATGAGACCTTTGTTTAAGAAGAATTGCTTATGGGACTTTAAGTGAATTAGAAAGACGATGGGTAAAGGTGGAATTCAGACCCTCTTAGGTACTCTTCCTGCTTGTAACATGCTATACCTATGTTATTCTTGAAAAGTTTAAATCCAAGCCACAGAAAATAACATTTCTATTCCTCAAGACATAGAAGCCATTCATACAGAAATGAGAAGCAAAATGTGTTCAGAAATAAACTTTACATCTTATGACAGTAGCAGCAGGTTCATAGTGTAAGGAAGAAAAAAAATGATGAAAGGAAGCCAAGCCTGACAAACTGAATTGTGGCTCATCTAAATGTTGTTGAACTTCATTTCACTAACAAAGCAGAGAGTTAAAAAAGGGAAAATTAGAAAACATCCTTCTATCACTGTAATATACTAGTTTATAAAAAAAAGTGTATGTACTATATAAATTCATAGATCTTGGCAATGATATAGTTATTTTCAGTATTTTAAATTGGGAGCCGAGAAGAGGATTTTAGTAAAAGCTGTATGTTCATACAAAGAGCAGAATTTGGTAAAAACTTGTATGGAAATGCATACAAACGCATATAAAATCGGTGTGATAATACAAATAATTTTCCATATATGTATTCTATATTATTATGTAAAGAGATTATACATAGCATACATTGCATATGGAAGAATACACAATTCATATACATATACATATACCAATGCATATACATATACATATATATATGTATATACATGTGTGTGTGTCTGTTTCCATGTCCAATCTCTACATAGATTCGATCTTCCAGTTCTTTTTTTTCTCTAAATCAGGAATGATTTTTATAAAGTCAATGTTTAAAATGTTGTAAGAGGTTATTGTCAAGTCCATTATATATAGTAAACACATATTAACATTTAAGAGATGAGCCAAGACAATACTCAACTACTCATTTTGGGCTGAGTCCAAATACTGGCTCATATGCCAACTACTTACCAGTTTATTTAGATAATATTCTTCAGCAGACATGTTTTTATGTTGTAAAGAGACATCCATGTAACTTGGGTGTTCTTGAAAATAGAACTTTTATGTTATTTAAGTGTTTTAAGCATGTTAGCGTTTATATCTTCCAATCTGTGGTTTCACTGCAGTGAGAGTACTGCTGGAACAGCAATTTAACTTCCAGGAAAATTCACCAGATCTTTTGGGACTTAAGGCATATTAGAAGTCAGGCACTGTCCAAGTGAGCACGATATTCACAACCCTCTGGAAAGCATTTTTAAACCTGGAGAAAGTATTTTTGGTTTTGCAAACAATATTAAGATTATTGTCTAAAATTTTGGTTTTAATTCATGTAAACATCCTAAGGGATTAAAAATGTGTTCCACTTCATTATACCTTTTGGCTTCAGACATCATTACCCACTAAGAGTCACTTCAGTTCCAGGTGTGACTATTTGCAATATAGAAGTCAAGCAGCTAGTTAATTATCCACTTTAAAAATAAAATTCTGTCCTTAAGACAAAAGGAGAAGGGCACTTTTTGTGACATTTTCAATGAACTGGAACTTCTTGCTTCAAATGATATTCCAAAAACTTTCTTTTTCTCTTGGAACTGGGTCAGAGTTTTTCTAGCCTTGATAGAATTGGCATCCTTTCTCCAAATTGAAATACGCCAGCCGTAGTACTTTTTCAGTAATACGGTTATCATGCAGAAAATCTTTGATAGGGCCACATATGCAATATTTGTGCTATAGAGATCCATGAACCTGCAAGGTTATGTGACTGTGAGTAACCCCTGCTGCCATTTGATGTTACTAAGACTTCAAAAATCTTGACCGTGAGACAGACTTCTTTTTCCCCCAAAGGCTCAACATTCTTTTTTGTGCTACATTTTTCAGAAGAACTCTTTGTTTGAAGAAGCTGGGCAGGGTAAAGCTGGCAGACTGGAACACTGCCCTGATGTGTTGTGACAGACATGTAATCTGCCATTTGACCACTGGTTCACACATCAGTGTTAATGTGAATGTGACACCTCTCAGCATACTGTTAATCATGCATTACTCTTCTGTCTAAAATGTGGAGATGTGGAGTAGACTTTTATTCTTTTCAGAAGACTACACAAAAAATCCTAGTGAAATGAAAATTTACAGCTATAAAAGCAAACTGATTGACAGCTGCAAATCATAGTCACAGCAACATTGATATATACATATTTATAGATCCCTGGATTTCAAAACTAAAAGGGATCATTAGAACAGTCTGCTTAATCTAACACACTCCCACTCCAAACATGCAAGGAGTCAAACATGTAGTCTCATGTCAAGTGTGAGGAAACCTAGAAGATGACCTTCTGTAGTCCAGAAATGAGATCAATTCAGCTTCTTTTCCTCACTAACACTTTTTCATCTCTTGGGTTTTGTTTCTTTTTCTCCTGGTGTTTCATCACCAAAGTGCCCAGGAGTTCATCTGCTTTCATTCAACTGAAATGCATGTACCAGATGGTGCAAATTGCCCAGTATATTTCAATCCTGTATCCATGTCAAAAAACAGGCAGACTGCTGCAGTTCTTGGTTGCTGCACCTCATGGTATCAAAGGCTGGCTAAGAAGAGTGACACTGCTTGACAATGAATAAGATTTTTCAGGTCTGGCAGGGAAGTTGCTTTGGAAGCTAAAATCCTGCCTCTACTCTGTAGGAGTTGCTTTTCATGATTAATTAATTGTGTTTACGCTAATCTACAAAGGATGTAAAGAAATATAAAAACAGTTACAGAAATGTGTCTAGTTAGGATACTTTATAGCAACTTTACAGTAACCATTTCATCACCTGCATTTTAAGTATATTACCTATTTGCTTGTTTGAATTGTAATGGAAACTGACCTAAAATAGAAGGTTCTATATTGTACTTTTGAACATATTTTTACAGGAGGACTGCTGAGATCTGTGTTTGCTGTGTGAACAGCCAAGATCTCTGATGTCCTTAGGTCAATGAAGTTTGAAAGTATCTTGAGGGCTAGGCAGTGTAGTGAAGGTCACTAGTTGCTTTCATCTGATAACACATGCTTAGAATTTGGCCTCAAGACTTTCAAAATATCTCTGTAGTAAAGCCTTACACTTGCACAAGCCATAGCTCTAGAAAAATGAGATTTCAAAGAGTGGAGAGTTGTTTGTCTTGGAAAACAGAAACTCGAGATAGTAGTTGAAAGCTGTTTATGGCAAAAATCCACGTTCTGTCTGTTGGTTTTCTGACTCCTAAATGCTGTAACAGCATACAGAGTACAAGAAGAATTATACCTTCCTAATCATTGGTCTGGCATGTTACTAATCCCACAAGTAACAGAAGATTCACATGTGATACATCTGAGCAGCAATGCCGTACTTTCTCACCCTGTCCTCTGTCACATCTGCAAGTGTATGTGTCTCTTTAAGACCCAGGCACAGCATTCCTCGGCCTGTTTGGGTTACCTGTGTATTTTTTTCTTAGTGTTATTTATGAGCTAGAATATGAGAATTTTAAGACATCCTGGATAATTCTGGTTTGACTGATTTTAGTGGTCTCTGGGATGATTTAAAAGTGGCCCAGGAAGGGACAGCACTCTTTAACATGTTTAACCTACCTGTTAAGCTGTAAAGCTTTTCTCTGTATTTTTTATTTTATTGAAAATTCTTCATTGTTCTGAATCCTCAAACATTTTTTTTTAACCACTGAAGAGACAGATACCTTACTTGGAAAACTGTCTTCCTTCCTAAACAAAGAATTTCAGGGCAGAAGAGAGTACCACAGAATAGTTCATGTAGCTGAAAGAGCTGTCTTACCGTAAATTACAGTTAGTTGCATGTTCATTTTGCATTACCACATGTATGGATATTCTATGTATGTGTATTCGTTTAAATGTTCAGAAGCTCTAGTTTGCCTGCAGTCATGGTGTAGGTGATTCTTCTCATGGGCATTGTAGTTACAGGAATATAATTTTAAGCAGAAGTCATACTGAAAATAATTGTCTATTTAGCTAAAAATACAACATAGATTAGGTAGGAACCATCAAACAGGCCATGGCACTAATTTACAAAAAATGGAAAGGTGTAAAATATAAGTCGAGAGGGAAAGGTTATTTAATATTATAGACGGAAGTGCCATGAAGACTAGTGGAATGAAGGTAATAAAAGAAAGTTTAGACTGTCTACCTGAAAAATTCTGGACAGCAAGCTAGTTGCACTAAACAACTGTATATTCTGTGTGGGGAAACATTTACAGTCCAATTGCTTGAGATTTTTGAGAGGCCAAAGGAGCAGCAAAATACATGTTGGGGAAAAAGCTTGAATTGGCAGGTAGATAGATTAGTTGACCTATTAGTTCTTTTCTATTGCAAACTTCTATGATTTTATGTAGGGAAAATTCCTTTTCAACCCACGCTGGCAATCTGTTTATATTCTGAAGTATGATGATTGACATCCCTTTTAACTTTTAACCTAGAGAATGTCTCTGCAAGTGTTATTCCTACATATAAATGTCTAATGCTTTTAATAAAAAAAAAAGTCTCTCAATTAGGGGACTGTATCCATGTGCAAATGCAGAATGGAGATCACAACAGAGCCTGAGGTGTTATCGCAGCATGGGCAGCACTCCCACTCAGGAAGGATGGGGCGTTGAGAAGGAAAAGGGAGCATTTGGGGCTTTATAGACTAGAGAGAGTGGAGGCGAACAAGAGAAAAGTGGATAAAAACAGTGAGAAGGAAGGATATAGGAAGGGAATAGGAAGAAAAGAATAGAGGGAAATGGGAAGGTTGCAAGGTATATGAGTAGACAAGCAAGATAGGAAGTGGGAACTAAGTTGTGGAATAGAAGAACAAGAAGAACAAATAAGGATGTACTGTAATTATTATGGTGCCACAGTTGCTTGCTACCTGCAAGCATTTACCCTTGGTTCATCTATGTGCAGCCTTAATTTTTTTTCATTTCAAACAGTGTATTTTTTAATAAGCATCACTGAAGCACACTGCATGGATTTTTGTGATAAAAATATATTTCACAATTAAAATTCAGCCTATCTTTCTCGTGAAAGTAAACCATACAAAAATATAGAGTATTTAGAAAACTATAACACCCTTGTAGAAAGAGATTTCATGGTCTGTCAGCCTATCCTGCATTTTACCCTGAATTGGGGGACTGGAGATGGATTTATGAGAGGGAAACCATTAAAAAAGAAATATTTAAGAAATTACAAACTAGCGAAACTTCATGTATTTAAATGTTACAAAAAATATTCTTCACATGCCATGGTATTAAGGTAGAGCTCATAGTACAAAAAGAAATAAAAATTGCAGAGAATTCCAGTTACTCAAAAATATCTTTGCAATGTTACTTGTTCTGACTTAAAGAAGTTTGCTGAAGCATCAACTTCATTTCTGTCGAGGACTGTAAAAAAGATTGAAGCCGGGGCCTGGAATATGAACAAACAATGCATCTAAGTTAGTGCCCCACAGAATATTTTAAAATTATTTAACACAAATCATCTCAGTGTCAACAACTCATCACAGATAAACTATCTAATTAACAGAAGCCATCATAGTATTTGAGAACTCAGTCTTGGCTCAGTTGATATACCAGAAGGGCACTCCTTGATAAGCAAAATTTATAAAGGAAGGTTTAAAAAACATTGCTGCCTGAAGTAGATTCTTCTTAGTTTTAAATTAACCCTCTGCTAGGATGGGGTTTTTAGATGTTTGCATTTTTTTAATCTTTATGAGCTAACAAGCACAGGTTGACCTCATGTTCTCAGGTATATTCCAAGCTAAGACTCTGTTACACAGCCTATTTTATGATGCAATATTTTTTCAGTGAGTCTGCTGTGCACTTGGAACCATGCCAAAATGACAGCTCAGTTAACAAAAGTGTCCCCAGCTTTTGTAAGCACTTCTGAGATAGTTTTATCCCACTTCTTGAAAATTGCAAAGGTTGTCAAAATCCTGAGGATATAAAACCTTACTGCAAAACACTTTTGGGCATCAAAACATTGGCTGGTTGTTGCAGCACCAAACCAGCCACTTGCTGGAATTGCACTTATTGCAGGTTCTTCACTTCCCTGCAGGAAGTCTGTGGGGAGAGAAAGATGATAATGGCATCCATGAAAGTATAACATAGACCAAAAGTTACTGAAAATAGCTTGTGGGAAATACGGAAAAGAGGGATCTCTCCAAAGTCTCTGGGGAGTGATGTTTACGTGTTGCACGGAGATGATCTAGGACAATAATATTCATTACCCTAAAACTGCTCCTGAAAGTAGTCTTTTTTGCAGAAGAAATGTGAAGTAACATTAGGTAGGAGTGAAGTACCATCTTTTTTCCCTCCCATCCCAGGTAGATTATTTGCTACAATATTTGCTGAGGGTATGGCAGACATGTAGAATTGATCTTTTTTTCTGAGCTGAAGGAGATTGCACTGCTGATATCAAGTCTTGGAAGAGAACAATTTTTCCTCAGCCATTATACGATTCCTAGAGCATTCCTAGGTTTGAACAAAGCATACTATCCATCATATTAGCAAATAGCAATACTGAGCTTCCCAAAGACTTTTTTAAAAGAATAAAAAATTACTGATAACACCTGAGTAATCTACAGATTTTTTTACAAAATATTATTCTGCAGCAGAAAACAGATTTTAAACCTTGATTTGATGGAGATTTATTGTCACATCTGTGGAGGTATTTAGGCAACTCAGCTACCTACCTTTGCAAATCAGAGCTCTAGTTTTAAAAGAAATTAACAGGAAGGTAAACAAATGATACATATGCATGCTAATAGTAGTAACAAAACATACCTACATATTTTCATTGAAACACTTGATGATCTAAAATGTTCAGTGGGCTGATTGGAAAATGGGTTATTTTCAACAGAAAATGCTTAAAAATAAATGTTCCCTTCTTTCTTTAAAAAAATTGAATGCTATGAATTCTGAAAATTTTTCTTACGGTCAATTCATTAAAATTGATTGCCCAGTTTCAATTCTGTATAACTTACCAGAGCTATTGAGGGAGACACTGATAGAGAAAGCAATGAGTCATAATGATCAATGTAGTGGTGTTAACATGTCGTACAATGAATCAAATGTACAAAAATTAATTTCTTTATCTTGATTTTCACTTGACACTTCAGTAGAGGTGATGTTATTCTAGGAACATTCTGATAAGGAACGTAGGAGTACTGACTAGTAGGAATCTGCGGGATCATTGAACTCTCAGTGCAAGCAGTCATCTAATAGATATGCAATACATGCCAGTATAACCCTACTGCATCTAGTAAAATAGACTGAAAAAAAATATCACAAAAGCTGTCAGCTGCTGAAGGAACATAGTTGGCAAGACCAAGGCAATTGACAATGTGTTTGGTCTGCCCCATTTCCAAATTTTTTTAGACATTTCTTGTTTTATGGGTTTACACAATTTGAGGTAAGTTTATTTAAAGTTCTTAGGAGATGATTCTACTGAATAACACTCCAGAGAGACTTCATGTGTTGTTCATCACATGAACATAAGAGTTAAGGAGCATAGCTGGATGTGGGTATATTACCAAAGTAATTTCTGAGTTATTTCTTTCATATTTAATGGATTAATGTACCATTGAAGTTAGCAGCAGTGATGACAATGACATTCTTGTACATTCGTCAAAAGACATGGAGTATTTGAGATAAGTGTTGTGGAAATAACTCATTTTTCAGCTCTCTGGCAGTTCCAGATAATGATTTCAGATCAATTCAAATTAATGGCAGCTCTTGGACTATTTTCAATGTTTAACATGCACACATATTGTTTTACCAGACAGAGATATGCACAAACTTGATATTTTCAGAGGTCTCCTCCAAGTCTAGGAAGCTACTGCATATATGTCCTGTTGTCTTGAACAGTTCAAGCAAGTGATGATCATCATCACTTCACACAAATAAATAATTATTAATAGAGCCTAACTGACCTCACTTAACTTGTTTCTGTAAAAAGAATAGCAAAATCCTCAAAAAAGCACTGATAATTCCCCCCACCCCCAAGTCCCCAAAGTGTCAAGCTCTCCCGAACCCCCTTTGCAAGAAAATGCGATAAACTAGGCATACACAAAAGTTTAAGTTTAGTTTAAGACTAATTTCAGAGAAGGATTCTTCAATAAATAATGGAAATTACATTATTTCTCAAGTGATGATTTGGATTTACACATACTTTGCATCTACAATGAATACACACACAACAGAATGACTAGAGTCCAAAAATGTCTCTGAACCATCACTAACTTTTCCTGAATCTGATGCTGGCAGCATGCTGAAGCACTCTCTCATAAATGTTAAAAAATGAGATGGTTTGCATCTGATAAATGTTAGAAAAAGAGTTAGCTTTCTTGGGGTGGTTCTATAAAACTGGGATTAACATTTTCCTCTTAGCCCCTTATGCTTCTGGAGAGGCTGACATGATTTAGTGACTGTGAAAGTAACACCTTTGTCATTTTCATTGTACTTCATTTCACCTTCTCATTTGTGTCTTTTTAAAATAAGATGTCTAACTGAATACAGTAATCAATGTGCCATCGATTTATATAATGCAATTGTAATCTTCTCTTTTCTATTCTCTATTCCCTTCTTAGCACAATTTAACATCTTATTTGCTTTTTTAATCACCACTGAACAAGTCTCTTCATTGAGCTGTCTACAATAATGCCTGGATCTTTTTTTTTCCTGAGAGGCTACAACTAATTCAGAAGACATCATTATGTATAAATACTTTAGACTGTTTCCACTAATGTATTTTTAGTGGGGGTCTTATCTGTGTTGAGGCTTATCTAGTGCTCAGTTTTTCAACCAGGCTTCTTTACAAAATTAACCTAAAGCTCTTCATAGTTCTTTAATTTAAATGATGCAAATAAATTTACAATTTCAGCTGCTTTATCACATTTAGTCTTTATCCTGTTTTCAAATTCAACATACAGAGTGAGCAGTACTTTTGCCAAAACTGTTTTATGTAGTTAACTCTGTTTCATGCTGGAAACAAGAATTTTGTTGCTGTACTGTTAGTCTATGATGATATAGTTGCGATATCAACAACCACTAAATAGGATAAACACCCAAGAAACACCTGAAAAACACCTACTGTTAAAACTGTAAACCTAAGGCACATAGCAGTCTAGCCATAGCTACGTGTCACAGCATTGATTTATCCTCCTAAACCAACCTTAATCATAGGATGCTTGCCTCCTTTATTATCCCTGTGTTTCTGTATTACCAAATTTTTAATATTTAAGACTTCAGTAATTTCCTGACTTCTGCTTTACTATAGAGATTTTTGCTGATGCCCATGTGAATCAGTTTACAATTAAGTCACCCATGTCAAAACTACAGTGTAGTCACTAAAATTGTAGTGTCAGTATACAATATATTGAAAGTAGTTTTTATATTTTTGGTAAGCAATGTTTTGCTTCATTCTTTTCTTGCAAAGAACTGTTTTAATATCACTGGAAAATTTAAAATACTTGTAATATTTACAAAATTATGTTCCATGATATCTCTTCTTAAAACAAAAAAAAAAGCCTTAAAATAATACTGCAGGAGAAGGTTCTGATATCTGCCATTTTTGCTGCCTTTCTTTCTGTATTTGTCTAGAGCATATGCAGAGGAGTCTTATCCTGTGAGCGTGTCTCTGGTGCAATCACATTACAATTAGTAGATGATAAACACAAGTGATATTTCTCCTATTACGCCACTTTTAGGTTGTATTATATTTCTCTGTTTAAAAGTGTTAACTGTTACTGCAAGGCAGCTCACTGTTAAATGATTTCCAGGAAAACATAACTACCTTCTAATATGTGTAGCAATAAGTTCAATTGTTTTAATTTTCTGTTTCTTCATAATTTAGACACTGATGTAGTTACATCTACACATGTAACTACATCACACTGCTGTGATTTTCTAGAATTTCCCTCATTAAGTATTATTTTTTTTAATTAAATCTCTCCATTCAACCTTTGTATAATAGCTAAGGGTAAAGAATCTTCAGCCTTTTCAAAAGACGAATTTTCTGCTATAAACAGCATGCCATTACAACTCAACTGATTGCAAAGGATTTGGATTGCAGTGTGATTCAAGTCTTTCATTGAACTGATATTATCCACTCAACCTCAGCAATACCTTAGAGAAATACAAAGCAGAGTAACTGTCTTTTATATTGTTCTCTCTCAGTGCAAGAATAATAGAGATGCCATGAACATTGCAGAGGTGTCACATTAGCTGCTGAACTAAATAGTGTAAAGGAAAGGCAACTCATTGTTAATTTTTTACAAGGATGGAATAGATGAACATTGCTTACAAATGAGCTTTATTTAGTTTTAAACACATTTCATGAAGTAAATAGTATATTTCCCTAATTTTCATGTCTTTTGGTATGCTTCCAAAATCTTGGAAGTGAATTAGTGTGCAATTTGCATCCAAATCTCAGCCAAGGGGATGTGGTTTATTATAATACATGGCCCTCCTAATTATTGAACAGCCCGAGAAAGCTAGGCACAGTGTGCATCTGTTATTGCTTGACCACACTGCCAAACATAATTTGGCAAGCGCAGAAATGTACATTGAGCAGACCTACAGTCTAATTTGCATTAGTTTGTAGTAATTATATGAAAGCTATAACTGAACCAAGCTTGTCCTCTCTTTTTAGAGCACATCATTCTTTTTGAAAAGAAATCTCAACCAAAAATCCAAAACAATTAAATAGTACACACATACACAACCCTGAGAAATTCCTTGTTTGCACAGTAGACTTTCTCAGTATTATTTAATGATTATCCAAATGTTATTTCTGTGTTTTCTGTAAAATATCAAACACGGATTTCTTTTTCCTGCAGTTTATATATGCTTTTCTGTGTTTTCTTTCATCCCCATTCAGAAATTTTTATCTCTTCTGCCAGATTCTAAAACCTTATATGGTTTAATACCCTATAACTGGTGATTAAAGTCACTGGTGCTTTTAAATTCAATTGCTAAGGAGGAACAGGAGGAAAGTCCAGCCTTTCATAATTTGCCTTTGACCCTTTCCATAGACATTTAATTAAAACTCTATTCTGACCAAAAGAAACAGTCTCAGTATAAGCCACCTTGTGCCACAATAATGCTGGAAAGTAGTCACCAAAGCTCAGTGAAGCTGGGATGATATGGTAAAAATACCTTCAGGTTTTGGCCTACAGAACTTCCAAGGGAAAATTCTTCTTTCCTCTTACTTTTCTAGTGAAAATATGTGTTCAGATACCCAGACATCATGGCTCTGTATAAAAGATGATGGGAAGCCTAAACTAAGTCAGTAGATGAGGAAATAAAGCAGAATCTCATCTGCAGAAAGCATAGTTTTATGACAATTATTGTGTAATATTTTCCATAAATGCAGAGGACAAGGCATAAAAAAGATGAGAGAGTCAAATTCAATCCCTATTGAAATCAGTGACAAAAAGATAATGTTCACTCCAACAGCCACAAGACCAAGCATAGAGGGAGGAGAGTTCTTTTTCTCCCCTTCTTTAAGTAAACACTGGCGTTTTCAGCTTCACTGCAGGGGCTGAGAAGCAGAGGCACAGTCTTTGTTGTTGGTAAACAGCTTGACACTTCATAGTATTGAACTAGTCAAGGGGCTTTCAATCTTGAGTTTGAGTATTAAGAAATAACTGTATATTCACTATGTACTTGGGTATTCTCAGATAGCTTAGGGTAATTATTAGCCAGCACACCCAGCCAGAAACAGTTACTGTGAAATGACCATACGGAGATTATGTAAATGAGTATCCAAGAGTGAAAATGCAATGAAGTATAAAAGTGAATAAAACCTGCCGAATATGGCTGAATGACTGAACACTATGCCTACACTCTGATTAGCTGATCAAATCTATTTTCATAAACAAAACCAAACTTGCAATAAGTTAGAGGGAAAGAAATCCCAATGAACCATTTACAAATGGCATTACACAGCTGACCAGAAAACACTCAATATCCTGTTGCTTAGTATATGGAAAATAAAGATACTTTTGCTTATACAATAACATCTGCAAAACTGCTTTATTTTCTGTTTTAGTTGTTTAGTGTACTTCTACAATGAAATAATAATTGCATAAGAAAACAGCTTTTTACTGAACCAGTCTCTTTCCACATATATATCTTCTTACTTTAGGGACTGGAATAAAGCAATGGAGCAAAGAGGTTGGGGAAGGGTGTTGTGAAGTAAAATCGCACTGGTTTTCTTTTTTTAGCACCAAAAACTGCTTCATTTAGTTTGTTGTTATTTGTGATGTGGGGGGGCTGTTTGTTTGTGGGCTTTCGTGTGGGGTTTTTTTTTTGGTTTTGGTTTTTGTTTGTTTGTTTGTTTTTGTTGTATTTGTTTTTTGGTTTTTTTTTGTTTTGGTTGGCTTTTTTGTTTTGGTTTGGGGGTTTGTTGTTTGGCTTTTTTGGTTCTTTGTTTATTTGGGGATTTTGGGGGGGTTGTTTTTGGTTTTGTTTTTTGGGGGGTTTTTTGTTTGGTTGTTTTGGTTTTTTTGTTTAGCAACTAACTAAAACCCAGTTGTTGACTAGTAATTGCTGCTGATAAAATACAAAAAATAAATTTGGGTAACATTGCAGAGTTGTTCTCTCTTTATGTTTTGGGGCTTCACAGATCTGAGGATAGTATTCATCTTTGCACAGGCAGGCCCAGGAATAAAACACTGGTTCCCACTGATCCCTACTGTTAGAGGAATATCTTCATGTAGATACCAGTTTTATTATAGTTTGGGCATCTCACCAGGAGATGTTTAACACTTTCCATAGTCATTCATTAATACATACAACAAAAAGTATTCCATGCTGCAGGTTCCTTATCGTAAGGGATTTGACATGCCTGGTTTTAAGATTTTTTTTGTCTAAAAGTCATGGTCATGATGGTGACCAAATAAAAATCACTTTGTTTTCAGAGCAAGAAAAATTCTGCAATACTGAAAGGATGGCATGGAATGAACAATTTTGAAATGAAGTTATTTTTCTCCCATTGTTTTAATTGATTTTCCCCATTTTTTTTAACTCAGAGAGCCACATTCATTCAACTTCTGACATGTCCAGAAATATGAAATCTTTTAGAGCATATAAGTTAAGTTTCCACTCTCAACTACAAGAATAGCCACTGAACTGGTTCAGTTCTTATATTGTAGTTAAACACCCTAAGGCATCATGCTGAAATCATCGTTTTGGAGTTACAGAAACCACTTTCTGTTAGCACAAGTGTGCAGAGAAGGTCTGTGTGGTACAGTATAGGGACATACATTTCATTTTAAGAAACTGATGGGCTTGTAATGATGCATGAACCATGTCTGTGGATCTCTTGGAAACAGATGTCACATGACCTTCTTGAACATGACTTCCCAGGAAGTAATTTTCAACTAATTTTCAGCTTTTGTAAGTTGCTGCAGCACAGTCTGATCTCTGGTCATTTCCAGCTGCACAGTCAGACCTGGTATCACTTCTTAGAGCCTTTTGAGTGAGCAGATGGGTTTAAAGACCTGTAGAAGACGCATTGAAGCCTCCCATAGTTTTGTTCAAGGAGGGCTAAGCTTTGACTTAGGGAAGTCACAGGTTTAAAATGAACACTTTGGCATGAGTGAAGGTTTTCTGTCTGGGGAGCTCTTTGAGCCTCCAGACAGCTCGCTGCAACAAGAGAGTGGCATACAGAGTGGTAAGAAAGGAAGAAGGGCTTTCAATTTGTTGTTTTTTTTCCAGGACAACTCCTCTTGTCTTTCTTTCCTTCCTCTTCAAATAATTTCTTACTAGATTCCCAAGCAAAAAAAATTTTCGCTTTAAAAAATAACCAGTCTCTAAGGAATAGAGCTTTTGGTTGGTAGTCACACTTGCTTTAAAAGACATTTTTTTGCAATGAACTTTTCTGCTGAAAATGTGCATAACTGCTTGCTCTTATCTCAGTGTCTGTATTTAATGTGTCCTGTTTACAGGCCCGGCTTCAATCCTCTTAGTTACCGAAGAATAAATCTTGCCTTGATTCTTTTGATACTATTGTATACGCTTTATTTTTTTCCATGAGCAGCAAGGATTACCTGAATCAATGAGGCTTTCAGAGTACCTGCTTATCCCAGTCTTCTTCGGAATGTGTTTAACAGCACCAGAACAGGCTCAGTGACTCTACTGAGCTGTGAAAGGAGTAGCAGGGTGGAATTTACTAAGCTTAAGCAAGATAAATTAAATAAAATATGGTACAGTCAGACTTGGCTGTGTAGAATATAAGTAAACAGATTCTGGTCACTGGAAGTAAAAAGAATGAAGTTAACATTATGTTTGCTACAATACTGCAGATAAGACTGACAGTGTCAGGGGCTAAAAATCTAAATAACCGCTTTTGGAATTCCCAGTTGAGGAATGTTTTCACTTCTGCAGGATTTCATTCTGTTCCTTGTGTGTACTTGTATGTCCCAGAGACGCTAATAGAAGCTTTAAGACTAAAGAAATTCTTAGGTTATCCAGACTATTAGAACTACATAAAACACAACCACAAAATTTTATCTAATATCATTTTCCCTGAGCCAAGTAACCACTCAGGAACCATCTATCTAAACCATTCAAACCCTACCAGCAAGGAAGTGCTATGCAAAGTTACACACTTAATATAAGTTATCAGAGAAGTGAAGATCCCACATCTTTATCTTGGGCAGCAAATTTTGTATCAGCTTTGGATTAGTCAAACAGGTCTTTCAGGGAAAAAATAATCAGTTCTCTTGCAGATAATACAGGCAGTGGTGAACTTGCCACTTGCTGAGTTAATTTATTCCAGGAGTTAATCACCTTCAGTATGAGAAAAACATATATATATAAAACAAAATATAAAACTAAAATTGTTATTTCTTAGTCTATCTTTAGCTTTTAGTGACTTGCTCATCTTTCTGCTAGATGAAACAGCTCTTTCATACCTGGTAATTGCACATCCAAATTAGCTGTCCTTGATGAACTAAGCAGTTCCTAAACTTACTATTTGAGAAATTTTCCAGCTTAATTACGCCAATTGTCTGGTAGGAAAAGTGAACATGAAAACTATTTTGTCAATGTTGCTTTTTTGTCATATAAATTTTCCATAACCAGAATAGAAATTTAACATATTCACTCTTTTTCACTCTAAGATAACTTATAAATGTTTTCCACAAACACTATTTGGTCTTGATATAACACAGAAAGAAGAGAGTGACTAAGTGGAAAAAAAAAATCTTGCCTGTAACTAATATCAACTATTCATTGTAATTTGTACCAAGAAAATTTATTTCTTAATATATTTCCTTTTCATATTATGTGTAAGTTTTTACATCAAGCCTATTGAATTTGGTTCTTTCTTTTTCAGAAAGATTTCAAATAAGAACTAATACTTTTCATAGACGTGGAAGGAAATGTAAAAATAAAATGCAAGGTACTTTCAGATTTTTTGAGTGTAGAACTGTGGAGGGAATATTCCAATCTGAACAGCAGGTAATTAGTGCAATGATGTCTTGGAAATGCTATCTTTCAGTGTTAATATTATGTGATTTCTCCTTACATTTTGTCAATATAATGTCAGATGTTGGCCTGAGGTTTACCTTGACTAGCTACATTAAAGTGAAATTTGTAATTTCCTTGTTTTCACTAATTTATAAAAGTTTACATTGCTCGATATAAAATACATCATTTCTCAGCAGTGAAAGACATAGCCTGAATCTTCAGACAGTGTGAAACAATAGCTCTAAGGAAAATGTAAATTCACTTCTGTGGTGTTATAATTCTGACACTGAATCCTAAAAGGTAACATTTTGAATGTTTTAACAAAATTTGGTAGCAATGAATTTCTTCAGTCTTCACTAACTGATTTCCTGCTTACTTTTTCTGCAGCATAATTATCCATGAGAACACTAACAGCCTGAAAAAAGTGAAATCCACTTGTCGAAGGGCTACTTATGCTGTCTGCATTATAGTGTGCAATTTATTAGAATTAATTGCCATAGTGGAGGACTTCAGAGTGACTACTAAACCTGTGAGTATTTGACACAGGGCAACCCCACTTCTCCTGCACACAGAAGTCTCCTTTGGTAGAACAGACACAGCCTTGAATCTCTAGGTGCTATCCCAGAGTGAATTTTGAAATTTGTAATTTATTCCAGTGTATCTTATAATTCTCCCAAGTATGACAAAAGAAATGAAATCATATGATTTACAATGCAAAGCTAACACAGCAGGAATTATATCTACACACATAATTAATAACCAATGTACACTGTCTTCATATGTCACAGAGTACAATACTTAATATAGACATAATGTTGGCTTTTGTTGAACATTTAAACATTTTGACCTACTGATCTATTTATTGTGGTGGGTGGTCATGTTAATGAACTCACAGATCCAGTCATTTACAGAAAATAAGATGGAAGGTACACACACACACACACACACACAGAGGTTAAACTGATTTTTGTTGTCAATGTGAATGAAAAAAAATGTTTCATTTATTCACTTAAATCTGCCCACATGTATCTTGTCTCTCTTAAATTTTTTTGTCTACACTTGTGCCATCCATTATGAATTTGGTCACCCTGATAGTGCTTTTTGAGTTATGAAGCCACACTAGATACTATACGTGAAATATGATTAATGACTTGCTAATTTGAGATCACTGTCTATTTGTACTTCAGTGAGTCATTAGAGAATTGAGACTCAGGAAGCTGAAATTTTTGAATTTTTTGCCCAAAAAGAAACAGATTTTCTAGTGAAATCTAAACAGAAACATTAGTATCAGAATTTAATATCAATATTGTGATATCTAGATTGAGATCATAGCTAGAAGGCAGAAAGAGAGAGACTGCTTTCCGCACATATCCTTTCCTGTACAAGTCTATAGTATCTCACATTTTTTTGAAGGCTTATTTAATTCATGTTGGCATTCACCAACATTTGATAAACATGTCACTCCTCACCAGGTGTTCTAACTGAAAACAGAGATGGACGAAATATATACTACAGTCTGCTAGTAATAGGGGTCTGCTATTTTAATGAAAATGTAATAAATTGTGTTTGTAAAAATATTTGCAAAGTAATCTATGAAAATAAGTACGATGAAAGGGTGCCTACATTAATTTACATGATTTTATGCAAAGTTATTTTTCATAAAGAGAATAATTTTTGTGTCCTGGAAGCTGCATTTGCATGTTAGGTAATTTTTTTCTCTTCTGTGATTTTTACTTCAGGGCAGTTTGATGATCAGTACACATCATAGGATAAATATTGTGGCTGTGCCTGTCTAGGAGAAATCAACCAAGAATTCTAAAAATGTACTAAATACTATTCTCAAAGAATAGTATTCTATAGTATTCCATGGTATGCTCTCTGTAGAGAGCATCTACTTCATCTGACAAACATGATTTCAATTCAGGAAATAGCTCACAATCATTCTACTGCATCTGACATCAGTGGTATCCACACAGCCATTCTGTGCAAACTCCCTGCTTTTAAAGGTCTTCCCATTGCTGTTATTGGTCTCACAGATGATGAAGTATGACACTCCATAAACAATGAGCTGGGCCTTTTGTAGGCTGCTTTGCTTTTTTTGGCTTCAAACTGCCACTGAATGTCAAATCAATTTGGCTTTCATTAGAACAGCTTTATATGTGCAAATGTACTTGTGTCTGGTTGCTACTTTCTTCTATTTTTGCTTTCCTTTCCCTTTGCTTTTTTTTTCCTCCTTTCCCTTGAATGATGTAATTTTTCTCTAATCAACGCCAACACCTGTTTCTCTAAAATAGGAGCCTCTGTGTAAAGCTCTTTATCACAACCCGAGTACACTCTAGATGGGCTCATTATGAATCAAGTTCCCTCGGAACAAAGAGGAAGTGCTCTGCTACAGTGACATTATACATCATAGGGCCTGGATAAAGTCAAGAGCTGATGTAACCTTGACTTTTGACATGCCAAGAGACTGCTGTCTAGATAATGCAAGGTGTGTAAGCCACTGTCTTTGATAAGTAATAAAACAAATAATAAATCTGATGCTTTGTTTAAGAACAGCTCAACTGCTACACAATGCTGAGTTCGGCTTGGTGGGGTAATGAGTTTGTTTTTTTTCTCTTAACCAATTTAAAAGGAACACAGAATTGCAACTTTGAGGATTTCTGGTGTTGTAAACCGCATGCCTGCTTAGACAAGCTAAATGAAGAATGCCATACAATGAATAGAACAAAATAGGGATGACAGAACTCCCAGTTATGAGTCAGTGAAGATCTGTTCCAACTGAGTACATTACAAGCAGTCTGAAATGGCTGAAGTTTAGGAAAGGGAAATTAGAGGGGGAAAGAAAGTCATATGCTGAAAGGCTACCATAATCTCTGTGTTGTGACACATTTGAATGAAACACAGGCTCACTTTTCATGCACCTAAGAACACCTTACCTCTATGACATTTGTCTCGTGGAAATAGCTACTGAAATGTACTGTGCCTGGAATGGCTTAGAGTTGTGGTGAACAAGAGCACAGAATTCCTTTTCCTCCTCCAGGAATATCTTGTTTTCTAATTTTCATCACAAAACCATCCTCCCTCTTCTCCCTACATCTTGTAAGCTGAAAGTCAAGGTATATTTCCATTTACTTCATAGATTTGTAAAATCACTAAGATGGGAAAGGACTGATGAGATCATGGAGTCCGATCATTAACCCAGCACCGCTGTGTTCACCACTAAGCCATATCCCCAAGTGCCAAATCCACGTTTTTCTGAACAGTTCCAGGGATGGAACACTTTCAGGAGAAATATATGTTTTCAAATAATGACCTAACCATAACTAAGTCAGATGCATCTTCTATCCCAAGTAACAAGGCACTTGTAAGTAGTCAAGCTACATGCTGTGTCCTCATGCTAGTGTTGATCCTTTCACAAAGAACCAGAAATATATTTTACTTCTTTAAATGGAAAGACATACATTTTAGAAGCCGGGGAACCTACAGATAGACAGTAGGAGTGAGACAGAAAAAAATGGTGACAACTTTATCCCCGCTCTCTAAACATGAATGTTTGGCACTTATGAAGGAAGAAGCTTTCCCTGGACATTTCAGAATAGAAATAAGATGAAAGAACCAGCCTTTGCTCACCACTTGCAATAATGGGCTAAAACATCTTCCGAGGACCTCAGGCTGTCCAAGGAGGGTCCTTGCTCAGTTTGTGAGTGGATGAACTCCCTCCTGTATGATGGGACTCTGTGTCAGACACTCACAAGGAAAGTGCCTATTTTCAGAGCTGAAGAAGAGGTTTGCTTGGCTCAAATAATCAGTGATTTCAAATCCAGTGCTAACGCTAACTGAAATATATTGGTAATCTGCCATCTGTGGTTTTCTTGAGCAGAAATTTTGACTGAAGTCCAGGTCTTAGTAGATATGAGGCCACGTTACCAAATCCATCCTCCTACTCGACATCATCCTTCATACTGTCTTACTGTGTCATTGCCTTTGGATTAAGGACCACAGCAAAGTATGGAAAATGCAGATACTTCAGTTGCCAAGTCATTTCTTGGTCTCTCTGTTGAAGCTATCTATAGTGAATGTTTCATTGCTGACATCTATTCTAGCCTCAGTATTGTCAAAGCATTTTTTCATGTGTAATAAATTTGCATAAACACTTCACCCCAAATATAATGAAACATAGGATAAGTAAGACCTAAATTATATTTTTAAAAAAATACTAAAAGACTTCTTGATTGATTTGCAGAGGCATAGCAAAATTCCTTCATATAGTGGCCTCATGAATGAGATGATAATATGCAAGTAAAGCATAATGATTGGCATATTAAATGCAAGATCTTTGTCACCATCTGTTTCCTGATTGTGTCAGCAAGTTGGGTTTTTTTTCATGGAAGTGTGAGAATACACCATGGCCTCGAAGTATCAAAATGTCAATTATACATCACATTTTAAAGTTGGAAGCCCAAATCACAATTGTCCCTGAATTCTGCTTGAAACACTGACAAATTATTACCTATCTGTCACATTTAGCCTTACTGTACAGTAGCATAGTTATTGTGCTGGAAAATAAAACAGAGCAGAAACACTATCAAGGCCAGGTTTACAATTTAGTGATGAATACTTAAAAAAATTGATAGAGAAGGAGACAGGGAGAGAACTAAGAATTCAAAACAAATTGAATAGTTGCAGAACAGCCCTATCAAATACTTGTTATTTCAAGCTCAAGTACTTTGAAAACAGTTTTGCATTTCTGGTATTTTTCGTTACAAATAATGCTCACTCATAAGGAAGACAGTATTCTTTTTTCTATATTTTCCCCTGCACTGACAGAAAAAAAATTGTATCCTGGTTAGTGCTATGAATCAGTAGGAAGTGCAGGGGAAAACCTATGTGAAAGCTGACCAAAATGAGGGAACCTTTCCACTCCTTTACACCCTGCGTGGTTTTATCTAAGCGTTGCTGGGAGATATGTTTTAATGTCCCACATAGGATGAGGTTTAGTAGCACCATCAGCTACCAGAATCAGCAGCCAAGTGGTGAAGGCACACAAAGAGGCTGCTTATTGTGGCTCTGAAATATGAATGCAAGACTTCCAAAACTGAGAAGTCCACTAAGGCATTATTTCTGCTAGGGGAAGGAAACAGAAGAAATAGGTATCGTGTAAAGTGATTCTTCATTCGCTGAGGCAAGATAAGTACAATGGCCTTTTGATTTGCTCCTAGACCTGTTACTATACCTGTGGAAAGGAGATAGCTGGATTTTTGTAAAATGGGATAAAGAGCATAATCATGTCAAACCAATCTAACATGAAATAATTTGGAAGAAGACTATAAGGAGGTTAAATGAAAAAAGTGACCTTCCAAACTTGTATTTTGTTGGACTTTTCATGAAACATAATGTCTTCTATCTAATAATTTCTGGTTATAGTAATATTTATATGTTATAAGATATACAATCCACTGCTTAAACAGACTGCTTATATGATATTTGCAGATGAATAATAATTTTTTGCTGTAATAAGACAGCAATTTATGACATGCAAAATTTATTCCAAATGAGACTGATTCCAAAATGAGGAGATTGTAAGTAGCATGATTTATATTACATGTTTGGGATCATTCTCTGTGTCTGTGAAATGAGGTTGCTAATACTTAATAATTATAAATTTCTTTGATTCTAATTAATAATTAATTTTTAATATGGCTATGTATATTAAGAATGTGTGTGCATACATGCTAAGTCAAAATGTTTGGGTAAAATTCAGTCTGGGGTTTCTGATTTAAGCAGTTCTCCATGCACAATTGTGTATAAGCGTGTCTCCACTACTAATAGAAATCTTCCTTCTTCAAAAGGTCATATGAATGATCTGTGAAATTTCAGCAGAGGTTTGTGTATTTCTGGTGAAGCAACATGCTCTGTCAGATAGTTACCAGTCTCTCCATTCATCAGCAAATGTTCATCATAAGCCACTGGTATGCAGAAAAGAATAAAAAAAGTCACAGTTGAAACTTTGCAGCTGTAGTTTAATAGATAAAGTTTGTAGCCTGAAAAAACATATAGATATGAAACAACACTCTGAGCAAAAAAAATGAGTATGTGATAAAAAATCTCTCTGAGAACTTTCATGTGCATCTGTTGCCAAGGTAATCACTTGTGTGTCTTCAAACATGTGTATGTTGGGGGTCTGACTCCCAGTTCATGCACCTCACACCAAGATGTCAACTGACTGCAGGCAGTAGACACACACAATGAAAAATTGTGTATTACAAGCAGGTATAGTTTTTCATGTGTGCGTACTACTGCTATCATTATCTTCTTTGAAGGTGACATCTGGATATGTGTGTGGTAATTAAATATTTTTGAACTTTGTGAACTATGAACATCAGTTCATGTCTCAGATTCTTACAGCAGGGACTGAAGGAAAATGTCCTTAATGTCTATAAGGTCCATTGTGAAATCACTCCTGTTCACTAGCAGAGAAATACCTAGGTTTTTTTTTTCTGGCTGCCTTTATTTATTTTTTTTCTTGACTGCTCCATCAGGCATCCACAACTTATCTGGGCAACTTGTTCCAGTGCCTTACCACCCTCATGGAAGAGAATTTCTTTCTAATATCTGATCTAAACCTACTCTCTTTCAGTTCGAAGCCATTCCCCCTCGTCCTGTCACTACATGCCCTTGTAAATAATCCCTGTCCATCTTTCTTGTAGGGTCCCTTCAGGTACTGGAAGGCTGCAATAAGGTCACCCCAAAGCCTTCTCTTCTCCAGGCTGAACAAACCTGATTGTCACAGCCTTCCCTTGTAGCAGAGGTGCTCCATCCCTCTGATCATCTTGCTGGCCTCCTCTGGACTCACTCCAGCAGATCCATGTCCTCCCTGTGCTGGGGACCCCAGAGCTGATGCAGCACTGCAGGTGGGGTCTCAGGAGAGCAGAGCAGAGGGGCAGAATCTCTCCCTCTCCCTGCTGCCCACACTGCTTTGGATGCAGCCCAGGGCACCATTGGCTCTCTGGGCTGGGAGTGCTCATGGCTGGGTCATGTCCAGCCTCGCACCCACAGCACCCCCAAGTCCTTCCCCCCAGGGCTGCTCTGATCTGTTCATCCCCAGCCTGTGCTGATACCGGGGGTTGCCCCAACCCAGGTGCAGCACCTTGCACTTGGTCTTGTTAAACCTCAGGAGATTCCCATTGGCCTGCTCCTCAAGCTTGTGCAGGTCCCTCTGGATGGCATCCTGTCCTTCAGGCGTGTACACAGCACCACTCAGCTTGGTGTCATCTGCAAACTTGCTGAGGGTGCACTTGATTGCTTTGTCTATGTCATTAATGAAGAAATTAAATAACAGTGGTCCATTACAGACCCCTGAGGGACACCACTTGTAACTAATGTACATCGAATACTGAGCCATTGACCACTACCCTCTGGATGTGACCATCCAACCAATTCCTTATCCATCTAACAGTCCACCCAGTGAATCCATGTCTCTCCATTTTAGTGAGAAGGATGTTGTGGAGGACCGTGTCAAAGGCTTTACAGAAGTCCAGAATAGGAGTATTATAAAATACATCAGTATGCTCAAACAGAAAATGAAGAAATCTTCTCAATCTTTTGATTTAGAATTAATAATATTCACTAAGTTTTCCTTTAGTAAAAAAGGTAAAACTAAGTATTGAACAGTTTCAGAACCACAAATGCATAATTCATTCTTGCAAGTTCTTGTATGTGCACAACATTACTCAGAAGGGTAGTCCTGAGTTCAAAGTGAAGTCTGTTCAATTTTAACTCTGAGTAAGAGTACTCAGGTGTTCAAAGTGTTTAACCAGGATTTCAGAATAGAAGCTATGTTTCTTGAGGCTGTAAATCTGTAACTGTGTGTCAGTTCTTACTGAGAAAAAAAATCATAATATTTAGAGCTGATCAGTAGTACAAAAAGCTGTCTCTACTTTCATCATGCTAGATTTAAAATGAGCTGGATTCAGAAATCTTCACAGTTCCTTTGTTTTCATTTCTGCAGATACTGAGGCAATCAAGCTTCACTGGCATTAATGTTTGCTGAAACTAAAAATAAAATTCAGAGAAGTATTTGTATAGTGTGTTAACAGTTTTATTCTATCAGAATATTTGTCACTGAAACAATGCCTTGTCACTTAGTAAACCAACAGCAATTAGACACCACAATTCAATTCATTCACATGGAGTAACAAAATGTCCAAGAGAAAGATTTGGGATCAATTAGCAGCATTGCAAAAAAAGTGACAAAGTAAAATGAGAATTTTTAATTGATCCTAATGCTGGATTTTTGGTTTAACTTCTATGTCTTTAGATCAAATTTAATATATACTCTCTTTCTGATGTGAAGTCGGAATAACTTACTGGTTGGAAATTGTTTACAATAGTAAGTAAGATATTTAGAATAACTGATTAAAGAGGCATCATGATAAAGACAAACATGTAAACATAAAATAAATTTAAACAGAGGTTCCAAACCCAAACTAGAAATAAATTGTGTAACTATTTTACCCTAGCTACCTCATAATTGTGCAGAAGCAGTTAAAAATATTTAGATCAGTATAATGGTCTTTACAAGAAACTGCTGAATCACACCAGGAAATTTGTGTTATTCTGAAAACTGAGGTCTCATAAAGAACTCTCTACAGATCACTTTGAGGGAAAAACAATGATGAAAATACATCATAACCTACCAGGAAATAAAGATCACACATGACACACAGAAACCATACACATAATGTTTCATTTAAAACAATAATAAAAGATAATGTAGGTAAGGAAAGCTGTAGTCTTTTATTTAGTTGGGTTTTTTTAAAGAATAGTTACTTTTCAAGGACTACCAGGAATACTTATTGAAAAGTTTACTAAAACCTCTGAGACCAGGTTAGGGATAAGACTAGGTGTAGGTTAGGGAGAAGGAAAAAACTGGTGACCTTAGAAAGAGTTGCTATGAGAAGTCTTTCCAACTCAGACTTTCCCCTGGGGCTTCAGTATATCCTGCGGCAGAATTTTCCTTCAAGGCTTAGGATCAGTTAGGAGAACTATCCTCCTTCCTTTTGGGAGGATGTCTCTGACAGGTGAGACCTGTTCGAGGAGCATCAACTGACCTTGCAATTCTTTGAGGAAGAGATGGAAGGAGCTACAGGAGGGGTTTTCACCTCCCTCACTGGCATCTGCATAAGTAGAGGCTCTCACACTTGGCTCAATCTCTCACACTTGGCTCAATCCAGGACTGCACTGAAGTACTCTGCGGCTGTGCCAATGCCTGTGATTGTGCCCTGTTGATCTGGACTGTGACCCTAACCCATGGCATGACTTCCTGACTTGCTGACAGGACTAAGCCCTCTTGGTGAGGCCATGGCTTCTGCCTGCCATGCTGTGATACTTGGCTTCCAAATCGTCTTTTCCCTGCTAAGGAGCAACTGACGTTATTTTTCTCTGAGAAACATATGAGGCCCTTAGGAAGGGTGAAAACATTGAGGAAGTAAAGTGGGATATTCTTTGAGGCTTCTCCCAGTTGCATCTTTTTCACAAGGGGCTTCTGCATGTCCCACTACAGAAGTGTCCACCCACACTTAAGGTTAGGCTATGGGAGGAGCAAAAGATGTGAGACCCATGAAAAGAGTGGGGTTGCAAAGGGTTGGCCATGCCATAGCAGCGCTGCAGCTTATATGGGAACTCTCTCCCACCTACTATTTCCAGCAATGTCTTCAGCATGTCTCTTGGCAGAAATTCTTTGCCCAGACTTGGCACAAGGGCTAGATTTATGGGCAGAGAGTCAGATAGATTTTTTTAGACGTTTTGCGGCTTAGCTGCACAGTCAGTGGCTGCTCCCCGCATTTTTTAAATTGTCAGAATACATCCAGGTGAGGTTTTCAGTTTAAATGAAAAGAAATTGTTCATTGAAAGTCTTCAGTTATGTGAAAGTTAATTTGAACTAAGTTTTGAATTCTCTATGTGAGTTTAAAAAATGCTCTTGAGGACCATATTTATAATAATATTTGTAATGCTTCTGTAATATTTTCGTATTTTTATACTATTTATGACATTATATATTGATAGCTGTTATGAAAGATTAAAGATTGCCATTGTCGGATTGGAAAAAAATGTTCTCATAGCAGTCCTATGCTACTGTTTGAATGTTTACCATTTACACTTAAATATAGTTGTGGGATTAAATCATGAATATACTATAAGGTATGAATTTGTCTTCTAAAAAGGAAAAAAGAGTAATTTACCATGCATTCGAGAACATTGGAGTTCTTGGAGATGGCAAAATACAGTGTAATGTTCTCCAGTTATGATTAAAATATTTCCATAAGAAAGATACCACTGAGATATATAGGGTTACATATAATACTACTGCAAAAAATAGACTGACATCTGATACAATATTGACACTGTAATTTGAGAAACCTATTCAATAGTAATTTCAAGACTGAATACAGGCCTGCCCTGCTCTTCTTTTTTTGCTGTTTATTTGTTTGGTTTAATTTGGTTTGTCTAGTCAGAATTTCTAGAATGACAATGTTATGAGGTCTAAACTGAATGTAGGCATTAGGCAAGAAACCTTGCAGGATATTTCAACATTTCATTGTTTATTTTAATTTGAACTTAATTAATGTGAGATCTCAGGCGCTATAGAGACAATGAATGCCATCTAGAAATGCTAATATAAATCAATAAAGAGGAGGAGGTTAAATGATTTATGTTGGAACTGAGCCACCATGTAATAACTGATGCTCATTACAGCCTCAACAATGAATGGGAAATCAAAACATTAAATAGTGCAAGCAAGAAGACCATCCTATTTTGCAATGAGTTTAAGATATTCTAGTCATAATTCATTTTTATCCTATTAAAAGGTAGGTTAAATCTTTCATTTAAATAGACATCTTGCCTAAGAAAGGGCTGCTGGAGTTTGCCCAATGTTTCCATGCCTTTGAGTTGTTGCCAGCTTTGCCTGAAAAATAACAAATATAGTTGCCAAAAGCTATATACAATAATATTACTGTTAAAAGAGTATTATAGGTACAAGTTTTAGGTATGCAGTTCTTTTCATATAGTAGAGTTGACTATATTATTAACATTTAATTTTCATTACCTTATATTAGTAAAATAAGACTTCAGAATTGTTTTGTATGTCTGTCTTCAAGAACAAAAACAAATAGTTCTACTTTTGAGCATTGATTGGCACATTATGAAAACATCAAAAGAGTCTTTATGAGTAGGGTTGCATTGACACGCTGGAAGCAAGTCTAATTTTTTCTCCAGAGATTTTATTTATTCTCCTAATTTCTTCTAATTTTATTTATTATCCTAACGGCAGCACACATTTTCAGATGAGAATTTTACTGTTCCTATAATTTTCTTAGTAACTGTGTTTCAATTAATTTTGAAGATAAAATATTTTAATTTTTTATTTAAGTTAATTATTACTTATTTAATTTTAAAAATTGTATTTAGTTTTTATTTTTATTTTAATTTAATAGTTAATTATTATTTAATTTAATATTTATTTTATTTAATTTTAATCTTTTATTTTTCTCCATGCACCTTGTTTTAGGCAAAAAAAAAAAAAATAGGGATGAAACCAACATCCTCCCCTAATTTGACACTCAGAAAGTCTTAGAGATACCCATTCTTTGCTAACATTTGGAAGAGAGATCAATTTTGAAGCTTTTTCTGGGTAACTGAGAGAAATTTCACCGAGACTAAACAACTGTACTTGTGGAACTTTTCTGAAAATGTTATCTTAGGAAGTGTACCTGTGTCAGGAGTCTCTCCGATGAACCATTTCTCTTTTCCAAGTACTATTATCTGAGTGCATTAAAATGAGATGTGCAAGTCCTCTACAGATTCTGGAGTTACTGAAATTTTGGCTGTTTTGCATTCCAGAAGGCATTGTCACGGAGATTTATGAGCGTGGGGCTGAAGAGGACATGAACTACACCAGTGGTAGAGCTATAACTTTTTGGATGGAAATGTTTTACATCAGTGCCTAGTCTTACCAAATATGACCCTTTTAAGTAAGAAAAAAATGATAATCACAGACTGTTTCAGAATAAATTTAGGAGAACTATGGACTCCTAGAAGAGATGTAGGTCAGGTTTTGCTTACTTCCTACCTACCAGTCTGGCCACTTCCTGAGGAAGCTCCCAGGGAGTCAAGCAACTGCCATTGTAATTGTCCAGAAGAGCTGAGATTACAAGATTGTGCAAGCCACCAGAATGATTAACAGTTCATACCATTAAATTGAGACACAGGTAATGAAAATTTACCAAGATCAATGCCCAATTCTTAACAAGGGTTGAAGATATTAACAGGCTCCCCAGGGAAGTGGTCACCGCACCTGCCTGACAGAGTTCAAGAAGCATTTGCACAATGCTCTCAGGTACATGGGGTTATTCTTGGGACCACCCTGTTCAGGGATAGGGGTTGGACTTTGATGATCCTTGTGGGTGCCTTCCAACTCAGCATACTCAGTGATTCTATATTCTTGCAATTTATGAATGTTGTGCGAGTAACTTTTTGATAAATGATTCTAATAATGGAAATTTCTCAGCAGCTTTCTTCCAGATACCTTATCCCAGGAATAAGTTTACATGATATTTAGAATGTTTTTGGTTTTTTTAATTTTTTTTTTTTTTTTTGGTAATAGTTTACTAGAGGTTACAATATCATTCTGTTTATCAATGTTACCAACATTTTGGTTTTGAGAACTGTTTCAATCCATACTGTAGGTGAAAAACTTCCACTTTTTAACCTTTCCATTGGGCCAAATTTTCTAAGTTTTGTGTTTTTATAACAGCTTAATCTTGCTCACACAATTTGGAGCTCTTTGCTTTCCTCTTGAGGGACTTTTCCTCCATGATCAGTCTTTGGACTTATTTCAATATCCTGTTGAGAAAAGGACTCCCTTCATTTAGATGTGAGTGGAACAAACTCTTGACTTAGCTGAAAGAAACTTACCAAGGAAGATAACCTCAATGCCACAAATTCAGTCCTACTTGTCTTTAGGTGGACATAGCAGGTGCTTGACAGCTTTGTTGCATTTGCTCAGTAATGTCTAGTGAGAGTTTCAGAAATTTACCATAACACCTATGGAACTTCATTTCTTTATCAGTGTCTGTGATTCTTATGCTGATGTTGACTGCTTTCATTAAGGATGTGAGATTTTCAATTATGTTGATAATACTGCCTTCTGAGCTGTAGTGGAGTCAGCCCTTGAAACAATAACGTTCAAGACACACAAAGGGTCAGATGACACTTCATTAGCCTAAGACTAATAGCTCTAGTCTGAGGTTGGATTTGAAGCTACAAGGTCTGTCCAAACACTCCCACTCTCCCACCTATCACTCTCCAAATTGTCTGCATTGTTCCTTGTGCTTTGAGGGGTATGTTGACTAATACTGCTTTATACAAATGACCTTTCACATGAAGGAGTTTAAGTAACAGGTTGCTGTCCTTCTAGAAACACTCTTTTGCCTCTTTTGGTTTTTATTTTCCCGCATTCTTTTCTTTGCATGAATTAAAAGGTAACTGTTTGGATATGTGAAATGATGATTTATTGTCAAGATCATTATAGTAGTGTTAAAAACAAATAACTCACCAACTGTCTGTTCTCTTAAACATGTGGTATCTGAGTGCTTCAGTGTTCTGTTCAAAGCAGAGACTTTATCTTTGTTCATACAATAAAAAGAGCCCCTTTACATTATTTACTTTAGTTTAGATTACTGTGCTTCCAACTGTCATAAGTATGTCAGAAACACAAGATTAAAACATTATATTTTACTTGCCAAAGCAAGAAATAAAAGAATGGATGTGAAATATTCTAGGAATTAAAAATATGTGACTATTTGAATACAGCTTTTTTTAAAGCAACGAAGAGACAAAAAAATATGTGGAAGAATTAAGGGCAGCCTGCTCTCCTTTAGCAGAAAATAATAGAGTATTTGTATTTTTGCCAAACTAATTGTAGATGCACGTTAGGTTATGTAACCTCCTCTTTCTCTCTTGATCTGTGTGGGATGTTTTTCGCAGGATGTCTTGGGTTGGAAGGGACCTGCAAGGATCATTGAAGCCAGTTCCTGGTCCTGCAGAGAAAAGCCCTGCGAATCACAGCATGTGCCATGTTCCAGGTCTCAGAAGCTCATATTTGAAGGGTCTTGTTTTACTGCTATATATTATGAACGACTTCAGAAGAAACACCTGGAAATGCTAATATTGTGTGGTGACAGCAAAATGCTGGAATAAAAGAGGGAAGTAGTTGGGTATCCTGGCTGTTCTGCAGTTCACCAAGTCTGTTATTTCTGTTCTTTCTTTATAATGGCCATAAAATATGAGCTGGGAGTATGATGTCAATGCATCCACTTTCAATAATTGATATGATGAATAATCTCAACCTTCTGACACTTTCTGTATCTTCTCACATCTCAAGAAACTTCATTTATCAACCACATTTGAAATGTTTAAGTAATCTCAGTGATGTATGGAGCACTGAGACTCCCTTGTTAGAAATCTATGCTACTAACATTCTATCAAATTAAAAAGCCACTGAGCTCTTGTGCATAAAATTATCATAAATTATCTCTGAAGGTTCATTGCTGTTTGGAATGTTTAATTGCTCACTCAGCTGAACTTCAGCGGCTCAAGATTATTAATCAATTTGTCAGAAGGTTTCTCATAATGTCATCTTTTACACTGCAGTTATATGCGTGAAAAACCCATGTGCTTGACAGTTTTATGCAGCAAGTCAAAAGTATCCATGCATACCCTTCGCAATATTAATTTCATATAGTTAAGAGTATTTTTTCAGTTGTTGATCTCTCACAGAAGACAGGAAAATTGTAATTATCTCTGTATAATTAATCTGGATGGAAAACTAGATTCTCAAAAATATAATTAAAGGTAAAATGGAGACAGATAATAAAAATAGAACTTTTGAAACATTTAATCCTGGCCCACTGTTGATTGTTCTAGCTAAATTAAGTATTTTCCTAACTGCAATAAAGATGTTTTAAAAATACCATGCCTTAAATGTACATGAACAGCTTCTTCAGCCGTTTTTCTTACTACAAAATATATTTTGACTTTAAAGTAATTTTGGCTTTGATTACATACTAAACCAATGTATTTCATCTTAATTGAAATATGTTCTATTATTTGTTTTGAATTTTTTTTTAATTTTAAAAGTTATGAATTCTAATTAAAAGTTATGAATGATATAGTTTCTTTTCCTTGCTTTTGTTTTACAAATGCATGTGTGTATGAGACCTTATGAGAGGGTTGATGGTAATGTTTCTATTTGTAATTTTTTTTATCCATGAATTCTTTTAGGACCAACATAGAAGTAGAGGGTTCTGCATTTCCTGTTCTAGAGAACTGAAAGGAGTTTTGGAGTAATATATAAGACTCTTGAAGCCATTTTATATATGTTCTTAAGCTGAAAAAGTTTCAAAATATAAAGACTGGAAAGATTATTGACATTATCTACTTTCTTCTGCTCCATGAATGATCATCATATTATTTCCTATGCATTTGGAAAGACAGAAAATGAAAGCAAAAAAATAGGTTTCAAGTATCTATTTGATATTAAGTATTTTTGCAGTATATCACACCGTGGCATTGCTACCAAAAACTGAAAAAGAAAGAAAATATAAATATTTTTACTTTGCCAAACTTCTTGCATAAAATTAGAATATTGGAATGATAAATACTCTTATGTGTCTAAAAAATGGTTCTCTTACCAGAAATATGCTGAGAATTGGTATTAGTACTTTTTTCTACACCTATTTTCACTATATTCCTTCAAAGCCTTTCTTAAAATGTATTATGTGCTTCAGCAGATGATAAAATGGGAAACAAATACATGTAACAAATGTATCACAGGCCTCTACTTTCTGACATCTGGGGTTATCAAAGCACATCACAAAAAATGCAAAACAGCTCCTTGGTACAATTTCATCACCATTACCCACCTCCATTACAACAAAACTTTTAACACCAAGAAATAAAGATTGTCATTATTCTTGGCTTTGATTCAACCCCAAAATGATATGCTGAAGATTGAGTATAAAATCTTCTGAAGAAATAGGAAGAGAAGCCAGATCTTCAGATTCCCAGTAATATGTCTTAACACATGAATTCTTTCTTCATCACCCTGTTCAACAGTGATGCCTTACAGATGAACAACAGAGCTGTGATTAAATAGCTTATAGACTTTTCAGCATTTGTATATTTTTTATTTTTTTTTTTATCTTTGCATTATACAAGTCTGCCATAGCATATATTAGCACTAGGAAAATACAGGAATTAGAAATGCAGAGACGAACATGTTTAAAATGCACTATGTATGTGGCAGATCACAATTTCTAGAAATGTTCAGTTCTGTGAGGTCTGTATAGTTCTTCCTTTATCCAACATCTATTTATCCAGTCATTAATTACTTCAAATCAGTTTGGATGTGAACGTACCATTATGCATAATCCCAAACCTGCACATGCTTGGCTCAAATTATCTCATAACCATAGTGAAAACAAACTCATCAGTAAGAATCCAGACTCTTGTTAGTGTTTCAATGAAAAAAAAAATTGAGGATCAGACATGGGTTTTGTATATTACAAAGAAGGTTATGCATCTCTGGCCATATACAGAGAAAATTAAAGTGGTGCTGTAATTAGCTCATCAATAAATCAATGGGAGTGAATAAAAACTATCATAGTCTGGATGTCAAGAATCCAGAAGGATATGTGTGTAATAAAATAAAGATCAAGACACATAAATTAGCTTTACATATGTCTGCTAGTTTCTTCTCCCTTTACAACACCACCCCTCTTGTCATTTAATCATGAAAGCTAGAATAACTTCTATTGTCATTCAACCATTTAGAAAAACTCCCTGGGGATTAAATTTCTTTATCATTTATATCAACTTTGAGACTGAACCAGAAATTCTAGTGATGTAGTTGTCAGTCCCTCCATGCCCAGAGACAGGTATGTTACAAGTAAAGATTGCTAGTGCAGATTTTGTCCTTCCATGTGCCAGAGCACCTGAAGTAACACAGTAATGCAATGCATGCTTGCATATCAGAAAGTGTGTTAGCCTTTGTCGTACTTCTTCAGTACATGACTCATTAATTTAATAGCTCATAACACTCCATTATGTTAGTCCAGCTATGACATGTACTGTGGTGTATGCATGAAAGGTAATTGTGAAATGTTTGCTTGAAAAAGAAAAATGCTATATTTAAACATAAAAAGAATTAGAACTAGCATTCTGCGATCTTTTAACATGTAAAAATTTTATTGGTTGTGAATTTGTATACAGTTTTAGACATAAAAGAGATTATTCATACTTGAAACTGAAATGCTGAATACCATATTTTTGCTTAGGACAATCATTTATTTCACTGTCCATTTGAGTCAGTTTCTGTTATTACAGATTTGTCCCCATGTATGCCAACAAATAATGACTTTAATTGAGAAAAAATAAACAGCAATCACACAAAAACCAGTTTCAAAGAACTCAGTTTTCAGTGTCTTTTGAAAAACTATGCTTCAATGCACCCTCAGAAGACTCAGAAGAAATGAACTGAGCAGCTGATTTCTAAAGCTTGAACTTCTATGGTCCCAGTGACCACTCCAGGTCCTCTTGGAAACTCAGTTTCCAGAACTAGCTATTTTAGACGCCTAGGTTTAACAGAGTTAGAAAACGATGCCTCCTATCACGCCCAAAGGTAAGTGACTTGATGTAATAGTAAGTAGGCCTCTCAGATGAATAAATCATACTGATGTTTTTCTCTACAGAAAGCCTCTGTCCTGGTTCTGTCCAGGACAGAGTTAATTTTTGCAGTAGCCAGGATGGGGCATGGCCAGGACCCAAGGTTACTCTCTAGTACCTCATGTCATTGTCAGGGGTGGCAGGAAGAGAGTCTCTTCAGTGGAGAAGGGTTCCTGCTGGTGAGAGTGGCACCAGTTCCAAGCTGGTGGGAGTGGCTGGGTAATACTGGTTTGGAGCTGGGAGGAGCAGTGAGGGGAGTGTGGCGGAGGGAGTGGTCAAGTATTGTCTATTGTTGGGGGTTTCCAGGATGAGCAAGTGTTTATTGTTTTGTACCCTCTGTCGTCAATATTGCTGCTGTTTGTTTTCTTATCTTATTACTATTTCCAGTCAGTTGTTCTTATCTCAGCCCATCACCTTTACCTTTCATTCCCCCTGGATTCTCGAGGAGAAAGGTAAAGGCTAGAGAGAGGGGAGAGGGAAGCGGGTAGTGAGAAAGCTGCTATGTGGTTTGAAGTTTCAGTAGGAACACTAAATTGGGGAGTACCATTCCTAAACCATGACAGGCACTAAAGAAGTAGTACACCTTTTAAAGAAAATTGCTAATGCTTTTAAACTATTGATTTTTCAAGCGTTTCCTGGAAACCTCTGACATACTAAGCTAAAATTCCTTTTTTTTACTTTATGGCATATTAAAGGTATTGACAAAGAAACAAACTGTAGGAGTGAGTTACTTAAACACACTGCATGGTGAGGATAAATTAATATGTTTTGAATACAAGACACCAGATTCATTCAAATCTCCCTGGGTGACACAAGTTATCCAAAAAAATAATGCAAACATTGCTTCTTTCTTCGGGACAAGCATCTGTCAAACATTACCCTTCTAAAAGCTACAGGGACATTACTTCTGCAATTTCCCACTGACACATCTTTTCTCTTTCATTCCTTTGAAATGCTTTTAGCAGGTTAAAATGGTCATTACTTCATTAGATGTCCTTGGGAGGGAGGGTAGTTGAAAGAATTCTTTGCATATAGAAGACTCCTACTGGGTTATAAAACTCATACCTGAAAGTGTGATTCTTCTGAAGAATCCCCCTAATGATTCACAAACCTCTTCAGAAAGATGGTGATGTGAAGGGTGAGCAGACATAGGTAATTTTATTTCCAACTGCATTCTACTCTGTCTAAAACCATTACAAACTGCCATGTTCATTTACATGATTAAAAACACAGGATTTATCTTTGTAGATTTCTATAATGGCTGTGCAGGCTACCCATATTTGTCTTGATAGCAGGTAGAATAGTAATCAGTCATTACTTGTTACTATCAGGTTTCTTAGGCAGTGGGAGACATTTTCTTTAAAAAATAAACATATTTAGTGGGCAAGATTCCTTCCAGAGTCTATGTTTCTTTTGAATAAGATATCCCAACAGCCAGGAGTGAAGCGACAGGTGGAAGTGCAGAACTTCTCTACACTGATCAGGTTCCACTGTGTTTATACCATCTTACTAGCAGGAACAGCATAGATGAATGTTTGGTTGTGCCACCTTCATGGCTTTTGCAGCTTCTCTTCTACATTTCTGACAATAGTTCGTACAAAGGTGGTTCATTCCACCAGTAGTGAAGCTTAATTGTATTGTTTCAGACCCCAAAGCATCACTTCTCACTACCAGAAATTACAAGCAAACAACAACAATCTTTGCTCAAAACTGATTCTGATAAGAGATCAACCAGATGAAAGTCACACCTTAAAGCTGATGATAGCTGTTGAGATGGAATTAACATGAGGGTTAAACAAAAAGACAGAGTCTGTGCATATTTCAATTCCAGCTTCCATAGCTAGAAAGAAACAGTATGGCGCCAGTACCATTTTCTGCACAGCTACCATAGCAGGCCTTCATTCCTGAACCATTTCTGATGTAACCCGTAGGTCTGCTGTTCTTTTCTAAGAGTTTGATGTGCTGCACGACCATATAACACTCTATTAGTAATGACCATATGGAATTTTCTGTCATCTCTGATGTACTCTAGAAGCTCTTTAAACTCTGCAATAATAAAAGACTAGATCCTCTAAAGTGCTGAATTTCCTTAAATATTAATTTTTTCAGTTACATTTAGATATTTTTGAGAGAAGAAAATTGGCCAGAAGTACTAGTTGGGCAAGTACTCTATTGAGTTCTTGACATTGTTCCACATAATCAGACATTAGTATGGAAAGACTCCAAGCTCTCTTCTGCTACTATGTCATTTCAATGGTACTTCCTTTCATTTACCCAAGGAATGTTTTCCTTCAGCTGATTTTTCTGATTGACTTCATGACCAAAGCAGTACAGATAGTGTATTGAAATGTATTCTCCTTGGTTTTGGGTGTTGAGTCTAATTATGTCACCCATGAAAAGAAACAATTTTTCCCATGTGCCAGAAATCAATTTTTTATCACTGGAATTCAAAACTCCATTTCTTTCAGTTCATTAGGAACCAAATCAATACAGAAATTCATATTCATCAGGTTTCAGTTAGCTAATTTAAAAAAATTATATTTATCATTGAAATGCATCTGGGTGCAAATGAGAATCTGACAAAATATTACTTATTTTATTCTTTGTTATTATTTTTGAACACTCCTGGAAAATTCTGCTGTGTGAATCATTTGGTGTCTCTCTTTCACTGCTAGTGCAAGTTGTTGGGTGTAGAGGAGAAACTTATTACAGACACAATAGGCTTGATACTTTCAGGAGAAAAAGAAGTTACAGATTGTTATACAAATATTGTACACAAAAACTCCAGTCAGTTTTATATATCCATGTACAGTGTATATATTTTAATATTATAAACAGTTTTGTTTCCACTACCCTTTTCCCTAAAAAGTGGGATTTTTTTTGCAAGAAATGAGATTAATGTATCCAGTGAAAGAAATTAATCCTATACTCATGTACAGGGCAGAAATGGGCATGCTTCTCTTACATGTTGTCGTGGGTTTGACCCTGGCTAAATGCCAGGCACCTACGACGTTTGCTCTCTATGCTCTCTCCTGCTGCAGCTATGCAGAGGAGAGGGAAAATTAACACAAAACACTGGACTTATGAGTTGAGATAAGACCACTGATAAGGTGACGCACTAGATTCAGGGCAAAAGCAGGCGGTAAAACTTAAAGTTGCAAAAAAAAGTGATTTATTAGTCTAACAGAGTCGGAGGATAAATCAGAGGTAAAAATAAGCTCTCAAGACACCGTTTCTTCACTGACCCCCCTTCCCTCTTAAGGCACCGCTTCCCAGCTCACCCCCTCCCTCCTTTCCAACTAACCAACAACTCCCAGGCAGGGGCAGGGTGTGGGGTTTTTTCCTTAAGTCAGTCCATCACAATTCTTCTACTGCAGACACTGTTTCTCTATTCGCCCCCTCCTTCCAGTCAACCAGCAGATCCGGGCTGGGGCCAGATATGTGGCTTTTCTTAGTCAGTCCAACGCCACAATTCTTCTGCTACAAACGCTGTTTCTCTACTCACCCCTCTCCCTATTAAGGCCATTTCTCAGCTCGCCCCCTCCCTCCTTCCTTCTAACCAACAGCTCCAGGGTGGGGGCAGGGCATGGGGGTTTTCCTTTGGTCAGGGTCAGTCCATCAGGGGAAAAGAATCCTCTACTTAGCCATGGGGGTCCCTCCCACGAGGGACAGTCCTCTGCGAACTTCTTTGGCGTGGGTCCAATCTCACGAGCAGCCCCGCCCGATTGCTGCTGTCCGAGATTCTCTCCAGGCTGCAGATTTCCAAGCCGAGGCCAGGCTGTTTCCATCCCGGGAGCAAGGCCTTTCTCTCTCCTGCAAGGCTTTTGCAACTCTCAGTCTCTGGGACTCCCACTGGATCACAGCTTCCTGCAGGCTTCCACCTGCTCCTCTGGCGTGGGCACCTTCCCACAGGCTGTGGGGGGTTCTCTGCATCCCCTGGACTCCATGGGCTGCAGGGGGACCACCTGCTCCCCCATGGTCTTCACCACGGCTGGCAGAGGGTTTTCAGCTCCGGCGCCTGGAGCATCTCCTCCCCCACCTTCTCCACTGACCTTGGTGCCTCCATGTTGTTCTCCCTCACATATTTTTACCTCCTCTTCCTCCTTCCCTGGCTACAAAGAAGTGCGTGCTTACCCTGTTTTGATTTCTTCTTAAATATGTTTTCACAGAGGCGTAACTAACATCTCAAATTGGCCCAGGTTTGGCCAGCAGCATGTCCATCATCTTCAGAGCCATCAGAGATTGGCTCTGCTGGACATGATGGAGAAATTTCCAGAATCTTTACTCAGGACATGCAGGAGCCATCTTTGTACCCCACCCTATCCACTGGCAAAAACTGGGCCAGGCAAAACTACCACACATGTAAAGGCTCATGCTTGATATCTCAGTCAGCTTGGGAGAGACTTCTTTCCACATTAATACAGATAGAGCTGTCTGTCTTGATAGTCTCACCCTAAGTATAAACTACAGAACCGATGCAATTTGACAGCCTGGATTTCAAATTTGTATTTTTTAGTTTAGTTTTTTGACAAGAAAATAGAAGAGGGGAATGGGAAGTTCAATGACTGACATGCTTGATCACTGACAGACACTCTGGAATAATAGAACTGTTCTAGAAATAGAACAGTTCTAGAACTGTAAAAATAGCTATGTTCACCACTAAATAATTAATTTTTTAAAAGTGATATGAATTTATGATTATATTTATAAGCCTTGACATTTCTTATAGCTGGTTGTTATGGCACTTTACATACCCAGGAAAGATATCCAGCTGTAGATGACTGTCAAACAAAGAGGAAAAGAGAAATAATTGTATTCCATTTAAGTTTCTTCTACTATTATCTAGAGAAATAATTTCTTTAGAAAATTTATTTTCAACTTCTAATCAGACTGTCTATATCACATGGCCAATTTCTTAAATTTGTATCAAGGAAAACAAATCCTTGGGAAAGAACTGCAGAAGTGCAGTAATCATCCTGGGCATCTGCAGTGGGTAGACAGAGAGAGACGTTGAAGCATGAAAGTCCTTAAAAAAAAGAGAAAACTTTTATCCTCATACGACACAGTATGGCAGCCTGCAGATATATTATAATTAGTGAGGTAACCAGAGTAAGTGGAATGTTTAACATCAATGCTCTCTATTGAGACATGAGACAAGCATGTGTGAAGAAGGCCGGAAAGAAGAACTTGTTTAAGATGAAACAATGAGTCTTACTTAAGAAACTAGTTTTTCAAAGTGTATAGTCAACATGTAAATAAGGGTAGAATTATGATAACTGCTGCTGGATCAAATAGAAAGACAGTAAACCTCTGTAAATGCACTGTCCTAACTTGAAGCGCATGTCAGTGAGAAGCATATTAAAGTCAAAGATAATAACAGTGTCAGAAAGAAAAAGTGCCTTTTTAATCATCAGTTCTAGGAAAGCTACAAAGAGAATTTTAGTTTTTCTTATTTATTTATTTATTTATTTTCTTTTTAATTTCAAGTCAGCACTTTGTTTTATTAATATGTTCACTTGTAAACTGGATTCATCCTTGTATAAGACTTACTGATTTACAATTTTGTTTTCAAATATCCTAATAACACTGTTAGAATTACAACATAATTTAGATTAAAGAAGGCTTCTGTCATCTATCTTCCTCAATTAGGTTATTTAACATATAGTTGCAGGGAAGTTGTAGGTGAGGTTTTAGGTCTAAATTAAAAAATGGGACTTATTCTTTGATCTCTTTTCCTTGAGCACAAATTTAAAACATCACATATTTTTCTCCTGGGCACAATTAAATTCCAAAGTACATTGCCTTTTGACAACTGTGAGTAAACTTTTAAGCTTGACAGAAAAGGTAATTGCATCTCTGCTCTATCTATTGTAGTACTTTATAAATAGCAAAATACATGTTAATTCTGTTTTTTTCAGTATCATAAAGTGCATAAAGATATAATGAAAGCAACAGACTTCTGAATGTTATTTGAGCTGCACTTTGAATAACAGCTACATATATTCTATCTATATTATTTTATTATCTATATTATTCAATTGCTGTCATCTGACTGAGTCTTCCAGGCACAATCCCAACATAAATATTAACTGTTTTTACTGTATGTAAGGGATAAAGTGATAGTGATGAGAATTAATAGATGTCTATATACAATGCATTCTACTGGGAAGTCTCCAGAGTTTAATGTTGAAATTCAGCCACCTCAATGCTGAAAGTCAACAGCTGAAAGCAATTTAAACATGAACTGAAGATAATGCACAGCTGAAAGAGTGGGCAGAACTACAGGCCAAACAATGGTACTGTTCTTCTGTTCTACCAAAATATTGCAACCTATTAGATTTTATTGCCATAGTGGGTTTCCCTTTGTAGGCATGAAAGGTAAAAGGCCTTTGGCAACTAAGTCTCTTTCTATCAATTTGATATAACATTTTTAATAGCAATATACTGTTGATAAATTACACTTTGTATATACTGTATCCCTCTAACAATTACAAAAATTCCTTTACTTAATAATTTGACCTTTACACAAATTTTTTTTTTGTTTCTTGCTCTTGGTTTTTGAAAAAGACTTAATCAAATGTTAGTCTGAATTCACCTTGAATATGTTTTCATTTTGTAGCTTAGACAAGCAGAAGAAAAATAGAATTTTCAGGTGTATAGATATAACTGCAAAAAGATTAATATAGGGTAAGTGTAAATAAATTATCTTTAGAGTGAAAAGTAGTTGCCGTGGAACTGAGGCAGAATTTCTTAAGAATTTAATTACTGACTTCTGAAGTTTTTCCAGCAGCACAGAGTGACAAACCTGTGTAGAGCCACAGGACATTTCCCAGGTAATTGAAGCATCAGAATAAGACAGAGCAAGGCTTGGACTTCCCTTTTGCATTCTGAAATCAAGTTTTCATTCAAAGAATCAATAACTTTGGTAATCCCAGAAAAAAAATACGGCCTTATGAAACTGGTTCTCTGCTTTCAACTGTCAACTGATTGTTGGCTGGTTTGTTGTTTTGTTATCTGATAGTGACTTCATGACAGGAGATAAAACCTTCATTCTTCACAGCCAGAAAAAGACTTCCACTTTCTTGTTAATAGGGAGAGATGCTGTGGAAAGACAGAATAGAATTCATCTTACCTAAGTTTAGCCTTCACAAAATGTCAGAATTGCAAATGTATCTCCATTAAGCTAAGATCAGATATACCAGTAAACTCTTCACATTAGTTCCTGGCACAAAGCATTTAGTGACTCAGCTGCAGCAACACTATAGTTAAAAAAACAAAGAATTACCAACTGTGAATTTGGGCCTGGCTGCCCTAAGCATCCAGCTGTTAGATGAAGTTTACATTAATAAAATGTTTGTCCTTACCCAAGGGCTTTCTGAGTGGCCTGTATAAAGAACTCCGGAAAAATGAAAAGTAGATTTGTTCCTAGCAGGCAGGAAGGAAGTTGTCAGGCGGGAAGAGGATATGGACCTGTTTGCATGCAAGGGTCAGTATTTGGTTGCTGGATATTTCCTCCCCATCCACACGACAAGAAAACCCTTAGTTTCCTGCACTGGACAAATACCAGGAAAGGGTGTGAGAGTTATTGAATGACATTGTCATCTTAAAGCATCATCAGTGAGGAAGACTGCTTACCAAAACTGAGAGTGAAGAACTGAATTTCTAGACCAGACATAAGCAGCTGAAATAGTTAAGGGGTTATTAATTTCCTTAGATGAATTTAGTTAACATGCTGTGCCATTCTTTTTTATAAATTCATTAGTATTGTCCAGCTTTTTATTCATCAAATGCCTTAACTGGGTATGGAACGTATCTACAGAATTGGAAAATATCTGCAGAAACAAACCGTAATGACTCTGTTTCAAGCAGGAATGTTAAAAACTTCAAAAGCCAACACTTTTAAAGAGCAGCCTCTTTGGGACTCTTTCTTTTGTTGCTTTGGGATTTTCTAAACTTAAACTGTTAAGACATTGAAGACTGGCAGAAATCTACTCCATTGGATTGCTTGTGGGATCTTGTGCTCACCAGCCAATAAATAAAACACCTTGACCCTGGAAATATTCATTCCCCTGTTAAATACAAACTTGATTCATTCCACTCAGGCCAGAGAGGTTATTTGGGCTGGTCAAAATTTTCCTGTGCTTGCAGGAGAGGTCATATGACTAAACCTATAAGTCCGGTGATTAACTGTCTCTCTCTATTAACTTAGTTGTGAAAATTATTTTTTTACAGAATTTGGTCCACAGTCCTTTTGTTTACCCTTTTCAAAAACTTAATCTTTTTTCACATACTTATTGACAGAAGACATTCAGCTGTAAACAGAGACTCAAAATTGTATGGAATTTGTAGTGCAAATCAGCAAAGACACAAAGTACTCCAGGTCTGCTACTTTTTTCTAGGCTCTCTAAACACACTGTGTATGAATGGTGGGAATATATAAGTAACATGAAGTTATAAATCTGATTTGAATTGCTGCATGAAAAAGACAGTGCAAGTTAATATCTATTTTGCAGCATTTAAGTAAAAAAATTATATGACTTAATAGAACACATTTCTTTGTGCTACCGGAGAGACATTTGTGTTTACTGAGTGCTAAATTAGAAATTCTGGATGGAGTGGCTGTGGGACACAACACAATGCACTCCATAAATGCGTTTTTCTCACACATGTGTACACACGTGTATTTATTGCATTAATCTACATAATAGCAAACAGGCTTCAGAAAGTTATAGGAGGGGTCATTCATCTATAGCAGATGAGGCACAGCAGAAACATGATGAATTGGTTTGTAGGCCCTGAACTGCAGGGGCATAAATAAAGTATCCTCTGTGCTACACTGGGGATCCAGTTCAAAAAAGAAAAAAAAAAAGAAAAGGATGATGGAACAAAATTTATTCCTTTCTTTGTTGTGTGGTGCAGAATTTTCTTTGACACATACCATTTAACTGAGAAATGTTCCTGTGCAGTCATAACTTTTAGTGTGTACAGTATGATAAACATTGCATTTGCATCACTTCATCACTTCCTCCACTACTGCAACAATAAACAAATTTTCTTCAGTTATTTTTTATTAATTAGCCTGATGTCACATGTAGTTTACATTTACATATAGGGCCAGTATCATTTACATTCTTAGAAAATCTTAAATATTGATAACATGATATGTGATGCATTTCACTGGGTAATATTAAGATGATACTTGTGTTCTTTTTTGTTATCAATAACATGGTATGATATCATGTCCCTTTGCGCCACAAGCAAGGCACAATAAGAATTAATAAGAATTTAATTTATGGCACAAATCTTTCACAGCATAGAAAATCCCTAAACCTCATCATACTTAACTGCTGTATTCTGGACAAATTAACTATGTCCTTAGATTAATAAACAGAAAAAGCTATGCTAAGTAAATTAGATACGTATTACTATCTATGAGAATGCCATAGCACAGGTGTTCTTTCATTCAGGAGCAAATCCCCATGGAGAGAATTAGTCCCAAAGTCCTCCAGAGAAAATGGAGAACCTGAGAATGGAGGGGGGACTCTCTTACTCTTTTGTATCTACCATCTTGAATCATATCACAGCCATGTTTCCTCCCCACCCTTTCAAATCTAGTGGATAAACAGAAGATCTGGCATATCAAAGAGGCAGTAGCTGAACACAATCCTTGCAACTTTAAACTTGCACATGCTTCCTTTCAATGCTGATAGCCTTCAAAGCATCAGAGAAAGGCACAATGTTATCTTGACTGCTACTCTGAAAATTTAATGTGGCTTTTTCATACTGGCTTGAGAGGAAAAAGTACAGCAGGTACAAGAAAAATTCTTCCCACTCTGTTTTGAAAAAACTGCAACCAATCAAAATCAAGGTAATGCCTGCAGTGGGCCCTGTACCTTCGGAAACCAACAAAAATCACATTAATTTTGTGTTCTGACTCAAGTAGAGAGGTAACTGTGTCTTCTCAGACTAAGTTGTGATCACAGTGATTATGTGAACTCTTCCTGGGGCTTAAAGACAATGACTAAGAAGGAAAAACATACAAACAAGCAAACCCAAAACATCTTAAAAGCAGAAAAGATTGGCACACAATGGCATAGGCTGAAAAGAACAATACCAGCACAGCAACTAGAAAAAGAAGAAAGTCAACCACATTACAGAACAAATTTGCAGACCAAAAGAGGAAAAACTTGGCCTTCTGGAAAAAAATATAAAACTCTCCCCAGGAAATGAGTAATTCATGGCCCCTTCTTTTTCCAGGGCTGTACCTTGAACTTTATGAACCTCCTTTACTTGGAGTTGTGAGCAAAATCTTAAGCTTATTAACAGTATCAAAACATTCCAATTCTGATCACTGAAAAAAAAATTGTAGAGCTGTGAAAAAGCCCAATTTCCTCCATATAAGTAGTGTGACCGCTCATTAGTTACATAAAATGTTTTGAGCTTTCAATTTTCTTTCCCACAAAAACTGAGTACTCTTAATTTGTCTGCGTCCTTCTCTTCATGAAGTAAAACATCTGACTGTTTCTATTCTGCTAATGAAGAAAATGAGAAACAGAGACTTCTTTTACAAAAGTATAGTCCTTTTGAATATAGGAAACTAGGCTGAGAACCCAAGTTCCCTCATTTCTAGTAAAATAGTCTATCCAGCGGACCATGTTTCTTCCTATAGTTGACACTGCGCACAGCTGCTATACAATGTCAGTAGGGGTTTTATTTTTCATTCGTTTGCACGCCATCTGTCCTGTGAGTAAAAAACAAGAAGCTATTTAAACATTCCTCTCCACTGATCTCTTTCCTTCCTTCCATCCGCCAATAGGCTGGGGAACAGAATGGTTTTTTAAATTACAGTTTTCATAGATATATGGATATGCATATAACTGAAGACAATGCCACCTAAGAGTCCTGCAACCACTTTAAAAAGAATGCCTTTTTCACCTTTTCCCAGAAAAATACTGTCAGGTCAGGAAAACAATGATGACATTCATGATCTCCTGGGTAGGGAAGTTATTGAAGCCATTACATAACATCATATTTTTATAGATGTACTCGTGAAATATGTCCATTTCTTTTTCTTCCTATCCCTTCTCTTTTTATTTTTCCTTCCTCTCTCCCTCCCTGTCTTTGTGTGTGTGTCTCTCTCCATTACTGTTCCTCTCCCTCTCAGTAGCCATATTTGCTTTATTGAGTCCATGAACTGCAGAAAACACATGCAAAACATCTATTAAATCACAGATCTCTGTCCCCTTGCCACTGCAGCATATACCTTTAATTCCCAAGTAGCAAATGTCTGGTATTATACATAGCTGAGCTTAATCTTGAGCCTTAGTCAGACAAGCTCTGACCATTCTTATTATGGTAATTCGTGTATCATCACATCTGCCTGCATGTCTTCTATTTCTGAAGAAGATTTAAGACTGAAAATGTTAATAAAGGAGATATGTGTCCATGCCTCAGCATGGGTGCCAGAGAAAATATGAGCACAGGCTGAGTTGTGGATACATACTGCTTTTTGCTAACTCTTCCATAGGCCTGTACGTTATAGCAAAAAACAGAGCAGTCATCTGTGGGTAAAATCTTACAGTAGTGCAGAAAGATCTGCCAGAGCCCATCTGTTGAAGCTCTTCATCATATGCTTTGGGTTTATGTTTTCTCCTGCTGTGCAGAGGCAGCTCTAAGTAGATTGAGGAAAGGCCAACGATGATATTAGGCAGGTGCAAGATACAAATTTTGATGAACACTAAATGCGGATTGGGTGCAGCCCAGGGTGTTGCAGGAGCAGGCCTTACAAAATTTTCAAGCACTCAGAGAGTCCTTGAAAGATTACAAGTAGATGGGTGCAGCCAGAAGGAAAACTGTTGTAGCTGAGTGTCCTAAAGAGGCTATGAGAGTTCTCTGACCTATCGATCCTGGACATCTCTTGGGAACTATTGACACTACAGATTTCCCTTTGGTTTATCAAGATAATAAGTTTTCAATACATCCTTGTCCAAGAACAGTCTTCTACTTTGAAACTTTATCTGTGTTTTCGTTGAAAATATCCAGCTTTTGCAGGATACCTGCAAAAAACTGGCTTTCTACAAACATTTAGGTTTAAAATGTGTTTAAGTGTTTTCATGTAAAGAAGAAAAAAGATTTCTACATGCTCTGAGTATGTTTAAATTTGTCATCTTTTAAAGACCGTTTATATTGTATGCCCAAAAAAATGTTATTGATCCATGCTTGATAGAGATTTGCATTATCGGTGGCTGATTTTCAGGGAGCTGAACCCCTGCAGCTTGTATTGACTTTAACTATCTCTCTGAGTAGTCAGAAGTTCTGCAAACCCTGCTTACATGCTATATAAGACCAGAGTATTTATAAAATTGGTCTTGTGATAAGTGGGCAAATAATGTCACGTTCCTTTGCTACATATCAAATCCTCATGAATCTTGATTTCCCTTAGTAATCATGTAATGCACATTAACAGTTCTCACATGTTCTGTACCAGTGGGAATATGGAGTGATTCTTTGGACTTCTGACTTCTAGTTTTTTTTTTCATTAAGGGGAAAGAGACCTTCTGGGTCTTTTTTTCAAATATTACATGATGTACACCAAATATATCTTTCAACTATTGGTGTAAAAGCCCCCAGTACTAAGAGACAATGTAATTAACACTGCTGTGAATTATCAGAAGATATTGGTTACTCCAGTTTATCACATTCATGTTTAGCTGACTGTGTGATCTGCTGGATCTAAGAGAAGTACCTGGTTTTAGCTGTTATGTAAATACTTTTTTTTTTATTTTCTGAGCACATATTTTACTATAAACTCCTAAATATAGGTTCAGATTTCTTCTGGCAAGCAGCTACAATTTATTCAAAGAGAAATATTGCATATGATGAGAACTTTTCAGAACTTGTAAAACATTTTGTGATTCTTTTCTGGCTTTTACAAATACTCTTAGTTGTGAACAGCAACCACCATGAACATTTAAAGGAAAGTAAAATGGAAATTTAGCTTTTTTTTGTTGGATATTTTTCACATTACGTTCTCCAACAATTTTGTCTTCACAAAGTTATGTCAATACCTTCAGCCAAAACATAAGGCTTTCGTCCAACTTGTATGCTGATCTCCAAAGAGAAATTTTTTGGCTGACAAGGAAGAGGATTTAGACTCTACAAACTTTGCTTGCCTGGAAGATTGTACTAGGGGGAAACAGTCTAGACATACAAACCCTTCTTGCCAGGACTGATTTTTCTTCCCAGGCTCTACATGTGGTCTTTTCTCTACTTCCCATTTTTGAGTCTTTAATCTTCTTTTCACATCAAGTGACTCTGCATTACTTTTTTTGTCCATCTCCATCCTCCTCTGAGTACAGCATCTAGAGGACCATGCCTTATTCTATCAATCTCACTTCCTGAGAGCTTTTTACAATATACTTTATCCTCTTTCATTTCCAGATTAAATGGGCAAATTTATATGTTTTCTTCATCTCATTCAAGAGTGAATATACTGCAGAGGAAACCTCCTAAGATAAATTATAAGTGAATCATTTCATTTTAGCTTCCAGAGGCTTGGGTGGTCCTGTGGTTTGCAGGTCAAGAGACTAGCACATCCTTAGTATGATAAGAGATGTACAAACAGCTACACCCATTCTGTCCAGGGGTGATTCATTTTCCAGAGGGGAGGGGATGTTTCCGCAGCTGTCCTCCTGAGGGGATGTACAGCAGAAAACCCATTTAATCACCACGGGCACTTCCATGGAAGTTCTAAGAGTGGCAGTTTCAAGAGGGACATCTGAATCAGTGTGTCCCCTGGCTGTCCTGCCTATATCTCTTTACACTTTATGATCTCTACAGGACTGTGCTAGCACTTTCTAGTCTCTCAGGGTTATGGGTTGTAAGGGATTTCTACTGCTGAAGGCCTTCTCAAGGAAAGCCCCTTTCACTTCCAGCTCTCAGATGTTTGGCACAAACCCAAGAAGAGTATGGTTCCCCTTCTAATTAGTAGATGTTCAGATATTGCTAGTCCTGTTTACTACGTGTCCAATTCTTGATGAACCAATGAATGCAAATGATGGTAAAAACACAGTGGAGATGTGACAGGAATAATTCCCTTGATGAAGACTTGACAGATACATAAAGAACTTAAAACCATGAAATTTAAAATAATAGGCTCTTTGATTAAACAAACAATCAATCAAATTGCTCTTTTGTTCTTTTTTTTTAAAAAATATCACTTTTAAAACAGCAGCTTGTTCAGAGTGTTGTAGCCCCACCAATAACTTACATAGAAGAGTATTTTAACAGGGCTAGTTCTTGCAGTATTACAATTGAAAGGCAACAAATTTGAAAGATTGAGAAAGACGTTCTCATTAAAGAGCACAATGGCACTTAGGCTACCAACTAATTTCAAGGTGACAGTGCCAAATCTTTTACCTTCTTCTAGCTCTTTGTTTTTCTGATCATTCCACATCACAGAGCAACTACAGCAATGTTGAATGGATAAGGCCAGAGCTCACACAGAAGTGAATGAACTACAATCTACAGCCTGTGGATCATCTGCCCTGTAAATCCCAAGATTTGCTTTTAAGCATAGACAAATAGAGGAGAGAAAAACTGAGGAACATTCTCCTGTAACATCATTCCTTCTCTTACAGGGGTAAAAGTAGAAATTCAAACAGCACTGCTTTTAGAAGGCATGGAATCAAATTGATAACATTTATTGCTTACTTTTTGGCCATTTTTGAAAGAAGTTCACTTTACATTTTGGAAAGAAGTAGTGACTAGACGATCAATTTATAATTTTGGCAAAGACTTCTGGGGCTATTGTCCGTGTTCACTATGAGCTGTGGCTTCTGTTCTCTTCACAGTGCCTCTCCTACTGAAAGAACGTTATGACTGTGAGGAATCTGCCTAGGAGCCATATGTCTTAAGAGGTAGGTCTTCTATTGTGTACTCTTACAAGGAAAGCTGAAAATTTGGTCCTTTAACAAAAGCTCCGTCCTGTTCTGAAGCAATTTCTTAGGCACACAAACTGCATGTGAAGTTAGCTCTAGTTTCAGTGAATTTTTTTCCCTGCTTAGACTTAAACAAACTTTAGGATCAGGTTACTGATCTTAAAACAGCTATTCATTTTCATTTTGAAAATACTCTACTTAGTTAAATTTTATACTTGAAAGGTTTGTGCAACTGATCTCTAAAACAAAATAATAAATCACAGCCTCTGTGATCCCAGAAACTGTGGAGAGTTCAGAAGAAAAATATTATATGAAATGGGAGGAGTACCTTGACTCTGAGAACCATTTCACCAGCCCCACAGACCTCAAAAAAGGCAAACATATCAATGGAAAACTAGATATGCTGTGAGCCATGAACTTTCACATTTAGCACAAAACTGAGGGGTGTCACTCTTTTATGCTGTGTGAACAGTACAGAAAAAGGTAGTAAAGGGCTACAACTACTATGATAATGATATTTATAGCAGAAAAACTTTCCAAATTTATGGTCCGAAAACAGGTAACAATGATAATCCAGTCAGCTGTTTAGCTGTCAACTTTAACCAAGTCTTGTGTGATCAGAGTTAGGATTTGAATTATGCCACTGAGAGGGTGCAGACAAGACACAATCTATATCTGGTCTTAGACATTTCTGACTAGGTTACATAATCGTGGTCCCTGTAGGACCAAGCTTTCACACCTGACTGGATGTGACAGTCTTCCAAGCACACCATATACCTCTCAAGAGAAAGAGACAGCCTTGTAGCTATGACAAAGTTGTACTGCCCTAGGGAAGTTCTGCAGATCCAGAGACCAGAGAAAATTTCGTGTTCAGCCAGGGATATACTAGCTCACAAATGGGATTAAATTACATATTGCTTTACTGCCAAGTCTACTGAAAAGATTGGAAAAGTTATTATAATTGGAGAAATAGCACTCCTCTGGTGTGTGCCCTCCTTCCTTGAGTAATTTTTTGGTTTGGAAGCCTATTTACTTCCCATTTTGGTCACAGTGACAGAAAATGTGTGGCTTTCTAGTGTCTTCACACTATCTGCAGGGGTAGTGGCTAGGGTGTGTCCTCCCTTTTTCTTATGGCCATTTCAGATTTTATTGCCACTAGTTAGAAAAACTGCAAAGAAGCCTTAAAATAATGATCAAACATAAGAAGAAATCCTTATTCCTGTAAGCGAACAGGGGGATGAACAACTGATCTCTCTTCATTTTGACCACTTTTCTCCTTGGAAGCCTCAGAGACCTGTGATTTTTGGAAGCACAAATCTTTCTTGGTCAACTTGGACTGACAAAATGTTATTTAAAAAAATCCAAGATAATTATAAAAATGTGACTGTGCTGTAGCACAAAGCATTCATAAATGAATGTTCACTAGTTTTGACACAGTGTTTTCATCTCTAAATGCTGGGCATGCTTTCAGGGCAAAGTAGAGTAAGCAAGGCTATAGCCTGCAGGGGCTGCTGTCATGCAAGAATAATTATACTAGGATGGAACAAACAATCAAACTGTAAGGACAGATGTTGTTTGGTTTTGTTTTATGTTAAGGGCTAAGTTTATGTTCCACATTAACAGAAACAGTATCTTTTTGTGGAAGTCTTGGGATACTTTCCAGAACTGATTAAGAACTAAGGCATATAGTTTTCAACATGTTGGGGTCTCCTATCTGAGAGGATGTCCTGTTTACATTTCGTGCTTTAGCTAAGTAAGTATGCTGCATAAGTGCTCCAGAAATGAGGTGAAATATAAGAGGGGAAGATGGCTCGAAATGGATTTTCACACAAGTTTGAAAAATGACACTTGCATGACCTCTGTCATCAAACCATTTGGGATTAGTCCTACAAAGGTATATTTTTAATGAGAATAGGCACTCAAAAGGCATAGACCTTGGCATCCATGGAATATATTTCAGGTGGTTTAAAACTTTTTTCATCTTCTTTTCAGAAAGAAAGTAGGGAGCGGCTGAAAATGTGGCTCATAGCCAGTCTTATTTTATGAAATGTCCTGTGTAGGTAACCAAACACTGATAAATCTAAAACTAGCATAAAGCAGCATCTAGGAATAACAAAACTAATAAAGCAAAAGCAATAGATTCTCACTTTTATCAGCCCTTTATCACTCTTTCTATATGAGAATGATAGTATACAACACAGCATTTACATTATATTACACGAAAGGCAACAGAAAATCAAATTCACTGTTTTAAGGTTGGAATTAATTTTTTTGCATGGGGATGGCTTTTTTTTTTTCTTTTTTTTTTTTTTTTTTTTTTTTGTGGGAGGCAGAAACAACTTTTAATGAAATGGGAAGACAAACTGGCAACTTCTAAAACCAAAATAATTTCCATTTTAAACATAGGCAAAACACAGCAGACTAATGGGAAATTACCTAATAGAATATAATAGTAAATATCATATGTAGTGCTTCTGCACACCCACAGCTTAACTGCTGTCAAGTTTTGGTAGAATTCCAGGAAAAGGAAAAAATTTAAGGCACAGTTTGATAAAGTGTTAATTTTTAAATGTGTATAGGGAGCTTCTCAACCCTGTCCAAAGGATACTGATGGGCAAACTTCTGTTCTCACTGTGACCTCCTGAAGCTAACTAAAATTAACAAATCTTCATTTCACCATCCGGGACTAACCGTCTTTCTCTGTATATAGATAGATGTATAGATGCAAATCTTTTAAGAATTTTTATACTTGGAATGGTATCCAGGGCCAAATGTTGTTCATGATGTGTTCATCATGTGTTGATGAATTGTTATTCATCTGGGTTTCCACTTGACCTGATGCTTCTTACATTCACTTTAATAGTTTAGTATCTTAAAAGTCCTTGTGTACAATTGCATGCAAAGTGAAGTTCATTGACACAAAACAGTTTGAGGTCCGAATAATGTAAAAAAAGACTTTTCCTGGGAATTAGCCCAAAAGAGTAGGTGATGGAACTGTTTCAAATAATAACTTTAGTGTATCTTTTATACAAAAATAACCTTCCTGATAGGAGATTCACATTTATTTCTAATTAAAAATTCTAGAAATCTAGATGTCTCTGTCTGAGCCCTATGTGGAGCTAATCATCCTTGCTCCTGAGAAAATGAGAATAGGCCATTGTATACACTATGAGGTCTGCCAGTGTTATCTCTGAAATATGGGAACTAGTGGTAAAATAAAATGTGCTGCAGAACTCTGAAAGCCCTTGATTCTATATTTACATCTCTGAACAAGCTCACTTTGACTCATAGCTCCTTAATTAGAGGCATAGTCGTTTTTCTTTTCTGTAGGGCATTTTTTTACCCTCACAATACAAGCATACATTTGGTAACTAATACCAGCAATTAGCCTCATCTGCTATGTAAATGAGTGTAATTGCAATTAAATACTTTAGTGGGCCCGAAGGGAAAACATGCAATCATTACAAAGTAAGTAGGAGTAGATGGTAAAGGGACTTTTAGGAATGCTAGAAGTGTTTTTTCCCTGGCGGTGACTATGGTCCTTTGCATTGTTAGTTATTTCTTCCGGAGTTTAGAACCTGGTTCAAAGGATAATTTTCTGTCTTTCATTGAGAGCTGTGAAAACCATAGAACAAAGAATTACATGTTTTATGAAGAGAAATTATCTCCAGCGTGTTCATAGGATTTTGTGGAGAACATCTGAGCATCACAAAACAAGATACCAAAAATAACACTGGGAAGTTTCTGGATTTGGTTTATCGTCAAAGATTTGTTGAAATCAATGACTATGACAGTTTTACACTAACTAAATAACTGTGTCACTGAATATGTCTACATTATTCTCTGTCTTCCACAAGAGCTGTCACTGGCATACTGTAGGCAGCGTGTCTGGATGGTATTTGATGGTATACTAAACACAGCATAGATATACCAGCACTGTAGTGCTGAGCTTGGACCTGATGTTTGAACAAACTGCAAATCTAATTTTGAATGTGTCCTCCTAAAAACTAATAGAGGTGCATTGTCAGATATAACTCAATACTGTAAGCATGATTCAAAATTCTCAGTTGTGTAACCTTTATATTTAATTTTTGTTATGTGCCAATTAGTTTCCAGTGCAAAATCTGCATTTTGAAATTTAATTATTTGTATCTAATTTCTTCCATTAGTTCATGAAAGGTAATGGAACTATTGTTAAATCTGAGTTGCCTGAAATTTCTTAAAGGCTTGTAGTGAAGCATGTGTATTTATTGTGTGCAAACATCTGAAGAGAGTGGGGGAAGTCTGGCCAGAACACTATCAAAATGATTCATCTCCTAAACATCTCCTAAAGTGTTTCACTGCCCTTTCTTATAGAGCATCACTGAGTTACTCTTTATGGCTTAAAAAGTTCTAAGGGTACCCAGAGAGATTTCTATGAGTTTAGTTTCACCACTACATTTAAAAAAGAAAATTAAAATTTTGTTAATAAGGCATTTTGAGCTGCTATTTGGTTAATAAAATATGTGTTAAATTTTGACCAAATTTAAGCACTGCAGATGCTCATCCTTCTTATTACATCTTGAAAAAATGACTGGGAAGGAGTTAGAACTGATTTTAGCTTGAAAATATATGCAAACAATATATTCATGGCCTGAATTAGCCTTTTTCCTTTTTTTTTTTTTTTTAGCCATTATGACTTAGGTCTGTAGTTCTGATTAAGGATCTCTGTTAGGAAGCACCAAGGGCAGGTGCTGCTCCCTAGGGGAGGGTGGCCAGCAGCCCAGGGTGACAGCAAGGCCAGCAGAGGCAGTGGCCCCAATGACAAGGGTGTGTCCCTCAGCACCAGAGTGAAGGAACAGGGCAGGCCCAGTGACAGCAAACAGGCTCAGACAGGAATCCACATCTCCAGACAAGTTCACTGTAATGAGGCATGCCTGAGGTCAGGATCAGGATCCGTATCCACAGGGTCTGCATGGAGAGCTGCAGCGCGGTCCTGTCGTGAGCCACGGATGACAACGTATGCTTAAATCCATCTCCCAACCCAATGACGCAGGAACTCCTGCTGCAGCTTCTTCCAGCTTGTTCTCAAGCATCTTCAAGGCCAGCTGGGGCTTCTCACACAGATCTCCTTTCAGAAACCTATCCTGCAGGGCACTAACTACTTTCCTAGGAAGGTGTTGGCTCTGACAATCTGCTAGACCGAAATGTTAGTTTACCTAGAAGAATATTCAAGACCGTTTTGTTTATGAAAAATATCAGTAACATATCAGAACACACCAACTGCAATTCAGGCTAGGCAAGACAGAAACAAGCTATCAAGAACAGAAGTACCTCTCAATAGAAATAGGTGGTGCCTGAGTTTATCAACTGTGGAGACACATTGTGCGCAGGAATCAAAATCCTGATGCATTATTTATCCTCTAGTTCACTGATTTTTTTCTCTGTGATGTATAAATTAATTTATTTTTATGTCAGGCAAGGTAGTTGTTTGGACCTATCCGTCTCTCAGGGTGACTTCAGAACACCAAGGGCAGCAAGTCACGTTAGTTACACTTAGCTGTAAAAGAAATTAAAGGATAATACTGTTTCTAAATTAGTGGTACCAAGTTCCCACAAACTGCTTAATGTGATTCAGGAATGTAGTGGGAAATAAACTACTTGACATGGGTATTCCTTGAATAATGTCTTTCTCATGTAACTGAAAGCAGTCATAATTGGTGACAAAAATACTGCTATTGAGGTTTATGTTTGCATAGTTGGTAGGGAAATCTCTCTCCAGTAAAATATAATTTCCTAAATTCAAAGGTATTATGTTTGATAAACTTTGAAAATTATAACCTATTTGCATAACCAATTTTATACTAACCTTCACAAGAAGTTGTAATTTTTGTACATTAACTAGAACTAAAGAAGCAGTAGTTAAGGGGCATTTGGTGTTATGGGCTCTTCGGAATCGCTACTATAAGAATTACAGTTGGGTATTTTATTTCATCTCTTCCACTTAGAAATCCATTTTAGAACTAGTCTCCCAAAGCATCCTATATTCCACCTAAGAGATTTTGGTGTTCTTCATAGCTTGTAAGGTGAACATGTTGATTAAAGACAGACTTTAAAAATTTAGTATGCAACATATTCTAGATAGTAGGAGTAGAATGTGTTTAGCAGAACAGTATATACATTTTTAAGAAAAAAGGATTTCCTTAGAATCGTAACACTGGTTTCAAGACACTAAAATGAAATTCAAAAATGTAGCAGTCTTTTTTACGATTTGGAATTTAGAAGCAATTAAAGACAGGTTCACCCTATTGCTTTGATGACCAGCCTTAGCAATTGTTTTCTATTCCAGGGACCTTTGAATTAAAGATTTTCCTCTCTTCAATGTTATGCTAATTGCAGGCACAGTACATCTTTGTAATTGAACTTTTACTATAAAATTTTAGTTTTAATATTGGCGAAGAAGTTAAAATTAAAAGTCAGTGTTATTGGTTTGGGTCTGTGTAACATAATTTAAAGGAATTGCAGTTCAGGCCAGAGGTTAGATTGTAATTTTTAGGAAAGGATTTGCAGAGAAATGTCAGCTATAAGCCCTGTGCTTAACATGTGTCTGGTCTGTGTGAACTTGTATTCACCTTAGACCTGCAGAGCACAAACTTTTTCTTCCAGCCAGCTGCAATAGTCAGCCTGTTTGTAACCTCCTTGTAAGTGGAATTGTTTCAGCCTTTCCCCTGCCGACAGCAAAACATAAACATGAGGCACATTAAAATGGAAACAGGATCCTGCTCCTTTCTGTTTCTCAGTTTTATTTAGCAGTGACCTTTAACCCTCATTAAGATACTTTGGAAAGTTTGGAACTCCTTTTTTTGTATAGCTCATTGTGGGAATATTTAGGTTTGTTAGGTTGTTTTTCTCTTCAAAAATATTTAAATGCCTTTGGGCAGTTATATAAAACATAGAATCCCACATTTACTTATTCTAAAAAGGATATCTGTAGACAATATTTCACAGCATATGCTCTGGTCATTAGAATCATCTCATAGTTACAAGGCAAACATTGACACCTAAATTTTACTCAAGGGGAGTATCAATGCATACCAAAGTTTTGTCCAGGGCAAAACATACATTTGTATATACACTGGATGCTATATGTATAATGGTCGCTAGCCCTAAAGTATATATTAATGTACAGAGAATATCAGATACAGTTGTTATATCTATGAAAACATGACTTAGATTCATGAATATAAAAGTTGTGTGCTGAAATTTGTTTAACGATTTGCAATATTTGTCAATAACTAGCTATGTCTTCTGATTTGTTTGCCTTAGAAGATTCCTGACCTCTTGATAAATGTGTACATGCCTTTGAAACACACAGAGATGTGCTAAACATTTGATTCAATTTTAAAAATTTTGCCCAATGAAGTTTTGAGTATCTGAGATCTGCAATTTCTAACCTTCCAATGTAGAATTCTTTCCCTTAAGTTACACAATTAATCACGCTTCTTCTGATTTAAATCTGTGGAAGAGGAGCTATATTGAAATATATGTGACTTTTTCTCCCAGAAAAAATGATAAGTGCCACTGAGAGATGTCCAAAAAATGAGTTTTTTATTTGTTGATGGTACTGTTTGTCTTGTGGGTCTATTTTTGTATGTTAAATGTAGCAAAATTATTAGGTGTTACTTGTGTGTTTTCAGAAACTGCATTTAGGTATCCACTTATAAAGTGAAATAAACTCATCAGAAAAGAAAATATTAAAGTATTTTCTTTGACTTTCAGAAAAGACCTCCGCAAGGGGTTATTTCTTCATCATGTTCCTTGTAGTAAAATAGCTAGCAAATTTGTTTCTCTTTGTCACTCACTGGAATTCTGAATTATCACTGTTTTTAAATCCAGCTAAAAATCTAATTTTAAAAAATTTGATATTTTACTCTATATTTTCAGAAAAGGAGTTTTATTAAAAATATTTCTTTTCAGTCTTTAATTTGATTTAATTTATTTTCCAGTTATTTTTCCTTTTATCTTTATTCTTTTTCTTTCTATTGCTAAAATGAACAAAAGAAGTAATATAAAAAGAGAGAAATGAAAAAAAATAGTGTAAAAAATTCGAAATATCTTTCATTTTCCTTTTATATATTAAGATGGAGTGATTGTTCCATGTTCCTTTTCAAAACAAGCTTTTATAAGGAGTCTTTTATATCAATGTAAAATGCTTTATTTTCCTAATTTGTGAGACTGTAAAGTACTTCTTGCAGATGCAATACTTTTGTAAGATGAATTTTGGTAATATTTGTTTGAGGTGCTGAAAATTCTCCTCATCCTTGATAATATATTTGAACAGCTAAATGCTTCGTTTAAAATGCTCCCATTTCCATCCTGAGTCCTCTTAGTTCCAGTACCTACTTATTAGCTCTTATATTTATCTTATTTAATGTGATTAAATGAAGGCAAAACATATTATGCCCTATCTTGATTTTAATATTTAAATTGTTCGGAAATTTTCATCTGATTAATTTCCCCTGCTTCTTTTAGGAAGGTAAAACAGCAGTCTGCACTTCACAGTAATGATTAGAGTGAAATCAGGGGTGAACCTGACCCTACCTCTAAATTTTCAAAATTAAACCATTCATGTTAAGTAACTGCTGAAAACTGATCCTCATTGGCCATGGTTACATTTTTTTTCTGTAGTGAGGTACATCCTTCTAGGTTTAGTACAGATCATCATAATACATGCATTTTATGTCCATTAATGGTAGCATTTTCATTTTTGTCTTTATTAGTATTTGGTGGCAAACATATAATTCTTCATCAAGTATTAGATTTTTCAAAAAAGAAAAATCAAAAATCCTGTGCAATGATACCTTTTAAAAAGTGACCTTGTCAAAGTGAGGCATTCTGATTTCAATTAAATTCAGTGTTAGTTGGTCCCACAGGTAATGCTAGAATATATAATGTTATCAATTATAAGAATACTTTGCAAAAGTAGTTTAAAAAACCCTAAAAAATCCTCTCTATGCTGTGCCGGTCTGTAGGAAAAAAAAAAAAGGAAGACTTTACCTTTATATTAGTAGCCATTTATGAGGTCATTTTTGGAGTGTACTGTTACATAAAACATGAGGTCAGCAAGTAAGGCTAATTAAATTTTAGTAGGAGCAAGAGTCACCAAAAGGTTTTTACTTTCATCCTATCCAGTCTAAAATAGCCATACGATACACCATTAATGTCCTTGGAATTGTTAATTATTTCAATATGAATAGAAGTATCAGTGCCGCTAGCTTAATTTAATACCCTCCTGAAGATTCCTGAAGAATGTATGATTACTTTTATTATTTTATATTCAGGAACAAGCAAACATCATGCAAACCAACCTAAATGCAGAAATACAATTCACAGAAAACACCTGTTTTCATCCTGGATGAGAAATTTTCTCTGGAAATTATCCACCATAAAGTGCAATTCAACTCATTTAAAGTAATTTCAGAGGAACAAACAGCTTTCCCTTCAGTTTTCTTGTGAAGACGCCAATATTTTTCTCTTTTGCTATTTTACTGAAAACTATTTATTTAATAATTTAATCAAATTTCCATGTATTAGAGAAAATATTATTGAAAATTTAGTATTACACTAAATGTAATTGTATTAATGAGAAAACACAACATTATCATAATAAAATGTTTTAATTATCCTGAATTGGAATTTCACTTCCCATAGGAATTTTAAAATTTGGGATTTCGGGGCAAATTTGGAGCAGAAATAAACCACCAAAAGCCAACACATGAAATCCTAGTGTTTTCTTTGAAGCTAATAGTTTATTTTCCTACCAGCATAATTCAGTATTTCCCTACTCAGTATAGGAGCATTTACAATTTAAAAAGAAAAATATTCTAGTATTACAGTAATACACAGCACATGTAAGGCTTGTGAAGCATTCTATTTCATGGAAGTGTGCATTGGTGCTTCTAAAGTTTAACTAAGCTGAAAGATCAAGTTTAGTCTTCAGACTCTAATCCAACTGTGTTTCTCAGAAAATAATGTTCTGACCATTAAATGAAAAATTTTCTTCTTCAGAATAACCTTTAATGTTCAGGAGAAAATTCAGTGTTGGCAATTCCATCTTTGATATATCTAAAGCTCTATCTGTTCTTTTAGTGTAAAAAGATTTTCTCTCTAATGGACTTTTAACTTTCAAAGAGGTGATGTTTAAAAATGCAGCAAACCATGTGCAAAACTGTGTTGACAACTAGACTTTTAAAAAAAAATGCTGATTAAGCAGATGCTATATTCTCAGTGTGGTACAGCAGAATTTTTAAAAAACATATTTTAACAAAGATTGATTATAATTCTAAATTTATGTGGTGACAAATAAATGATTCTTTGTTCTGGTTTTACAATAGTAGGTCTAGCTCCATAAAATGAGAGTGAGCTCTGGGTTTGTTTCTGGTAGGTTGACAATTCTGCTGCAAAAAGAGAGATTTTATTTCTCTCTTATTTTGGTGTTCTGGTTTAAAAAACTCCAAGTAGCTAATGGTCTCAATAAAGAATTTTTCCCCAAACTGAAAGTAGGATTCCTGATAAGAATGATGATGAATCTTATTGTAGGGATTCTATTTGTCCACATTTGATGTTTGTATAAAAATAAAATCAACCATGTTGTTTCAGAAGAAATAACAGCATACCTTTACCATCCACAGAGAATGTGACTATTTATCTAGTCACTTTACATACTCCGTGGTAGCATGTCAGAATTTTTAAGCTGGTGGATTTCCACTGTAGACTTGAAGCATGTTAAGTATTTATAGAAGAGATTTATTGAATTCCCAGGGTATCTCAGTAAGAAGAGAAGAAAGTGCTTTGAATTCCAGTTCAACACCTGATCTGATCATTTTCCCTAGTATTCCTCAGATCACCCCTTACCACCCACACATATTTGAGACCCCTTGCTGTGTTGCTCAGTAATTTCAGGTTGCTTGAAATTCCTATTTGTATGACAAGTATATGTGTCTGTCTACAGGTGTTACCTCCTCTGCTCCTTTGACTAGGCTGGAGTTTAGGATGGAGAGGTCAATAGTGAGAAAAAATATATACTATTTCCCACCCTTTCACTGTGTCCTTTTAAAAGTCTGTATAACATTCAATTTTCCTTCTTTTGGTAAAAGTAGCTAATAATTCATCATCAGTGACTAGCGAGGTCATTGTTCCAAAAAGCTGCTAATGTCAAGTGGAGAAAACAAAACAAATTAATAATGCATCTTTTAAATATAAAATACAACTGTAGTTATGAAAATAGCACTTTCAATATAAATTAGTGCAACTAATATCAACAGAAAACAGGTGTTTTTTGACCAGTTTAATCTTGTTGGGCATATGGGAGCACCTTTCAATTGTGAGAAGCATGGGAGCATCCTTCTCCGTAAGTGTACAGTCAGCATGAAGAGCTGCAGGTTACTACACGCGTAATATGAGCAGCTAAACTGGTAACACATTTTCATGATTGTACATTGTGATGATGACTGGACAAGTATTTAGTGATTTGATACTGCTTCTGGCAAAGTGAATGAATGCCAAGATTGCCAAAGCATCAAAGGAAACATTTTTAATTTAAGTATGCTGAGATGCAGCTGTGCCAATACATGCATATTTATTGGATCTGGCCAGGAGGCAAATGCGCAGCTAATTAAACCATAGTAGTGCTGGCGAAGGTTTGATTCTAAAGGCCTGGGTTGTCGAAGACTTAGTTGAGGTGATTTTGGTGGATATAGAAGCAATTTAAAAATAAAATAACCCTAGGCAATGTTAGACTTGGACACTGATAACCTGGTAGTTAGTTTTCAAGGAGATCAGGATAGGCTCTGCCAGTAGGCACAGCACAGCCCAAGAAAATAATGTTTACACTATTTCCACACAATTCTGTATTTTAGGTAGCTACTAGACATTGCATCAGGATGTCCATATGACCAAGATGAGCTTAAGAATAGCTTAGCTGGTAGTTTAGTGAGCCACATTAGTTGAATTACAAACAGGACGCATGCATCTTTCTGAGGTGTTAATAGTCTCCTCACAAAAGTTTCTTCTCATTTGCCAGCACATAACGGGTAAATATTTCCAGTTTCAGAAAATCCACTCCTATGGAATTTTAGGTACAGTAGGTTTTCTAACTATTCACTACTCTGTGGAGCTTTTGCAAGAGGATGTGTATTAGGATGTTTTGGTTTCTGAAAGGAATGTCTGTGCACCAGAAACTGCACTGAGACACTGCTTACCCCTGGGTAGCACAGGGGTTGACTGTCAGCCTGTATTTGAGTTCTGGGCCAAATTTTAAACAAGTGAAAATTGCATGAAAATAATTTATTATTGTTGTAATTTGCATGGATTTTGAAGGATCTTTATTATTCCAGGTAAAAACATCATATTAAAAATGAGAATTTATAATACATTCATTCTACTCTGATCCATCTGAAAGCCAGGCACTCAGGTGCTTGGTTTGGCAACTCTGTAACATTCCCAGGTAGGCAGAACCACCAGCCTCAGGCTTTATAAGAGTCTGTTCTCATATTCTTCCTAATCACAAGACTGACCTAAAATTCATGAAATTTAAAAATAAATGCATAAAAATAAGGTTTTAATATTATTGTTTTGGCATTTCAACCTTAGGGTACCCATTTTTAAAGGCTTACTCTGTGACCATGGAGGCAAGCAATGCAGTTAACAAAATTAATAAATGAAAACTGAGTTAAGAAACTGGCATAATGATATGACTATATAAAGACAAGTTGTAAGAAATACATAAAATCTTTCAATACCGACAGTAAAACCAAGAGAACTGGAGCAGGCACGGATTTGATTGGGGTATTTTACCCCTTCTCATGGGATCTTTTTCTACCTCTTCTTCTGTGAGTATAGTTAGTAAATTGGTCATTGAATTTTTTATCCCCCTTGAGCAGGCTGTAGGGAAGTGTCCTATCCACTCCCTGACAGACTGCGCTCAGATCAACTTACTGACTTGGAATTTCGCTGAGAGAAGGAAGAGAGGAGACAGGAAGAAATAGCTGAACATAAATTAAATAAACAAATAAATTCTGTAGCCTACTATAGCCAAAACAAGATTGAGCATGATTTGTTTTTTCTGCTTGCCTATGTGAGTTGTGAGGAGGTTTTAATTTTTTTTTTTTTAAACCTTACAACATAATATGCATAGTCTAGCAAACAGTTACTTTTCACGGTGAGTTATTCCGAATAAAATTGTTGATTAACCAGAGAAAATCAAACTCTGAGAACCAGTATCATTCCTTCCTAGTCACAGACTCCCAGCTTGTTTATTTAGTGTCACCCATAGTCTGTCATGGCTGACCTAAAACTATCAGAAACAGCCACAATTGCAGCCAAGCATAAACAAAAATCTGAACTGAAGGTGCAAGGGGACTGCCATTCTAAAGATAAGATCTATTGCTATAATAGCCCTTGATTATGATGACCAAAGGAAAAAAAAAAGAAGAAGAAAGAGAAAAAACCAAACAGCAAATATACAGACACATTTCTGTTTATTTATACATGAAGAGAGGGAAACAAATCATTTACAAAGAGGAAGGCATACAGGGAATAGGGTTTCATTACATGTCAGTGTTTCTCAACAGTTTATAAAACATGATTTTGTGAAACTTAAAGTTTGCTTGTGGTCTTCTCTGTTTGCTTAATGACATTTTGTAAAGTGATAAAAATCACATGGAGATAGCAGAGAGAGAAAGAGAATCTGCCAGATGGTTATCTGTTGGTGGAGTGTTTTTCACCCTTCCTTCCACCTACAGCACAGAAGCTTTGGTTTTACACTGAAGACAGATTTGCATCAGAAGATACCACATACAAATAAAAGTCTGATATATTATGCATCAGGTGTGTGAAAGATTTGTAAATTGCTGGTGACACAGGTAATGAAAGTGACTCATGTGTGACAAAAGCTGACTTGTTATTTTAAAGATGTAATTTTCAGACAACTTTCAATTTTCATTGTAATCAGTTTCCCTGAATTCATAGGGGTTTCTTTAAAAATAGCAAAGAGTAAAAAGGATTTAAACTCAAACTTTGAAGGTCTTGATGTATAACCACTGCTACTGTTGTGGGAAAAACTGCTTGCACTCCTCTGCAGTAGTACCAAGGCCTTGGTCACTTGGCCATTTTAAAGGTCAGTTCCTGTCTTTAACTTAATTCTCAGTATCTTACAAGGTTCCATTCATTATTGTTTAAGTAGATGAAATCTTCAAAGCTCAAAACTTCAGTGACGGTAGTTGTGGGACTTGGTGCTTTATAAGAAGTACTCTGCATTTTTATGAAGATTTGTTGAGCAGATTAAAGGAAGGATGACATGATTCTACTACTTTTTTTTTTTTTTTCAGAATGTGTATATTTAACGGTCTATTAGCAAACAGGTTTCCTGAAAAATTTCCTAAGTATGCATATTTCAGAAATTATTTTGATTTGACCTACATTTCTCAAAAACTCCTGAAAGTGTAAGTCCTTGTTTTTACAATTAACAAAACCTTAGATATGCCATGGCTCAATTCTTCTACATTTCCTCTCTATCTTCCTTTATTAATTTCGTTATTTTTCTTTCTCAAGCTGCATTGGCTATTCAGTAGTATCAATGGCCTGTTCAATGGCAGCTCTTCTACAATTAGAAAGTACCCAAATGCTAGTCTTCATCTTAGCTTCTCACATATTAGTAAGTGACTTAAATGTTGCTTTTGAGGACATAATTTATTAAAAAACCCCTCTATTTAATATCCATAGAACAACATTAACTTTCTTTTGTAATCCAACCTAAAAATTCTTAGGTATTAATTTGGTCTGTCACCATGTTGGTACAGGGAATAACTATTGACCTGACCTTTCTGTTTGACTGGAAAGAACTGCAGTGCTCTGCATAGGAGAAATGCACAAAGTACTGGGAATTTAAGCATATTCATTAAAAAAAAAAAACCCAAACAAACTCCAATCCCCCTCTTATTTGATTTTAAAATTAATAAAATTTTGCTCTGAAATAATATGGGATAGGTCACATTTACTTGTTAATTCTTCCTCAGTTTTCTTGCTCTGCAAAGGAATATATCTTGACTCTGGCCTTTACAACAAAATGCATTTGGGAGCCCTGGTCTTAAAAAAACCCAACCAACCAACCAACCAACCAACAAGTGGATATGGGGAAGACATCAAAAAGTAGTATTTGACGAAAATTTCAAATTCACATTTTGTAATTTCTTGTCCAGGAAGAACTTTTTGGAAAAGTCCCTTAAGACAAAAACAGTATGCATGGGTGCTGAATGTATGCCCAGAGATATATTTTTAGTGAAAGGAACTTGTAAATGTTTTGAGATCTTTAGGTGGAATTATGGAAGTATTGAGTACTCCTCTATCCTTACTTATTTCATTATTAGGGAAGATACCAGTTTGGGAAAAGCCATGTGGAATTTGTTGGTTATATTTATATACTCAAAATGGAACATTCTTTATAACTGTCATTTTAGATACTGTTATTTGTCTCTGCTGTGACTGTCCAGTGTTCATCTGCCGACAGGGGAAATGTCTTCCTGAAATTCTGGGGGTTTTATTGACCCAGAGATAGATCTTGCCTACTTTTAGTGGGTTAAAGGAGGAAAAAGGATTTCCCTCTGGTAAACAAACCTATTGTAAGTCTGGTGTCAAGCTCCCTAAGTATCTGCAAGCTGGCTGAAGGAATACATTGCTTCTCCCAGAACAACATTACACCTCAGCTGGCAGAGGTTTAGCCCAGACTAGCAGGTTTTTGCAGCAATCTGTCTTCCTGGGTTACTGACCAGGGCCAGTCAAGTAGACTTGAGAATCCTGTTGAAAGCAAAAGCTTAAGAAGAATTTAGCTATCAAGGTGCTACGTCCACTTTAACACAGTGAGACTGCCTAGAAGAGTGCATATGCATTCCAATATTACTCCCAAGAAACTTGAGGTGTCTTCATTTTTCTGTTGTTAAAAAAAAGAAAAACAAAAAATCTGCTGCAGAAAGGCAAATGCTCTGTGAGGGTAAAGAGTCATTGCTATGGTTTTCCACAGGAGAAGATGTTAACCTTGGCTCTTCAACCTTCTAGCTTTGGCACTTTTTCTCAATGAGGACACTTGTGAAGCTAGGAAAGATCCCAGAAGGAGAAGAAATTAGAACAAGTGCAAAGCTCAGTGCAGAGGTGAAATACAAGCTTTCAAAAGTGTAGAGCCACAGTTCTATACTGTGGCTGAAAGTTGTTCACCCTTGAAAGGTTTTCAGTGGTCAGGCTGAAATATGTATCTTGGTGATTAGCTAGTGAACAAGTGTCAGCAGCAGTAAAAATGTCAACACGTTTCACAATCTTTTTGGCTTTCCTAACACAGACAAGCATTTTTCTTGAGGTTTATTTTGCCAAGGTACTAAATAGATAATGCTGGCAATACCACATAACTGTATGTTGGGTACTAACTCTATACCATTACTTATTCCAAAGCCTCAGAGTCAGTTCTTATTTGCAAATAGCTTGGGATAGCAAGCAGCTGATGAGTAAGTATGCCCTGCCATTTTCCAATGTATATAGCATCCTGCAGCTTTTGGTAAATATATTTAGGATGGCTTTATTCATTATTTAGTGATTTTGTTGTCCTGCTTACAAAGCATGATTTATTTTGGCCAGTCTAATGTCTAGTGGCCAGTGAATACACTTTGTATGTATTCTTTTGCTATTAAAATCACTATTATCTATGATTTTCAAACAGGGATTGGCAAAGTATCTGTTGTCCAAAAAGGCAGTGGCTCCTCAGCTTGTGTTGCTTCTTTTCCTTGTTTTCAGTTGCCTCATTGCAACAAGAAGTAAGAGTACAGCACTCTAATCGTGCTTTTTTTAGCAAGTAATTGTCGAGATTGCCATAGAAATGTAAAACAATTGCAAATGAGAAAGGGAGGAGCCCATTATACAATGTCTTCATTAAGATAGAAATTATGGAATATCACATGTCTGATTTCAGCAGCTTTTTCTTTATAAAATCCGGTTTATTCAGACACTAGAAATATAAAATAACTACACAATATTATTTACCTTTGTAGCAGAACCTCTTTATTCTTTCCACTCATTCAAAGATATAGAGTGTCTGACTAAATTTTGGTTCATAGTATTTGGGTAAGTCTTAAAAATAGCAAAACTTTGTGTTAGTTCATCTACAGTGGCAAGCACAGTAAACATATGGTTTTATTTCCCGTTTAGTTATTTGGGATTTTTCTGATCATATTAAGAGAAAAGATTTGTTGTCTTTTTTTAAATTTACATTTTTTCAACTATAGTTCCCTGATTTTAGTATTTTATAACTTGACTGGAACAAGGTGGTTTTGGTTGAAATTGTAGATAAGGTCTCAACTGCAAGAAAACATTTCACTCCAAATTTCAAAACACAGAGAGAGCTGTGTCATATTCAAATAATGCAATAAATCATAATGAAGCCTAACTAGAATGGGATGTCTCTTATTACGGACAAGTTTCTTCAGGAATTCAGCACAATTTAAGAGACAGACTGTGTTAGTTCAGGAAGCTGCCAGTGCTTGTACCTCAGCAAACCATTTAACCTCATGCTTACCTCAAACACGTGACTTGGTTCCTGGATCATGAGTGAATTTCAGAGCAGCTTGTTGAGTTGAAGCTGTAAGCTCTGTGGTTCAAGAAGAAATCCACTCTTTTTGCAACTTCTACTAGACTTGTGACAATATGAATACATACCAGAACCCACCATTTTGTTAAACACTTCCTACAGCTAATGTGGTACAATTACTGATTTATGTGGAAACAGTTACTGGTATGTGACCTTCTCCCATTCTTCTACTCTTCTTTATCAAACATGCTTTTTCATCCACCCAGGTATGCAGATAAGCATGCTTCATTGGAAAAAAAAATGATGCTTGAAGTATCTTTTATTCCATTAAAGTTGGATAAATTAGCAGACTTAGTTTAGCAAAACAAGCAATATCCTGGTCTTGATAGACCAATATCTCAGCAAGATATTCATCCACAATTGATGAAAAACTTTTTTTGAACCTGTTTGTTCCAGAAATAACATTCTTTGTCCACACCAAAATCCTTCTGCCCTCCATAAAAGAAAATCATTATAATAAAACAAAACAGTTTTTATTTCAAGTTTCCTAGATGAATCATACTTGAAACTTCATCCCAAAATGATGAATAACAAAATTTTTGATTCCAGCTTTAAATTAAAAGTTTCTTTTGCATTTTGATCCAATGTTAAGAAATATGGCTGTTAAATTTTGAAATTTTCTCAGAAAAGCTTTTTCTTGATTAATATGTACAACAAAATTGATGTTTTTTAGAAATTAAAGAAACTAGTGGTTTCCCTGTTTCCCTCTTCTTCCCTTGCAAGTCACTCCATAAACACACCTAAAACCAGTTATAAAAATAACATCCAACATCACATGAAACTCTTTCCTAATACATTGATATTGCATTCAGGCTGCAACTGTGGTAAATATTTCTCTCCCTTTCTGCTCCCTCCCTTCTCCAAATCTTGGGTGTTTTCTATGATTCTGTGTCATTGTGAGTAAAATGTCAATATGTGTAATGACACAGCACAGTGAAAACACATATTTTCATATTCATGTAAACTCATGTAATTGTAAATTAGGCAGTGCCACCCGCTATCATAACATACTTCATGTGAAAAGATGCTAAATTTACTTGACCTACTTTCATCTTCATGTTTAGGAAACAGGGTATAAGAAGTAAACAAAGTAGTTGTGCCTCATGCAGGAGATGATTATTGTTTGAATTTATGATTCATGCCTTGAGCAAAATTTTGTTTGTGGTCTCATTTGCAACCATAATTTATATCTTTACTAGGGATATACTGTGTATTTGGGACGTTATATATTAGGCATGCTTTGTACTGGAACAGTTTTCTAGCTTTGGGTATAGTATTTTCTGTGTTTCTGGTAGCTATAAAATTTTTGGCGTAACATTTATTGTAATAAAGATGAAATTTTTTGTTTTTTTTAATTGTAATTCCCCTTAGGAATGTCCTATTGTATTTACATCAATGCACTTATTACAGCTAAATCAAGCTAGTATTTAACAGAGTTTTTAATCCTACAAACAACGAGGCATAAATGCAAGTATTTACTTTTCCAGTATTTCATAACCACAGTGTTCAGTTTATAATGAGTGTTTCATTTTAGTTAATCTGTATTTTTAACCCAATCTAAATCAAATATAGTTAAATGTTTCTGAAGTCCAATGGAGTCATATTTTCAGATAAGGATGGTAATTACAGAATTGCTATATTATCTGGTAAAGCAGACTGATTTAACTTAGGTCTATTAGACAAAAATCTATGAAGGATGTAGTTTTGGAGAAAAACTTTAAATAAGATGGGAGAAAACAACAGATTGCCTAATTTAAAATAATGCACTACAACAAAACAGTCATTACAAAACGAACTTTTCTATCTTTAATGTTTATGAATCTATTATTCTCTTTGGATTGTTGTCTACTGTGACATTCCTGTGAGCTGTCGGATAAGTCACAACTGATAGAATCACAGATGATGTGCCTGATGCTTTTTCTTTTTTTAAATGCATCTTTACTTTCAAATCCAGGTTTTTTACAGATAAAATCTGGTTTTGAGTTACAGAAATACTGTACTAACCCTCAGGTGGCAGGAGTGCAATAATTTCACCTTTGTGTTTTGTCTTTCAGAAGGCAGAAAATTCCAGTCATACCCTGAGGAGTAGAGGGGTTTCAATTAGCCATGGGACACCCATGGAAATCTATACTCTTGGAAGAATGCACACAGATCCTGACACCTCCAGCAAAAAGACACAAGGTCTGACCCTGTCCCAGAATTTCTGGACTCACTATCTGCCCCGATACCTAATTCCCAAAAGATTGGTGTTCAGGAATGGTCATTGGCCTCCTTTTCTTTGCCTAGATCGTGGCAATGAAATTTAATGAAAGCAAGGTGTGTTGTATTCAGTATCTACTAGCTCTACCACTGGTCATGCAATTCTTTCTTTCACCTCTTACATTTATGGGCTCCCAACTTCATTAAATGATTAATGAGACCTTAGACCTGTCTTGGTGCTCCAGAAGAATGCAGTGAAGATCTCTACTTGCACCCTTACCTTTAGTACTCTTTAGGCCGAAGAAGAAAACCAGAGCAAATAATATCTAATGGGAAGTGAAAGATAAGATTGTTTGTCTTCTTGTACTCCTTCCAACCTTCCACTCCACTGCTGTGGAAACAAAAAAAGAAAGTTCCATGGTGATGGTCAAGGTGGAGGTGGTGGCCCCATTTATTATTCTCAGACGGGAATCTGGGACGAGCTAATTTCTCCATTCTCACTCTGCTCCTAAAGAGAGCTGAGAAGCAGCAAGTCTCAACAAACTCATATTACTCAAAGACGTTGATACATGAGAGAGAGTCTTACTGACTAGATGTAAAGTCTAAAGGAATATGCTAAAATATTTTTCAAAGACAGGATCATTTCACCTATTTGTCAGAGCTAAATTTCAAGAATATTAAAAGGAAGAAAATCACTGCATGATAGGGAGCTGCCATTGTAATATGTGCTGCTTAGTGCTTGAACATTGTAACTGTCAAGCTGATTCTATTATGAAAAAGGGAGTAATTTAACATTATTTAATATTCACAATATGCACATATTGAATGGAAGTGTATGTAGAATGTAAGGCCCTATTTCAGCATAAATGAAATTTTAATCACAGGAGTACTTCTATTGATTTTAATAGGATAACTCTTATTCTCACTTTTATGCATGTGCATAATAAATAAGAAGTTATTAACGAATATGTTTAAAAATAACTCCAGTATTGCTTTCAAGAAAATATAGAAGAAGATATTCTAACTTCTGAAGTGCTTCTTACTCAGTTTGTAGGAGTGATTCTCCGTTCCACATTGCCTACTAATGCCAGTTTTATTCTGTTAGCTGTATCAGGGCCTTTCCTTTGGTACATGGGTAGTGTGAAAATAAATGAGAACAAAATTTAGTTTAATTGGGGTAGTTCACAAGTACTGAAGGTTTAATGCCCTTACAGAGAATTAGCTGACTAGTGCTCAGATGGGAAAGATGGAAAAGATGGGAAAATGTGTGTAAGTGTGGAACTGAATCTTTGCAGATTGATGCTTGACATGTACAAGACAGAAATCATTGGATTGAGGACATGACATAGGCCGGACAGTCTGAAGAAACACAGACAAAATATTTCTAAATGTTTCTTTTCATGTTGTTTCTCCTGTTGTCTTCACAGGTGCTCATTTTTAAAGACCTCACCTGGACATGGCAAATACTATCATGATTTACCTTAATGTTCTGGTACAACATGTTAGGAATGTCAATTGCTTTGGAAAGGTGCTCAAAAAAACCCCTGTAGGTTCTCCAAGGAGCTACAGATGGCCAATAACTTACAGAAATCCTATCTTTTTTTGAGCCAGCCTACTTTCCAGCACCATTTTTTTTTCTACTTTGAATCCTGTCAGGTTTCTGCTTCTGCATTTTGTTCAGTGATTGTAATGCAATATGCAGAGATAACTTTGGGAGTAGAAAGTGGCACCTAAGATTTGCTCACCCTTCTGTGGTATCCAGCCCCTTCATGGCTGCCTAGATAAGAGCCTACCAGCTTGTCCTCTATGGCACTCTATCCATCTTGCTTTATTTGCTGTATAATGGTAAAGCATTGGCAGATTAGTTAAGAAATAGTTTTCTTAAATTTTAAATTTTATTTTATTTTTAGCAGTTGAGAAGTAAATCTGTTTAGGGGCGACTTTCCTCCAGCTAGGTAAATTAGTAAGGACTAAATTAGTAAGGACTTTTTAGTAAGGACTGTAAGATTAAAAAGGGAGAGAACTTACCAGAAGTGATGATAAAATAGCAATGTTGATTTATTATATGAAATATATATAATGTGTAAATGGAAAAACAATGAAAAGACCAATTAAAGGTGTAAATACAAATGGTTATTCCCCAACAGATTTTATAAAATTAACTTTCTGGACTATTCATGGTATTTTAGTAATAAATGCTAATATTAGGAGAGTGATATGAAAATATCTGGAGGCATTAGGTCTAATCACCCATGTTCCATAGAATAGGAAAATTGTGCCAATACCTTTAAAATGACAGGCTTAAATGTCTGCAATAGCAGTGTAAATTTTGGACTTCAGCAAGTATTTTTAATGTTACTGCTTTTACATAATTACCTTAATGTGCAAAAAGGCATATCACGCTTCATTGCTCCTTGTGTGCACTTTAAGGAAAAAAAAAATCTTTCCATAAAAAGCTGCTTAGCTTTAATTGAGCAAAAGAGTTCATATGGGGTCTGGAGTTGCAGCTCATAATTTCTGTAGACAGGTTAGGTTGCTGTGTGATGATTCTAATTAAATTATATAAAAGCATTGAACTAGATAAACCAAAGTAGCCGCTCCATCAGCTCACCACGTGAATTAAGCTTGTGCGGGAGTCTGAGTTTGCTCGCACAGTCCTGCTCCTCTCATCGCCGCGAGTCCCTGCCGAGGGCCCTGCGGAGCTGACGTGGGCACTTTCGGTCCATAGGTGGCAGCATTGGCAGGGTTTGCGGCGGCTCGGGATGCTCCCGACAATTTCATGCTCTCGGTAGACCTCCCCCACTCACCCACGCTATGTGATGAGAGCTGAGTTAACATCATTACATACTCGCGTCAGGTGAAATGAAATGGAGTGAAGCGTTTGGGCCAAAAATTAGGCTATGTTTCTTCTGAGCTTTATTCCTTTCCTTTCCTTTCCTTTCCTTTCCTTTCCTTTCCTTTCCTTTCCTTTCCTTTCCTTTCCTTTCCTTTCCTTTCCTTTCCTTTCCTTTCCTTTCCTTTCCTTTCCTTTCCTTTCCTTTCCTTTCCTTTCCTTTCCTTTCCTTTCCTTTCCTTTCCTTTCCTTTCCTTTCCTTTCCTTTCCTTTCCTCTCCTCTCCTCTCCTCTCCTCTCCTCTCCTCTCCTCTCCTCTCCTCTCCTCTCCTCTCCTCTCCTCTCCTCTCCTCGATATCTCCCTGGATAACCCTGAGTCTGGATACTGAGATTTAAAGGTCATTTTCATGTGAATGCACCAAAATCTCCACCTCATCTAAGGAAAAGAAAAAACACAAGACTGAGTGAGACCCATAATGTCTGTACAAACTTGACTTGGCATTCATCATACTCTTTCTTTGTTATGGAAAATAGAACCTTATTGTGAAATGATCTTCCCTTCCTGGAGAAGTTCATTCTGTGGGAATCATTACTCTCTTAGGTTTAAAATTCATGACTTCCAGATTTCTTATGTGTGTACTTATTTTACTCGGGACAGAGATTTTGGGGGAGACTAGGGTGTTTTTTGATGTTGTGTTTTTATTTGTTTGTTTTGGGTTTTTTGTTTGTTGTTTTGGTTTTGTTTTTTTTGTTTTTTTTTGTTTTGGTTTTGGTTTTAGGGTGTTTCTTTATTGGTTTGGTTTGGTTTGGGTTTTTTGGTTTTGTTTTTTTGGAGCTTTTTTCCTTAGTTGGTTTTCGAGAGATCTAGCAGTCCCAGTCATTGGATGGTCTTGTTTCCACAAGTCTTTTAGCATACTATCAAAAAGCAGAAAAAAACCCTACATCTCATTATGCTTGAAGTTTTTTCAAAATCCCCTGACACTGAGAACCTATTTCCCTTATTGTTTATATTTAAATGAGCTTTATTTATGTCAGTTCTTAGTGGAACTATATGAACATTGGCCATCAGAAAGATTAGGCAGTGATCCCTTTTACATTACATATTTTTTTAAATACTATTGTCATTATATTTCTCTTTCTGTGTCGTCTTCTGTGATGTTGTAATTAAAGACATCATGAGGTCATACTTTTCCTATTCCTTATTTCCTTTTCCCTTTTCCCTTTCATTTCCCCAGGGAAGGAAATTCTAAAGCAGAGGTTGAAAAAATCGTTTCAGTATTACTGAAAATATAAACCAAAGTTGTTTCCTTAATAAATATAATTAGATGTATATATTGCATTTTCAAGAGCTAGTACTGATGTTGGGACCAGCTCTTTAAATAAAATAGGACCTCTGTAGTCTCTGGAGAGAACATGCATAAAGCAAAGTAAATGATTTTCTGTCAACACTAAGTAGACAGGTGCTTACATTGAACAGCATTCTAATATGTCTCTGAATATTTATGTCTTCTTTTTCAAATGCATTGCCCATGAATGTCACAGCTGTCAAACGTTGGTATACAAGAAGATAAAAAATGAAATTAATAAAAGGCAGATCAACATTTCATTTGTTTAGGCCACTTTTTCATATAGCATTTTACAGAGGTTAGTGATGTTGAGATGCTTGGGTATACTGGCATATTCTAACGGCTGAGTGAGATGCAAAGCAGTTAGTTGTATTTTGTGTAGGCACAGGTATACTTAACATTATTTAACCTAGACATTATCAGTGAAAATAATTACTCAAAGTTCTAAAGGTTGTTTCTCTGTCCATTTTCGTCAGAGATGGCGACCCTGGAAAGAGTTTTGGCGGTTCAGTGCTGCCATAAATAGATGCTTTTTTGGTGGAAGAAATTCTGAACTGGACTGTGCAATGTACAGGAACAGATGAGTCACCACTGCTCCCTGAAAAGAACTAACAGAGAATAAATTCAGTTTCAAAATAGTTCCAAAAAATTGAAGGCTATATATGTTAATGTAAAACTTACCATTCATGGCCAACTGTGAAGATGCATCAATGCATCTGTGCAAGAATTTGTAAGATCTTAATGATGACTTTCATTTTACACAGAATGGTACTGAGAGAATGAGAGAAAAAACCCTAAATGGACCCAGATCAGCATTATTCACCTTGTATTGCAATTAAAGTAGATTAATATCAGTGGTGTTTCCCACGGATACACTTTAAATGTTCCTCAGGTTTAGTGGTGCTTTCAGTGCAGGCCAATTGATAATCACACACTCAAATATAGATGTCAAAGGCTGGATACTGCCTCCTTTTTGCTAATTACTTTGTTGTAAGGTTTCAAGTTACCTTTGAAAGCCTCAAAACTTTCTTACCATCTCCCTCATGAGCTTAGAAGACACCACTTTCCAGTCAAAACAGTTCAACCTATATTCAAACTGAGTTATACAAGCTATTGCAGTACAAAGAACAATGGAAAACATTCTCAAAAATTTAAATGACACAGGTTTGTAACTTTACTGGGAAAACAGCAACTTAGAATCATATAATCACAGAGTGGTGGGAAAGTCCATCTGGTTCCAACACCCATGTCATGAGCAGTGATAAGCTTCAATATTTTTTCTCAGTATATCTGTTGAGACTAATATCAGGTTTCCCAAAAGTCCAGAGTTTCTGCAATATATGGATATCCTACATTCTGAAGCCTCTGTACAAAGAGAGTGCAGCTAGAATTTCTGTAAGCAGGCATGTGCTTGAAGTGCTGCCATAATGAAATGAAGCACGCAGCCATAACAAAAGCTATATTATGCTTTCATCATAAATTTTCTGTCAGACAGACACTAAACTGCTTCTTGGCAGCTCTTATCCCTCTCAGAAAATTTGTCCTGAGCAATCATCAACAGAGCAGACAGCACTCAGAGCTGAGTGAACCAGCACAGAATAACAGGACTGAGGACATCAGGGCCGATGAAGTGGGTGCAGTTGGCTATGAGCTTTCAGACGAACAGATGCTTGAGGGAAACTAGCAATAAGTCAAAAACAATGTTTCATAAAAGCATATCTCCCAACAGATTCCGGTAAAATATGGGTCTGTTTTTCCTGCAAGCTGTATATGGAAATAGCTGGAAATCTTTAGATCTTGCATGCATTTCCCATAGAGACACAATGCCTGCTCTCCATTCCAGCTACAGATCCTAGGAGGAGATGATATTTGGAAACATCTACATCATGAGCTGGTTTCCAAATTAGGCTTACATTCCTACTGTTTTATTTCCAAAAAACAGGTAGAAGAGTCCTTTAATTCTCCTTAAAAATGCTTAGTTGACAACAGAATATATGTTTGTGATTTCAGGATATGACTAGCATTTGTTTCAACTTCGAAAGTTTCAGAAGATGGAGATTTTTTTAGGTTCACACATTTAACTAGTTACTAAGAAAAAATTTCTAAGATGCTATGGTCTTGTGGAGATAAGCATGGAAATACTGTACTACTTGGTTGTTTTTGGGATAGCAGCTCTTAAAATGTGTTATTACTTTTGCTGCTGGCAAATAAAGTCAATGCAGAAATTCATAAAACTGAGACTAAAGATACATTTATTTGGCAAGAATCTGAGGTATCTTTTATCCCAATTAGTATTATAATTTAGAAAAAGTCATCATTAAGATAACAAATACAGAAACAAGAGGGAAAAATCCATTCTGGAAGTATGTATGCCACAATAAATCTCTTCATCTAGAGTTAACAAAAATATTTTTTAACAGTAGTTTCTTTAAAACTTTTGAATTTCTTTCACTTAGGGCTTCAATCAAAATCTTTTTTTATTGATATATGTTTGATGTATATGTTTACTGTGCTTACATTTCAACATATTTAGGATATTTTGTGAAGTCAGATTATTATGATTTGGACTACATGCATCACATTAGTAACAATAAATAAACCCTATGCTTCACTGTTAAGAAATGGATTTTTCCTGTAATATTGAGATAACACATACAATTTCAGAAGTAGACCATCTTTGCAGCATTTCCATGTGAAACTGCTGTGTTTGTGTCTTTGGGAATTACTATGTTACTTGCCTGAAAATAAGTATAGAGTTCTGTGGGCTACTGAACTCAGACCCACAGGCATAACTAAGAGAAAAATATCATGATAAGAAAGGATGAGCCTAGCAATCGAAAATGCTTTGAATAAAAGCATTTTCAAAGAAGACACTCCCAAAAACATCTTGAGGTATGTACCATAATTTTCCCTTTTTTCCATAACTTATTCTATTGCACCTAGCAAACTGTTCATTGAGATCAGATCAGAGATATAGATGCCTTAGGTTGCAGAGAAAAAGTAAGTTTCAAATTTCTGTGTGTCTGATTTCCTTCCCTCTCAATACACTTTGAAAATTGTTTCTGACATTTTAATTGCAAAATTCTTTTTGTTTTTAAAATGTTGACTTTCTGAGTATTGTCTAAAAGAGGATGAACTATTTACTGATTTGCTTTCCACATGTTTTAGGTGAAATCTGTTCTACAAAGGCAGTACTGTGATGAGTTGTTTCTCAATGCTGAAAGCACCCTTGCTAGCCTGGGCCTGAATGTCTCCAGAGTAGCAGTTTATTTTCCCTTCTGACCACAGTAACTCTGGGCTTCCAGGAGGGGAAATCTGGGGTGGTTGCATCCCTTAGCATCCCCCTGCCCTCACTGACATCAGGCTGTTCTGCAGCAGTAACCATGTCTTGTTTCTCAACATGATGGAGGCAAGTTGATATTTGCTTGAGTGATACTTTGCTATTAACTTTAAAGTATTTTGTATGCTTAAGCCATGCAGGTAACTCCAGCTCAGTGTTTAGGCTTTATTTAAATATTATCATGTCAGAGGACTAAGGGGTTTCAGGCCCCCGTTAGCACCAGTACAGGGGAAATTTTGCCACATTTCAACTGGTCTGCAGTGCAAGTGCTATGTCACCTCCAGGATTAGTTCTCAGTCCCTTCCAATATATTGCCACTGACACCATAAAATACCAAATAATCCACTGAGAACTCTTTTTGCCTAATGAAATCATATTTAGATTGAAATTCCATTGATTTAAATAATTGATTCATTGTTAATTCCAAATATACTGGTCAAAAGTTTCAGTGGACCATAAAATTGAAAAGGGATCAGTTGGGTCAAACATGATGTTTAACTTAACAAGAAAAGGGTTGTTTAAATTACATTTCTTCTTAGACCAATTTTATTTTCCAAATAATTGGGGAAAAATGAGACTAATTTTATTAGCATGGTTCTGTTCTTTAAACAGCCATTATGGATTAAAAGTCCTTGTCACTAACTCTATTTAGAACATAAGTCCTGTTAATCCAGAAACCTTTGGTAGTTCTGGACAGGATTGAAAGAATGATGATGAAAGTAATTGAAGCTTCAGGGAGGGAGAGAATAAGTAACAATGTAATTACATGAATTGGAATTTGTCCAGGTCGCTGCAACTAGAAAATGCCAAAATGCTACTTAGCAAGATATTTCTATTAAAAAATTATAAAAGTTTCTACAGTTGTGCAGCAACAAATCTTCAGTCTTTAGCATTCACTCTGACCTTCTATTCCCGCCTGGGCTAAGTAACTTCCTCCTCCTTCAAAAGAATGCTTTAAACTACTCTATTCCCGAAAGAGAACAATGCCTTTTCCTGGAAATCTTCAGCCGTTTTCACCACCACATTGGCTTTCCTGTTTAGAAACAGATCCCTAGTGAGCAAAAAATTCTACCACATTAAAATCCCACCTAATTTTGTTTCCAGTTTTCAAGAAAAATACATAAATTCAATATGTTTCTACTTATAGCGCTTTTATAGTAAAACTTTATTATACAATCTAAAGATATATTGGACCAATTACAATCAACCATTATCCTGTAATGTTACAATAATATTGCAACCTATTATATTATATTAATTACACAAATAACTCTCTACTGGCACAATCTCTTCCTTAATGGATTTTTTCTTGCTAGTGTTTACTAAGTTCTAAAAGTTCCAAATCTATTGAAAACTCTAGAGTAAATTACATCCATAATTATGTTAACAGTACAGTATATAATACTTTTGGTATCAATATACCACATGTATTATAACACATAAAATTAAATCATTTTATTTTACCCAGTGTTCAGTACTATGGGAGCTGTTCTGGTGGCACTGTGCATATTTCAGATCAGAGAAAACAGGATCTTCAGTGATCTGAAGATATTAAAAAAATGTACTACCATCATCACTATTGCTATAAAAGGAATTGTGTTTATATTATGCAGATACATGGTTAAGAGAGATTTGTAATACAATGCTTCAGCAAGTATGAAGAGATGTAGATGAACATTTCTGTGTAGGCTACTTTAAACTCATTTTTCTTGGATGATTTAAAATAATTTAATGTCAAAAATCAATTTATTTTTTGTGATTGAGGTATTTGAGTTGTTTTGGAGGAAAACCAAGGGTAATAAATCACGTTTTCCATTTTTCAGGTATATCCTTGATTTAATTTTCCAATTAAAATACATATTTGCTAACTTTGGTATGGGGCTGGGCCTATTTAATCCCAAGCAGTAGCAGAGAGGGTGTATTTGAGTCAGCTGTTTAAAAAAAACACATATAAACACATTTAAATTCAAATATTCAAAATTTCAATGCTGTTGGTCTACCTGAAAGTACAGTATGGGATACTTTAAATTGCATTTGTTCTAAAACTGAGGAGCTTCAGTTTTCATAGAGAACATAAAAGATCAACACTGCTGGTTTTGCCAACAGCTACCTTGTGTTTGTATACATAATTACATATGTATATATGTAAAGCACAGAAGAAAGTCTATGATTCCTCTGAGAAATAATTCTTGAATTGTCTTCAACTTTTACAGGTTAATCAAATAGAATACCTTGTTAAGCCAAAGGAATGAGCACTATTCCAACCATCTGTTGATCCTAGAGTTAAATTAAACAAAGAGAAATAGAAAAACATGAGCAGCAGAAAACATCTAAGAGTTTTTCTCTTTACTGATGACCAGGTTCTGATTTTTCTGCCAGGATTTCCATTTGCAAATATGCAGCCTCATAAGATCATTCAAATAATGCCTTGTTACTACCCTTATTAAGAAAGTAGGAAAGATGGCTGTGATGAAACCAGCAGGTTGTTTGATGTTGGTAGCAAAAGAGTATTGTCTAGGCTTTCTTCATGTTGGCTTGTATTTAACACTAACAAAGCTGGTTTATACAATACTTAGTGTATTGGAGATACAATCCTGTTTTGAAACATCATAGTAAATGAAGGGAATGTGAAGAGCCTTTTTTTTTTTTAAATTCCATGTGATTTGTATTATTTACTTTGTATAGATAGCCTGGTTCCTTCACAGATATTGCTCGTTTTGGAGATCAAATTAGTATTTTTACAATATCAAAACTGGTTGTAGTTTTAAAGTTTGTGCAGAAGCTGCTGTGTACTGCCAAAAAATCAGACAATTTTTGTCCTAAAATTTGGAATTCTTTGTCATTATTCTTTTGTTAATTCCATTTTTTTTGGAATTGCACTTATAATACCTTAATTCAGTTTTACACTGCCTTTGCCTTGCACTCAGTGCATCCACTTTTGAAAATTAATGACCTGAGTTAACTTGGACCAGATCTAAACTTCTGCTTCAAGGGAATCTAAATATCTGAATATTTTCATTTGCAGTTAGAAAACCACTATACCAGCATGTCTGTAAAATACTGCATTCAATGCAGAGCAAAAGCTTGTAGATTTTAATTTTGGGGCATGAGGGAAGAAAGAAAGGAATAAAGTTATTAAAAAGGGCCATGAAAACATGAAAACAAAGTTTATGCTCTCCTCTAACTAAAAGCCCAGATATATTGAAGTCTATTTTTTTTCAGAAACTGTAATGCAACTTGCTCTTTCCAGAGCTCTGACTAGGGCATTGCTATAATTCAGCTCTGCTTTTCTGAATGCATCCGTTTCTCTCACCAAACCAACTTTTATTTTTTAAGAAAAGACACTGGAACACTCTGTTCCAGTTCTGTAACATTTCAGCAAAGGTGTTTGGATTTTAATTGATTTATTGTAAGTGATTTTGGGTTTATATTGCTGGTGCTCTAACATCGGAAATCTTTATGTAGAGGATGTTTTTATATGCTCATGTGGCTGATTTCTCACATTTCAGTTTTAAATTTTATGAGTTGTTACAGAACCTTACTTATCCATATCCTGAGAATCTGTCATATAAATACTTTTATTGGTTTGAGTTTTGGTGCCCAATTAAAGATACTCTCAACAGCTGGAGAATTTGTCATCAAAGTCCATGGATATTGGCTTCTAAATGGGCTGCTGAAGAGATACTTGATCAATTTCACTGGTTTTAAGACCTATTTAATACAAATTTCTTTAGAAAGTATTCTACACTTTTAGGACAGGAGATATGTACTGCACTTTGAAAAAGAAAAGCATGTAACAAAATTTAAGCAACATTTGAGTAATAATTGTGCAAGAAGAGGTGGCTTTCTAATGAACAAGAAAGAAAAATCATGTAGGATGCTCTGTAAAATGGATGAATAATTCAGTTAATGAAAATATAGTCTAGGATATCCCTACTTCAGATTACAACCCTTTCCAACGTTTTGCAGAAATAAAGACATCTATATAGTTTGAATGAGGTCTGTTTTCTGAGAAAGGGGAATAATTTTGACTTAAAACCAGATGAATCTTTGTAGATGAGGAAAATTTCTCTTCAGCTTAAAAATGGGGACAGGATTACTTTTCCAAAATTGATGTTTCACTTAGAGGAAAAATGTAACGAACTTGCTTTTTTACTTATTTTCTGTCAAATGTATATATTAGCTTGTTTTGCAGAGAGCAGCCATCTGAATGCTTATTCAAGTAACATAAGGACTTGTCATAACTGTGTTTGTACAGCACTTTTGGAAAAAGATAGACATTTCACTGCTCTAAGTTAAACAAACTCCTAGGATTTGTCTCCACATATTACAAAGAGAAATAATTAATCTAAAGGGAGACTTCTTTAAGGATCTTTGGTGTGTAAAAGTGATGATAGCAGCCAATAGTTACATGCACTAAGTACAAGAAAGAAAAGAGTATCAAAAGACCTGATCAAACACACATCTCAGTCAGTAGACAAATAAGTATTACCTTAAATAAACTAGAAATCCATCCCTATCTGTATGTAATATAGACATCTTCCTGTTTCAAGCTCATTCAATATAATGGATTTATGAAAAAAAAGTACACATGTAATATTGAACATCATACTAGATGCTCAGGTTTTTCTCATGATATCAGAAATTTTCAAATCCAGTGGAAAATGAAAAAACATTTTTAAAAAATAAAATTCTCCAAATGTCTTCACAAGTACATAGGCTTTAATTCAGTGCTATTATTTCACAATTTATTTGTAATATAATTTCTATTTTTATATTTCCTTCTTTATAAAGTTCCTTTTTGCAGAGTTCAGGAAATGTACTAGCTTGTCTCTACTGCCTTGTAATTAGCAGTCTTTCTTCCCAGTAGGACCTATTTATGTACAGAAAAATGCTCATCTGTCTGTATTCACCTAAAAGATAGGGATATAGGTATCATTGGGGCATTTAATTAAAAATATATTACTAAAATGAACAGAATATTTCAAAAACAGCCCAGTTGTGCAGTTTACTTTGTTTACTAAGCTTTTTTCCCCGTGGTATTTTCTTTATGTGTTCTACCATCAGACATTATCTACAGTGAAATCATTGTAGTAATTTTCTCTGCCAACTTTAGTCTTTTTATTTGCTAACAGCTATCACTGCTCACATTGTTCAATTCGTGCTAAAACAACTATTTCATATTTGTAAATTAATTCTGACTTTCTATTATGTAGGTAATTATGTTTTATTCCATATCCCATGGAAAATTTATTTATTTTAATGTTAGGTTTTTTGAGTCTTTGAAGATCTCTATTGCATCATTTCCATTGATTATTTTTATGAAATTAAGAGGTCTTCTCATGCAACCTCTCTAACTGGTTCTCTAACTGTAGTATACTTACCATTTAAGTATACTTACCATTTAAAAAAGCCTTCTTTGTAAGACCACATCTTCTAATATCTTATATGTGTGTTCATTATCCTTGTTATATTCCATGCTGTTTTCTCTCCATTTATTTGTGTGTGTGTATGTGCATCACAGTGTTAGTATTCCCGAATAAATTTTATAGTCTAAAGAGCACCCATCTGCCATATATCCTGTAAGAAACTTAACAATCATGTCTTCAAAGATTTATAATAAATTATTAAAGCAATTATTCATGCAAGTCAATAAACTCTTTTATAAATATGTGGCCCACTTGCATTGTAAGTTTGAAGAAGTTGCTTTACAAATAATTTACATATATTCAAATTGGAAGAAACAAGAACAAACATTATAAATGGGTTACCATGTTAAACCTGTGCACAAAACCAGTGTTTCCAACATCTAACTCTAAATTATTAATTCAGTTTTTACAAATAATTATATGCACAATATTATTTCTCAGAGACCAGTTCAGTCTATCTTACTCCAAACTACTTTTTAGAAATTAAAGATCAATATAATCTAATAAGTAGAACATGATTCACTAAGAACTTCAGGATGACTCTACTAAAAACAAAACAAATTTTTGCTAATTATCAAGACACCTGACAGAAACCAGTGCTGTGAGTGTTTATGAATCATATATTTTGTATGGGTAGAAAAAAAATTAAATATAAGAAATATGTGTAGCTTGCCTAAGAAAAGCTGTATAAATCAAAGCAAGAATTAAAACTCAGCATTTTCTCAATTTTATTATATTTAGTCCACTAGAGAATAAAACTTTCTTAACTATAATGAACTGACCTATATTTGGAAGTTACAGAAATAAACTCTGTTCTGTTATCCACTGTTTGGTAATAGAAATGAGGTATTACGTAAGAGTTTATATTCTGTTTGTTAAAGTCTAGTATTATTCAACAATTACTGTGAGATGAGTCACACCTCTTGGTTCTCTGAGATCTGTTAGTTCCTTATCAAACTCCGAAAGTTGATTCTAGTTTTGAAAATTTTGCAGTTTCTTAGTTCTGATGGCAAAGGATGAATTAATAAATATAGTAATCATCTTTTAAAACAATTTTCTGAAATTATAGTGGTTAATGAAATTGAGACAGATGACTTATCACCATTTTTTTATTCTTAGGATTCTAAAGTTGTCATTTTATTTAGCCAAATAGTAAGTTCTTTATATTCAACTGGTTTCAGTGAGATTTATGTCTTCTGGAAGAGCGGCCTCATGTACGTGACTTCCAAGTATATGAATTGTGGTCATAGTAAAAACATCTCAGTAATGGAAGATATATTAAAAGGTTGTAAAGAACTGCATTTGTTGAAGTCCTTAACAATATCAAGCCAAAGCAAAAAAAAATCAGCTTTTTAAAAAGGTTACCACTTTTAGAGTGATAAATCCTGTTTCATCATGTAGCCTATCTTGCACAAAAGCAAGATTATGCAAGAACAATAATCGAATTTGAAAAGTCTTATGGAGCTGAGCATTAAATTTAAAAAACAACCCATTTCCTGCAAGAGAGGTACTGACAGTGACATCTACACATAGCATAGAAATACTGGACAATGTTTCATCCTGGAGAACACAGAATGAAAAACCATTCAAGTCGAATAAATAGCTGACTAAACTCTGTACTTTACAGTCCATAAAAAGTGTTAAATGTCATACAGACAAGGTCTTTCAATAAATAAGTTAATGAAAGAATTTTTTCTCTGCTTTGTTTAACCCAAAGGCTGCAAAGTTTCAGCTGAGCAGTGCAATCCTACTCAGAGGGAGGTGCTCCGAGCTTCTCCACACCAGACCAGGACACTGTTTCTTTAAGAGTGTTGAGTGTCTTTTTTGGGTCACAGAAAAGGCTTTCCCTTTGGAAAATAATGAAGAGGCAGGGAGACAGAGCATCTAGTAGAAACAAAGGCAGATTTACGCCTCACCAGTGGCAGCTGGCAGCCAGAGCAGCTGCAGGACCCATTAGCAAGGCTCTATTTTCAGACTTGGCAAGGGACACAGGGTTATGCCCACCAGGAGTGAATTACAGCCCTGGCGCCACTCTTCATGCCCGGGGAGGGCCATGAGCTATGCTGCGATAGCTCTGTGCTCTAATGATACCTTGGTGGGCTTTCTAGATCTCCTTGCAAGGCAGGGTCCTTGCTTGATTTCAGATTTCAGTCAGGGTTCTCCAGGCAGGCACAAAACAAGCCAGTGCCATCTCTAGGGTGCCATTGCTGAGCATAAGCAATGTTTTCAATATAGTAGGTTTTGTATTTGTTTGGGGTTTTTTTGGGGGTTTGGGGTTTTCTTAAATATATTTTTTCATATTTGATGTAGGTACACTACACCCTTCTAGATTTCCTTCTAGAGCTAAAATAGAGAAAAAAGTCTGAAAGTGTTGGGTACAGAGCAGAACTCTGCTTCCCTTATGCTCTTTGGAGTGGATGAAGATGGAGGCTGGGATGATCTCTGTTTTATTCTAGAGACCTCTATGACCTCTGGCTCTTAGAGTGCATTACAATATCCTGACTTTAATTTTTAATGAAGCACACCATATTGGCCATGAGGTATGTAGAGTGAAATGTAATATACCCCATACCCCAACAATTTTTTTCTTCCATTTAAATTTTTTTTTAAATAGGAGACATTCAGACAGGTAATTCAAATCTCCCTCCCTCATCCAGATCCAATCTTGGCAGAATTTAAACAAAATGATTGGCAGAAAAGTTTGACTCATATGTAGGCAGAGTGTGTATCGCGTGATTTGGATGGATATGATGAGGTTATGCTTTCCTGCAGGTACTCGCAAATGCCTTCCTGGCTTGCTCTTGGTTTCAAGTCCCTCTAAACTGGCATGCAGGATTACGGCAGTATGATCACAGTCTCCCAGGCTTTCTCTTCTAGCTTGCGGTCAGGCCCCTCCTAGGCACGGTAGTTGTAGCTCTATTTACTTGAACTGGCTCCCAGGAACTGAAATAAACACTTTGAAGGCTATATTCAAACCTTTGAATAAACTCAAATATAGAACATTTCTATAGAAACATGCCAAATAATGTTTCACAACAATTGATCATGCTGTAAAATTAAATAGATCTATTTAACAAGAAACAAGGCTGAAATTACCAGAAGCTACAAATAAATGTCCACTAAGTGGAAGTATGTATTTCCAATTAGTACTTTACTGCTTTTCAAAATGGATGTGCAGTGCTTACTTACTTTCTGGCATCCTTCTTTCTAAGAGATAATATCAGTGTTCACTGCTCTAAGAATTTTGCTAGATTAGATGAAAATCTTTAATCAGAGACATGTAAGTTACGGCATCATGTAGAGAGAAGCATTAACATTGATTTTGTACTGTACATTGTTCGCTACAATTCATTTGAAGGTCTGTTGCACCTTCCCTGACTATGGAAGGCCTGATAAGATAGGCCAAAATAAAAGTACATATTAGCAGAAATCTGCATGGCTTAAAGGCTTTATCACATGAGTTGCAGAGCCAACTAGACAACTTGATGGTGTTTCCAGCTGCTTTGGACATCTCCATATGACTCATATCTGCAACTAACAATAACCCTCTTTCACCAAAAGACATTCGCTAAGCTTCTATGTCCTGCCATAGAAAAATCTAAACATACATAAACAATTCCATGTTTCTATAAGTAGTGATTCCCTGCCTTTTAAATTGTTTTGTGGAAGAATTCTTAATTAGAAAACATTTAAATTATTATACAGAAAACATTTCCTTGTTTTCTACAACTTTTTTTGTAGGAAAATATATGCAGAAAGCCTTGATATTTATCTTTTATTTGAGAATACTATATGGATGTTCATGGAGAAAAAAATCCTCATCACTTACCTACTTTTCATTATAAAGCTAGATAACCAACCAAATACTATATTTTTTCCTGGATTTATATTGATTCACCCTGCTGTGAATACAAATTATAGGATATGACATCAAGATAATAAGAGAAAAAAAGAAAAAAAAGGGGGAAAATTTCTTTGTTTGCAAATCTGGAGCATTAATTGTGTTCCTGTGAGACAATCTGGATGAAGCTTCTGCTAAGCAAATTAGATATAAACTGAAGGTGAGGGCAAAAGGGTCGCCACAGCAAGGGAGCATCGAGTGACAGGCACTGGGACCTCCGATGCATGGCTTGTAGAGCAGATGTTCACAAGGATGCAGTGATTATTGAACTGGTAATAAAAAAGCATCAGCTTACAGGCAGCCACGATGGATGCTGGTAATTATAAAGCATCCCCTGGGAGGAAAATGACACAAGTCAGCCGCATCTCTGCAATCACAGGGGCATAATTAAAGCTCTAGTAACAGTTGTTAATAGGGTGCAAATAAAACAGGGGGAAGATTTGAACACAGTCTTTTTCTTTTTTAAAGAGACGGCAAAGGACAATGTAATTACAGACACTGCATGGTTTTTAATTTCATGATATAGTAAAACAAAGACCTTTAATGTATTTTATACGTATATATACACACACACACCGTATCAAACAAAGCAAAAGTGATTTAGACTTTGACTGTGTGGCATGATGGGGAGAACAGATTTTTTTACCAGAATGTTTATACTTTAATTTTCAAAATGGGCAAAGCACAAATATGCAAAGAAAATGTCATATGTATAAATATTTGGCCATTTCATCCTCACAGGAGAGGTACAATGACAGTATATACGTTTAGCTAGTCCTATTGGCATTATTGTAGACACAATAATATTTAGATACTAGCAATGCAGATCATATTGTCTTTTATTAGACTCACTGGAAAAAGCAGACAAATCCCTATTTTTATACTGTTCAGGTATTTTTCAGATATTTAAAGCATACTTCTGGCATCCAAAACTATAACTGGTATGTTTGGTTGGGTTTAATGATCCATGAATAGTTTATGCATTCCACATCTAGCACACTTAGGGCTCAGACATCAATTTCAGTAGAAATCCTTATGAAGTGTTAGCTACATAAAACATGTAAAATCTATCCTTCTTATACAATAAAGACCAGTCAATCATACATTGTCACAGAGTGATAAAGAGTGTCTTTGGTCTAAATATTTCAAAATTCAAGTGTTTTAATCTAACACTATAATTAGTCAAAATACCATATAGCCATATTTCTCAGAAATTACTGAGTCTGCAAGTTTTTGGAGTCTGTCTAATCCATTTTGAGTGTTCTTGAAACTTTTTTCTCACATACCTGATGTCTTTACCGGTGTACCAGTTTTTCAGAGTTTATTCAAGGAACAGATTCTTCTCAACAAGTCTGGTATTCTAAGACTGTAGTACTATAGTTGATTACCTTTCTTGTTGTCATTTGCAATTTTGTTTCTTTCACTCTTCTTAGGGGCATTTGCCAGCGGACAATATTGCAGAGCTCTTACGTTTCTTCTAACAGACGATATAGAGCACCATATTTGGTAGCTTCTTCAAGCTCTATTAATTAGCTAACACTCAAGGTCTTTCCATTTTTTTTTCTGCTTCCATCAGAAGGATACACTGATGAGGACTTGTGAGATATATATCTTTCTATAGCCAAATTTATTTGTTAAAAATGCACAGAAAGTTTGTTTCTCATGAACAAAACATAAATAAACACTAAGAAAAAATTTCACTGGTCTGAACTTTCTTTTATACCAAGAACAAGCTTGCCTGAAGGGAACTCTTCTTTTCTCTGTTTTTATGGAAGCCTAATCTGTACTTTGCACTCTTGCAATGTCAACTTGCTTTTGTTTCACTGTTCTTTAAAAACATATTTACCTACAATGGAAACTCAAATCCTAACCTATCCCTTGAATTTTAATCAGTGAAACATTTAATTCATTACTACTGAAAGATTTGACATACTGGTTGATAATTGAAAGGTTTTTTCAGCCATTAAACAGGAGAAAATTTAACTTTTTCTGTTTCAAGAGTAAATAAGAGCTTTCAGCCAGAACTGTGATTGATGTCTGCCATTAGTATCTGCAGCATATCAGTATTAAGATAGCATTAGGAATCATTGATAACCACCAATGTATTGTATTGAACAAACAGCCAATACTAATTGCAGGAGACAACTAACAGGTTTAATGTAAAATACTCATGCAGTGTTTAATGAAGGAAACCTGAAGAGAATTCAATCAGATGTCAAGCGTTGTGCATGAAAATAAATATTAAGAAAAGTAAACTATGCAAAAGAAAAGATAAAATCACTAAGTATGTTTTGCTAAGATAATACCATTTAAATTGACAAAATGTTAAAAATTATAAAATTAATCATATTCCAAAGAGCCACTGAGAAAACTTCAGAAGAATAACTAACTACTCATAATTTCCCACTGTGCTGCATTTGGCTGTGATAGAGTTAATTTTCTTCACAGTGGCTAGCATGGGCTATGTTTTCCATTTTTGTTGGAAATGGTGCTGCTAATATGGGGATGTTTTCATTACTGCTGAGCAGGGCTTGCACAGAGCCAAACTCTTTTCTGCTTCTCACTCCACCAGCCAGGAGGCTGGGAGTGCACAAGAAATTGGGATGAGAAACAGCCAGGCCAGCTGACCCCAGCTTATCAAAGGGATATTCCAGACCGTATGGCATCATACTCAACATACAAAGCTGTGTGAAGAAGGAGGAAGTGGGAGGTGTTCCAAGCTATGGTATTTGTCTTCCTGCTCTTTTATTTCTTATGTGTTAAAGAAGAAAAAATTTAATTTTTAATTCTTTGACAATTCAAAATAACACAGCAAAACTTCTGATAACGTCAGCTGGAAAAACATTTTATAATGAGATATTGTTGTTAATGTGGGAAAATAAAATAACTTGTCTCAAATTCCAAATGAATTTTCAAAACTATAAATAATTGTTGTGGGAAGATTATTCAACCAAAAAGCCCCAAATTGGTAAATAATAGATACAATAAATGTCTGGGTAAAGAAAGACTAAAGATTTGTATCTTCTACATAGTTACCATAGATTCAGAATACAGAATTGATTACACTGTGAATTATACTAACTATAATAAAGAACATCCTAGACAACTCTTTCCTGTTGTCTTCCCCACGTGGAAGAAATGCCCACATTCCATCACTGCATCTGACATGACACATAAGACTCACTGTTTAAAGATTAAATATCCAGGAAAATAAGCTCCTCTCTCAGTCATGAGCATGTTCAGTCCTGCTCCAATAGTACAACTGAGGGACTTAACTGAGAGCATGATTACTGCTGCATACATAGGTAGTAACCATTTCTTTAATTTCAGCAGTTTCTCCAGTGTGAAAATGGGCTGATAGCATCAAGCTTAAGCCCAATATTAATAGTATAGCAAAACTGAAATGTCATTAAATCTACGGGGTTTACAGTGTGATTATTTTCAGGTATAAGACATCAATAGGGTCTCATCCCTGTAGTTTCAACACTTGCAAATAGCAGAATTATCCAGTTCTAGAAAACTGTGCAATCACTAACAGTGAAATAATGGATTCTGTATGCAGGAAATTCAATCCAGTGTAAAAAGTCTCCCACAAAGAAAACTACCTGCAGACCCAGAGAAAATTTGTTTGCTGTACTCTCAGATAAAAGAAAATCAGCTGAACAGGAATTAAATTTATGCCTTACACAAAACAGACAAAAGAATTTGTACCACTGATTTCACAAATAGCTCAAGGTGCAGCAGTGGTAATGTATGCTTAAGCTCTTGAGCTGGAAACTGACTCATTCTTTCATCACACATTTAAAAATATTTTAACACTGTTGTGGTTTAGGAATGGTACTCCCCAGTTCAGTGTTTTAGGGCCTTCTCTTCCATAATTTTTATAGTGTTTCCACAAAGGGGACCATCTGGTCAAGAGATGTTTAGCTCCTATTCCTACTTAAGCAGCAGTCCGTCCTGTTTAGGGATAGCTGATGGCTCTGCACACCACAAGTTTGCATTGTGCTGTTGACTGCAATTAAATCTGGGCTCTGTCATAACTGGCATGTGTTTATGCTTAAGTATTTATTGATAATCATTAAATTTTTACACCATTTGCTCAGATTTTCAGCAGAAAAATGCACGTCTATACTTGTGTTAATCTACTTTCCTTTGCATTCAATTCTACAACATCTTCATTTTCAGGTTAACTATCAGTTATTAGAATAATGCTATGGTATCTGTTAGCCCATATGCTAGCTAGTAAAATTCCTATTTTGTTACGTTTTTATTAGAACTACTATCAATAGCTTCATCTGGTACCTGCTATCTTTGTAGAAAAAAATATGTCTTTTCCAATTAAGAAGGTGCCTTTCCAATAGGTTCTTCTTTTGAAGAACATATATATTACTGATTATTTTCTTGATTTTTTTGGTAATATTCTGTATTTTTTTCATTCTTTCACTGAAATCCCTACCAATAATCTATTATTAAGCTGATTTGCCCCACAGCGGCTTTCCTCATCTATAAATGCTTTGGAGGTAATACTTGCTACCAGCAAATGCTGCAGTTGTCACCGACAGTTCTTGAGTTTGGATTCCCTTAAGATAGTAGAGTACTTTTGGTTTCATTTTAGCACAGATCTTTGTGACATATTTGGGTACAATTTATAAGTAATAATGTAATGGTAAGAAAATGGTGCTTCTGTTCTTAGTTGAAGTATGTAAAACTATAACAGAATATTTCCCCTTAATGGTTAGTGTCAGCTATCATCAGTAATTTCTTACAATGCTACTTTTTTTACTGTGTAGCCACTGTTCATAGTGAGTTCACAGTTCAAAAAAGTGTGGAGTACATGTTAATGAACATTACATTATATTGAAGAAAGTTTATTTTATGTCTCTGTGACTTCACCGTAGTGTTTTGTGTTTTTTGAAATGTTCTATGGCAACTGGATTAAGAAACATTTGATTTTGACTATCACCAGAGAAACAGCAGTACTCTTCCTGGCCCTGTATCCTGTTGTAAATAGCAGAGAGGGTCTGTACTGGATGATGATTCTTGGCATTATACACTGAGGAAATTTTATATTTAAAAAATATTCCACCTGATACTAGTTGTGTCAAACTATTTTTCTAATGAACTAGAAAACTAGGGCAAATTTGACTTCCAGACTTCCTTTTAACTAGAAATGATCACAATTTTCAGGACTGCCTGTCAAAATGCTCACTTGATATTCTTGATCAGTTTAAAGGGTAGCAATAATCTTTCTGGCATAATCTGCATGAATCTTACTGTTTTGCCAAATGCTTAGTCACAGTAGAAGCCCTTTACAAATCCTACTACGCAGGAATTCTTGGTGCAATAGTTCTGATTTTAAAAACAACAACTTACCTCCAATTTCTTTTGGTTTATTTCCCTCTTGTGAATGGCTCTGAGCTTCAGATATAGCTTCATTTCTCTGCGTTAACCCACAGCAGGAGGGCAGATGTCACAGGGTGACTTTACTACCTGTACTTTCTCCTCTCTGATAGAACTGGTTCACATGCCAGTTTTAAATAGCCCCCCCAAAATGTGTAATGGCCACCACCCACTGAGATCTAAGCCCATGTTCAATTGGAACTTGGCCAAAACTGCACTGCTGTGATGTGGAGCGTGTCACACTGCTTCTCCCTCTGATGTGGAAATGGAGCTAACAGTCAGCAAATCTCTTTAATTTGAATCTCTTAGCTGGGAAATATCAGTTGGAATCTTTACTTAAAATACCAGCAGCCAGTAATAATGACAAAAAGGCCCTTTCTGGTTCTCTGTCTAATCTTTGTTTAAACTTCCAAAGGTGTGCAAAGCTAGGCTACAGAACTGTTGGTTTGCACAGGAAGAAAATGCATCATTCATTCATTTTCAGTGAACAGACATCTCCTTAAGTAGCTTCTCTGACTCCTCAAGCCTCCAATGTACTAATCTGTGCTTTTGAAACACTTATCTCTGAATCTTTGCAAAAGCTAAAAAAACTTCCTAATATTTATGCTCATGTATTGCTAACATCTAATATTATGACTCTTTGAATTCCTTAGATTTAATCAGATGTAAAATGTTCTTACTGCATATTGTGTTGCAACAAAATGCATATTGCATTTATGTACAGTCATAAATGTGAATATTTATGTTACATTAAATTTAGGCAATATTTGGACATGATCTTATAGGGATAGAATGCATTTCAAATTTTTCAATGAACCTGAGATAGAACATACAGTAAATAGAACAAGGTGAGGTGTGATGAATTGTAGCTGAAGAGACAAAGTAATAGATTAGGAGAGAGTCAGCAATTTGGCAGTTGCAGTGTTATTACTGCTCATTTGCAGGTGTGGTGGGACAGAGAGTATGTGAGGAATACTGATGGAGGCAAACAGAAAACTGATTCACCAGCTTCTTTCTTACCATAATTCTCTCAAAAGCTAGCTCACTTCTCCTCTTTCCAGTGAAAGAAAACAGCAACAGAACATACTTTATATCACATAGAAGAAATAAAAACTTGTTCACAGAAGCGGCTTAGAACTGACAGCTTGCCAGGGCTGACACGGTGACTGATGCACCTCTTTGGACACCCCTCATTTCAGCAAAACCAGCAAGGGCACAGGGCAGAGCACAGCCATGCCCAAGTATGTTGAACTGCTTCAAGTATGCAGATGTTTGTAGGTGAATGACCACAAAGTGGAGACATAACTGGAGAGCAAAAGAATCCATTTAGTTTAGGGTTTTTTTGCTCTAAGGCAGAGTCCCAGAAGAAGCAGCACTTGGGAATGCCTAACATACTTTCAGAAGTGAACATGTACTCCTGAGAGAATATTCCCCATCTGCTCTAGGACAGATTTTAAACAAGAGCTACAGAGTCCTTAAGTGTATGTTTTGAAGTTACTTTGCTGTACTTGGCATAACCACTGCTGCTACCTGGCAACTCTTATTGTGATCAGCTCTTTAACCCAAATTCCTGAGAATAAGACTCTCTGGTTAAACGGCTCCGCACTACCTCCAAACTGGAGAAATGATTAATAAAGCAATGATGTGCCTGAGATGGTATGTGGACAGCTCCTGCCACTGCTATAATCAAAAACATGATTCTACAGTCACCTAACACTGACAGAAAATGACTTTGATATTGCTGTGCCCTAAAGGAGAAAAAAAAAAGCTAAATATTCAAGATCCAATACTTGCTACTGTGAAGGATAAAGTGCTTTCTGAGTCAATAGGAAACCAACCAGGAAACCAATCAGCAAATTACTAAAAGAAAACTTAATTTCACCCTTCACTTTGCTCCTGACTGGTCATGTCATAAAATCACATGTAATGCTTCACTTCAGTCATGCACAAAACAGAAATATTAATAGAGCACATGGTTGGTTTTCTTTTTATTTCAGGCATTGAAGTGAAAAAATAAAATAAGCTTTTACAACCATTAACTTTGTCATTTTCCCAATGACTAAGAATTCTCCAGATTAATTTTGTTCAAAACCAACAACATTTTCATTTAATTTTATACATTTTTCTTTAAATTCCAAATTTTTCAGAACAGTCTCACTATACACAGTTTTCTGCAGACATACAGTTTTCAGCATGTGCAATTGAATCCACAAACTCTGTCAGTTTACATAAATCGGTAGTTTTTGGTGAATAAAACACTTGACTGAAAAGCTTTGCAGAGCTCTGATGATCTAATGATCATCTTTGTTCTCACAGAATTCTGGGGAGCTTGATTAAGGCTTATGAAAACATCTTGAGAATCTCTTGTTCCAGTTGCCATATGAATGTAAGGATTTTTTAGTATGCAGGTTGTGACAAAATCTCTTATATTCCTGAAATTTGCAATAATTTGCCTCAGACCATGAACTTTTCATGCTGTAATTTAGTTACGCCAAATGGGAATACGCTATGAAAAGTCTTTTTTTAATCTGAAGCTTTTAACAAAGCCAGTTTGCATAGTGAAAAGAAAGGTCTTGTTACTTAAGAACAGAATTCCATGGCTGTTGCTTTCTGGTGGCTCATCACAATGCTTCAGGTAAATTAATCTTTTCAAGGAAGCACTCAAGGCAAAGTTTGAAATTATAGGTATTTATATATCTGTAGACAAACAATTTTTGTAGTGATAAGTATTTCCACCAGAACTTTCTCATGCACCATTTTAAAAATTATTTAATGTTGTTTTTACTGAGCCTTTACTGTCAAAAACCAGCTTTCATCACCAGACTGGGGCCTTCTGTTCAGCATTTTTAGAGCAGTCAGGGGTGAGGGTATGGGACTCCCATGCCTGCATTAATAAATTGCCATTTGCTTCTGCTCTGCTATCCACTGCTCCCTCTGCAGCAACAGATCATATACTGATAGTAAATCAGATCCAGTATGTTTTCCTAATTTTAATTTTGGGCTAATCTATCTAATGGTAAAAACATCTGGCTTAGTTTTGCTTTAATTCTGATCTATACAGCAGGAATCTGATCACCAAGGGACCACTCGAGTCACACCAGGTCAAGTTCTTTACCTGCACGGAGTTAATGTGGAATCTATGTGAATAATAAGGTACTGCTTTATATTTAAGTTATGTCATTTTTATAGGAGTAACATTAATAATAAAACTTTGATATTACAACAGATTTAGGCAATAAATTCCAGACAAGTAAAAAACCCCAGACTATGATACAGTCAAGATACAAGAAAGTTGAGCAAAATAATTTTGGTGTGAAATCCGCTAGCCCCTCACATGAATTTGACAGACTTTGTGTTATACACAAGATAGTCTTTTAAAAAAGTAATCCTTGTAAGACTTTTGCTTAGTAGACTCATGGTAAGCCATGCATCCTGAATATCAGTATGACTACCAGGAAAGAAGTTATAACATTTATAATGGGAAGTTGCTTTTTGTTCCATATCTAATCTGCTTAGATAACAATAAGTAAAAAACAACTCTAATCCCATGGAAAAAGGAAAAAAACGAAAGAAATAAATTCCTCACTGAATGTTTTCACTTCTGCTCTCAACTGAGTTTTACAGTACATCCACATATTTTTTGGAAGTATATTTCAATGTTTAGGAGAATTTTTATCAACTTGCTAGAAACTACATTTTTAAATTTTGTGGCTCTTTCTATGCTGTCAAAATAGCATACTACTTTGTTTCCTGTGTTTTATAAATCTGAGAGAATCTCAGGGTCATCCTGAGGCAACATGAGAGAATATAAAAAAAATTTTATAGCCTGGGGGTAAAAAGAAAAGCCTTTCCCAAATCAACAGTATGTTAGGGGATTTCTGCTCCCTAAAGTAACATTACTGTTTATGCACTCCTGGCTAAAAGTTCTTTTCTACTTGGCCTTAGGAAGAGTGCATAAACAGCAACATTGCTTTAGTCAGAAGGAATTAATTATTGAAATCAATTATTGTTTCTTTCAGACTACTGCAATCAGTCCACAATGGCTTGATGTAAAAAAAATAGTTTTCTTGCTTGCTGGTTTTTTGAAGGTCAAATCAAATAAATCAAAAAAAGCAGGTTTCTGGCATAAGACTTCTATTCCTTCTATCCCCATAGATTTCTTTTTGGCTTTTATGGTGCATAATGCTGTGTTGGCAGTCAGCGATAGTCACACTGGTTGTAGGTAGAAAACAGGTATTGTTTAGGTCAGCTACATTATAGAATGTCTACTTCTGCACTGTCTATTTTTATCATACAGAACCTTATGAAACCAGGTTTGCTTCTACAGAGCATTTTTTAAGTGTTCAAAATCTTGAAATATGCAATAAAATGCACCACAAAGCTACAGTTGGGGTTACATGCAAACGCAGTGTGAATGGGGGAGGGAGCTGTGTACTGTTCAAGCTCTCTCACATGACACTGGATGCCCCAGGGCACGCATCCAACATCTGATTTATACCACAACAGAATCTGGCCCTTTGTTTCTTACTAAGGTCACTGTTTTTCTTTCTTTGTTGTGATAAAAGGTATTTCTATCTTATTTCTCTTGCCATAAAAACCCTTTCAGTGAAAGAGAAAATTCTTTTTCCAGCTGTATTTTCTAACATATTCATGGCCACTGGGAAGACTATAAAGCATCCATGATTTTCAAGTTTTCTCTTTAATGTAGGTTAAACTATTGTCTTCTTTGTTACCATCCTGCTTATTTTTTAGTTCCCCAGAGTCCATGCCTGTTTGATGTTATACTTTAGGCCTTGCACAAAACTTTTTCTGAATATCTAACTTTTTCTGGAAAAGGAGACTCTGCATTTAGTGGCTGCTCCCAGAATGGGTATTTCCTGACACCTGAACATTAACTATCTGTGAGCAACATATGGCTGGTTCAAAGATGTGTCATAGAGGGCAACAGCCAGAACTTCCTGCAGTTACCAAAATACCTCTGTGAGCAATATTGGTTCAGGGTTTTCAGATCCCGTTAGAACTTGAACTTGCCACAAATGACAAGAGGTAACAACACACATGCTGTCTCCTTGTAAAATTCAGAAGTAGCTCTGACCTCTCCTAACCACAGGATGCTCTGTGCTGATTTAGGTGCTTTGATTTCATCAAACATGGTGCAGGAGGAAGCACACAAACATACATACATGCTGACAACAATATGTATCTTCCAAATTATTGATAAATGTTGCTATTCAATTTAATATTATGGCCTAGTGGGTTAAAGATTCTGAAACCTCTGGATTAACCATCTCCCTCAGTGGCCTAATACATAAAATTTATATTTATGTATAGTTAACTTCATATATGTATCAATATGTTGATATGATACAGTAATTGTGGATCATGTACTTTGATACTTGAAATTGGCTTACTTCCATAATTAATGTAATTACATAATTAATATAGAGCCACTGGAGCCAGTGGTTCTATAATAATGATGACTATAATTATAATAGAAGATACAGTTCCCGGTACCTTAAATTGTAACTTTGACAGCTGTTATCATATATCTGCTTCTTGTTTGATAGATTACTTTAAGCTCTCCTTAGCTGGCCACAGCACTGCTGCCTGCTAGGCATGCTGACAGTGCTAACTTTAACAGATATAATACATCCCATTCCTCTGCTCTTGGCCTACAACAGGAGATTTACCCTGTGCAAGCAAAGGTTCTGTTCACACCCTTACAAAACAGGTTGAGTGTGGCTTGAGAAAGCCAACTGTATAAAACAACATCCTGGTGTTTGTGGGGCTCCTGAATTGGATGGTAGAACGACTTCTGCTTCACTCTACAGGAGCTAATGGCAGATTGAGAGTATTTCCTATCTAAATATAAAGTTGCAGTTTAGACTCTCCCTAAACTGTGTGATGCTTTCCTGGAGAGATCATTGTTAGTTACATTTCTAACTGTGAAACCAGAGTTATCTATGTTCTTAAGACATGATGTTTTATTCTATGAAGCTAAGTACAGTTGATAAAACCTGAAGACATTTCTATTTCCATTTACAGAAAATTCTACAGATAAAAAAACTTGTTTAACTGCAAAAGGTGAATTTGTCTTCTTCAGCTGATAGCAAATTATATTGGTTTTCTGGCCAGAGATTCTGTCAAACAACACTGGTTCTCAAATTGATGGTCAATTTTGCTTCATGCAGTACATGAAATATATTATTCATTTAATGAAACAAGTTATTTTAAAAATTCAGGATTGACTGAGTTCTCCTGAGTGAAAAGCTGTCACGTTCATGTATTCTCAAACAGTCTTACATATGACTTATTCTTGCATATACTTATTCTGACTTTATAGATGTATATATTTCATTCTCTGGTGTGGTCTGCTGGTGCTGGTAAGGGATAGAATTTTGGTTGACCCTATGCAAACACACAAATTATTGAGAACTCAAAAAATATTTTACATGGAATACTTGGAAAGACGCAGAAAATATAATTTTCAGGTTTTTACATGCAGCTTTTTGAAAGTGGAAAATATAATGAAATTAAATCAATAACAAATAAAATCACTGAAATCTCCTAAAGAAATACAAATCCTAGATCTTCAGTATACTTTGAGTTAACAAGAAAGTGATCTAAACAGCATTGATTAGAAGGAAGGTGAGGAAGCAAAAAAAGGACACTGTTCATTCTTCACCTCTGTTTCTAATAATCTTCATTTACTTACCTTTCTTTGCTCTATTTTTCCTGTCTCCTTTCCTTTTATCTGCTTTTTATTTTATTGGTTTTTTTAAAAAATTTGATTAGTCAAAAAGGAAAGGGAAGAAATTCTGGGACCATATTCGAAAGACTTCAGTTACTCTAGGTGAAAATTAATTTCATTATGATTTCCATTTCATAATTATTCCATTAAACTTAAAATATAAAAGCCTATAAAAATATAAAAAAAATCTCAAATTTTATTTTGTTCTTCCTTACCTAAATTTTAAACTCTTATTTAAAAAATTAGTATATGAGATCTTAATGAAGCCTCCTGTATTTTTGATGAATCTTGAGATTTTACCTTGTAATAAATAAAAAGAAATAATGATGCTTAGAAAGTTTCACCTGGGAGTACATTCCCATCCAGAGGGCCCTGCATTTTACCTGGAAGGAAAGTATTTAAATACAAGGTCACTTCTTATTCTTCGAATCGTCACTGTTATGATTTTAGTGTATTAACGGTCTTTGCCATTTCTGAAGTAACCGATCTCTTAAATCAATAAGCATGCTCAGCTGCTTGCCATTAAAATCAATCAGTGCTACTCTTCTGGCTGATGTCATGCTCAACTGTAAAGATTAAGTAAGCTGTCACCTGGTTTTTCACTGTGTTTCACCTTTCAGAAGATAGATTCTTCTCTATCACTGATTTGTAAAAGTCTTCTTAATTATTTCTGATATTTCCCAGTGGAATCAAGATCTCTTTAGGAACCAAAATGACTGTCCACTGTACTGAAACGCATAATATAAGATAAATGGTTTGCAATTACTGATGTTTTAAAAATTAACAATACTGAAAAAATGGTGACATTATGAAGAAAGACTAGAGAAATACATTTGAATATTACTACACGTTGTTTAGATATTAGTCAGTAGAATTGCCTCATATCTCCATGGTTGAATTTGGAAAATATGCAGGTCAGTTGTGCCTAGATATGACTTATTTGTATTTGGATTCAATTTGGAAAAATCTCATTAATGCACTTTCATGATTTTCTGATTGCTGCGTATATAAGACAAATGAGACAAATTCTGCTTCATTTATTTCATCATAAATGCAGAGAAATTAAAATTATTTTGGAGGAATTGGTTTTCAACTCTAATGCCCAGAGGAGCTCTTCATTGCTTACACAAAGAACAAAAGAACAAAGATATTAAAATTAGCACATGTGGGACTTAATCCTCTTACTTTCACAAAGGGAAATGCAAATTATAATTGAGATTAAATAGACATATGAAAGCACACTTTTCTTGAAGCCAGCAGAAAGTGATAGAACTCTTGTCAGGGCTGGTGTAGTGGGTGGGATGATTTGGATTTCAGTGAGGCAAAACCTTGTGAAGAGAGAGGTCCATGCTTAGCCTTTCCCGCTTCTTGGGTTACATTGGTCAGCTTTAGGATCAGTGAAGGTTATGCAGAATTCCTGCTTTATCTTGTCTCTAGGAAGTTTCTTCCACAATGTTCTTTAAATGAGTTCCTCTACTGGACTAAATCAGACATAGTTCTCCAAACTGAAGTTACATTGCTTTGAACACATTCCATATGTATGATGTCTGCACATTTGCATTTCAGGTTTGAGGGTTTTGGCCAAGCATGCTTTTTAAGGACTTTATATTCTGTGTGAAGCCTTCTATATGATTCTTATAATTTTCAGTTGCAACAAACTTGATATTTAAATAAGATGTCAGAAAAAATTAAACTTCCCAATTAGCAAAAATATTGCTAATCCATTTGTTACCTCCATCTCAATGATATGAGAAGAACTCAAATAAATGATTTCGAATGACATGTAATTGAATTCCATTTAACGCTTCAGCATAGTAGAATGATATTTCTTCATATGCATCTCCTCAAACTCTGAAATGCTTGACTATCTTTGCAGGATGATTGAAAAATCTTTCTACCATGATCATTATATAGTGCATATATATATATATATATATGTATTTATATGTATGTATGTATGTATGTATGTATGTATGTGTATATAATCATAAAATCATAGAATGGTTTGGGTTGGAAGGAACCTCAAACCCCTCTGCCGTGGGCAGGGACACCTTCCACAAGAATAAGTTACTCAAAGCCCCATCCTGCCTGACTGAGAACAATTCCAGGAGTGGGGTATTCACTGCTTCTCTGGGCAACCTGTTCCACTGCCTCACCACACTCACTGTAAAAATTTTTTTCCTAATATCTAATGTAAACCCATCCTTTTTCAGTTTAAGCCCACTACTTTTTGTCTTATCACTACACCCCTTTGAAAAAAAGTCCCTCTCCAGCTTTCTTGCAGCCCCCTTTAAGTACTGAAAGGCTGCTATAAAGTCTCCCTGGAGCCTCCTCTTCTCTAGGCTAAACAACCCGAACTCTGCTCATCTCTGTACTATACCGGGCAGTAATCTCTGAAATGAAACATCATTCAAAAAGTGGCTCACTTATAGCTCCAAACTGAAAGGAAGTTACGTGTCTGACTGAACTTCATTGGAGCCCTATATCACCTGAATGCAAATGTCCCTCTGGAATTTGTCGACAGGGAATCTTGATGAAGTTGCCATGAGAAATTTTTACTAACCTGTCATTTCGAGCTTCAGCAGATGAACCAAAATTTCTGAAAAACACAGCACCCCATTGTACTTTACAAGAGGGCTGATACAGTATAACTTTATGAAGATACTGGCGTAAAACTAAATTCCTAAAAAGTCTAAAAGTAAAAGCAGAGTGCTCATGTTATTGAGTTGTGAATCAGCTGAACATCTGAATGGAAAGGAGTTAGAGCTGTCACTTTAACATTTATGCTCTCTCCATTTGATGTTTTATTTTGGAACCTTCTAAATATACTCTACCAATGGCAGAAGAACAGTCCAAAACTTATACATTGCTGATGTAGTTTTACACTGCTAAGTAGTACATGATGGCTTCTGGCTTTCCTTGAAGCTCACAGGACACAGTTCCTTGATGTCACAAAAGTTATTCAGGAGATTTTAGCCTGTTTCTTCAATGACATGTCCTTGTGGCGGCTACAGAACCTTCCATAGTTTAAAGACAGCAATGCTTCATTTTCATCTTAGCAACTACTTCTGATGGTGAAAATATATTCCCTAAAGTTCCAACATGGCTTTCCATTTTACTTCGCCTTCCTGTTGTACTATAAACTAATCTTGACCAGCTCTTTGCCTTGCCCTTTGCCTTTACCCTGATTTTCCCATGAGGATTTAAATTTTTTTCAGCTAATTAAAATGAAATAAAACCTGAATTATCTTTCTGAAATGGTCCTGTGATTTATTAATGTCTTCAACTGCAGCTTCCTAGGCAATTCTATGGCAAACAGTAGGGCTTGCATGCAAAGAGATAGCTGTTTCTAGGGAAATTTTAGGTAGATAAGACATCTTCCTTGAATTGTTTCTCTTCAGAGACTAAGGTACGTGAAGAAATTCATTACTTAGGTTGTGTTGTGGGTCATATTAATGGCTCCATTTCAGTCAAAAAACCCCATAGACTACCAAATTCCATTTCAAAAGTAATTTTTAAAATTATTTCTCATTGAGCCATCTTTAGGTTAGGTTACCACTTGCTCAAAAGCTCGATTCAATACACTGTAATACAGTTTACTCTATTAATTTCATCAAAAGAGATTTTCTTTCCTGAAAAATGGGTACTTTTCTCTCAAAGTAACACATCCAGTATCATGCCAAGCCTCTCAAATCCTGAGTGAGTTTGCTTCCAAGCTAAGCTAGCATGTATAAGAAATACAATACTTGCAATTCCTTTTATTAACCATTCACCTTTAAAGAATACATGTATAGGATTTTAAGGACATTAAATATTTTTTTTACATTTTATGTTTTTCCCTTTTTTTGTTTGTTTTGTAATAGTTTTGCTTTTTCAGCTTTTTCAATCACAATAGGTATTCTGTTTTATTGTATAGTTTAATTTTCTCTGGTCTTGATGAATAGTTTAAACAGCTTAAAGTTGTTATTCTCTTTTGTAGTTTGTGGGGACATTTTTTTTTAGTTGATTTGGGTTTTTGTACTAATGTGTCCTTCTTTCCCAGCTGGTTTGATTCACTCTCAATTAATTTATTAATTTATTATTATTTCCTTTCTTTAGAGAAACAACTGCTTTGGAGGCATCACAAGTCATATTAATAATGAATTGCCTTATATTATTAAAATCGAACTGCAGTCCTTATTACAGTAAGCTGGACTAAAAATACTGGATCGCTATTTAGGCAGAATTTAGTTCCAGAAATGAGAAAGAAATCTGTGCTCTTTCATTTTCATAGCTAGTAGAACTGGGAAAAGAATAAGCTTTATTTTCAGCATTACAATCTGAAGTTACTAATAAATTTATAAATAAATCTGGGGACATTATAAAGAAGAAAAAAATTAACATAATTTTTTAAATGGCTGTGCAAAGGCCTGGTTTTGCTTCAGTGAAAGGAATCCTTGAATGTAGCTTTCTCAGACAAGACACTAACATCCATCAACCATTACGCAAAATATCACAATCCCGAATTTTCTGAGGTTATTCAAAATATATACTTACTCCACCAAAACGAGGAATTCTTCTCTTAGGATTTGTTTAACTTCATTTCATTAATTTTATTATAGCACATATTCTCTGCAAGAATTATGGTTTACTATGTTAAGAAGGCACTGGGATACTTTTTGACCTTATATATAAACCCTGTCAAGATATAGTCTCCCATCTTCAGGTTGCCTATTTGTACCCTTTATGCAAGTTAAATAGCAAATGTTTGTTTGAATATTTTGAGTATATTTTCAGTTTTATTAAATGATAGTAAACATGTCTTCAGTCACCTCATTTATCTAACCCAAATGTGGTTTGACCTTTTTTGATGAACAATATATAATCCCTACATAACTACAAGAAAAGCAACTATTGGACTGAGATAGATACCAACCTGTTTCTCAAAACAATTGTCTAAGCTGGTCTTAAAGCTGCCCTGAACAACCTTCTCCAGTGTGTTACTCATTATTTGTAACTACAATGTTTCTCAATCGCTTTACTCCAAGGTTTAAGACTATTGGTCCTTGTTTATGAAAAACAAACAAAAACCCAAACGAATCAACAAACCAACCAAAGGGAACTTCTTACAAAGTCTCAAATTTTTTGCAGTGAGCAGAAGATAAGATACCAAAAGTATTTTAGAATTTTGGCCAACTCTGCCATACTACTTCCTTAGAGCAAGTTGACTTGTTAATGAGTAACAATGAACTTATGAACAACCTCTCAATTCATGTCTGCATAAATGAATGAGATAATGATTGTAAAAATGTATCTTGAGTTTTATTATTAGTGATTTGTTTTTTCTGCTTTCAGCTTTATTGTTCTTTCTTGATTTCATCTTTCTGGGCCCTGGTTCTCAAAATTATTTGTGTACACATGTTCTATTTATTGTAGAGTAAAAACCCAACATAAGATCAGACCACTCCTGCTGAGAACAGTTTCAGCAGCCAGGAGGCAGTGCTTTTAAAAAGACTGTATGCTCAGGCACGTACAGTGTGGTATCACTTCTCTATTTCTGGCAATCAGGATCAACAAACCAGAGGCTGTATTAAGATCAATAAAATTTAGTAGACCCTATCATTCAAAAGCAACACCATTTAATAAAACATAGTGTGCACACATTTCATAATACTTGCTTTAAACATGCTGCTGGTAATTTAATTGGTACCTTGTACATCTTCCATTATATATCTGTCTATCTATATCTATATCTATATTTATATCTATATCTATATCTATATCTGTCTATCTATATATCTATATATCTATATCTATATCTATATCTATATCTATATCATCTATAGCTATATCTATATAATCTGTATCTATATAATCTGTATAATCTATATCTATATGTATCTATATATCCATACATATATCGCCATATATATCCATGCATAGAAATAGACACATATATAGTTAGATAGATATATGGCTCAATAAATAGACATAGAAAACTGTCAATCTTCTCTTGATTTTATAAACATCTGTCATACGCTTCTGTCACTTTGTCCAAAATGAAGGCTCTTCATCTGCCTAGTTCCTCCCTATGTAAAACATACCTCTCATCAAGTGTGCTGGTCTTTAATGTCTTTTATTTTCTTCTAATAGTAATGTATCTCTCTTGATACTGGGGAGCAGAACTGCTCACACTATTCAAGTGAAGTAGGTGTTTAAATACTCTGAGGTTTTGGGCTGCAGCCCATATACATTTACTCATTGTGTATCAACGAAATGGAGTCAAGAGTTTAATGATTTGCAGCCATTTAAATTTATTAAGAACTGGAAGACAAAGGAGGATCTTATTGAAACCAAAAGCTATCAGGCTATGTCCTGATAAATGCTATATTCACTCAATGCTTTTATATGAATTAAGTCTAACACATTGACTTGCATGTTTAAAGTTAAGTTCAAAATAAGTGCTTTGTTGGACCGAGTCCCAGAAATTTGCCTCCTTGAAAGAGTCCACAGAGGTTCATCAACAAAAGTTCACTGCTAGTACAAAAGTTGGCTCTATTTTGCAGTGAAACTGCTTACTTTGCCCTTGACCTAGTATATTCTGCTTCACCATTTGGAAACTTTCCCAAAATACTGTTTTCAGTAGTTTCTCAGATAATATTGTCTTAAATGTCCTAACACTGTTATCCCCTTTTATTATAAACTCTAGCTAATTACAGATGACATCTTACTTTTTCACTTTCTAATTTTAACCATTTTTTCTTTTGTCATTCATTATAGTACTTTAAATAAATATTTTAAATATTTATAAATAAATATTTTTAAATATTTTCAATATTTTAAACTTTTTATCTATTAGTTTAGTGTTTAGCATATAACATAATTTTCCTTCACAAATACAGGCCCAAACATACTTTTACTTATAATCTTCCCTTCTGCTCTGTGTATATCTTTTTCATTCTCATTTTCTCTTTGGGAACAGTGCATTTCTTAAATGTCTGAAACCAAGTTTTTTTCAGTCTAATCTTCGGGGTCAGAACTAGTGCAAAGAAGTCCCTTGTTCTGGCAGGTTTTATAGCTCACCTGCCTGATAGAGTATTTCTCCCTACAGATCTAACTGATATATGTTAGGAGAAAACAGGGGCTAACCTAAAGATGTTCTTTCTCATTACTGCTGATACGTTTGAAACTACACAAGGAATAATGCACCTGGTAAATCTAAAGACTAATATAGTTTGCTCTTTCAATGAGATATAGTGAAGTAACAAATCAACTTTTTAGGGTTAGAAGCCTCTTGGGCTTTCTTTTTTTAATCAGACTATTGATTTTCTTGCAACATTCATTGTCTAAAACTTGATCACTGCCACTTTGCACCTTCATACAATAGGATGTACTGCAGCCTGAATAAAATATCTTGAAGTTCACAGAACTCCAGACAAAACCAGAAATTTTAAACTATTTTTGTCAGTAAAAAACCCACTCCTGTAAAACAAGGGATGTTGCAAAATATCTGTTGTATTTCACCACTTCATCCTGTAAATACATTCATTAAGATGTTTAGTCACTTTGTGATTGGTACAAAAATATTACAAGGCATACTTTATCAAGGCTCAAGCTAGCAGTGATGAACAGAGCTATTATGAAATGATATGTAAAAGTTCTCATGCATACCATGTTTCCCCTATGAGAGTAGAAAATTTATGAAAAGTAATCAGTATCAACAAAGCCTTCTCTCTGTAGACCAACAGTGAGTTTGATTCTTGATTCAAGAACTTCATACAAAATAATTTAAAACAACATTACAGAATTTAGTGGTGAAGTAAATATTTTTAAATTATTATCTTTCTCTCTCTCTCTCTCTCTCTCTCTCTTTCTCTCTCTCTCTGCAGTGAGATCCTCCAGAGTTTGGTGCAGTTTTCTATTTTGTCTTTGTTTGCTCATGATATTCATCTGATATCCTGATATTCACCTGAGGCATCTTGTATACTATCATAAAAACAAAAGTACTTCTTTTTTAAAACATGAGGATGAAGCCAACCCTGCAAAAGTGTTTCAAGCCCTGTAGTGTACAGCTGGTTTTAAGGGATTTTTGTGACTGTCATTCAGTTCCAAAGTCCCACAGGAAATGCTGCTTTTAGCTTTTCTTTAAGATCAAAAGATGCACCTCAAAATACTTAGAATAAATTTCAACTTAATGAAAAAAGGAAAGAAGAAATTCATAAACATTCATAAGAAACTCTCAAACCCTGAAATGACTCTAGAAAGTCCTAGTCCTCTTTTCTATACACTAAGCCTTTTCTGGCAATTTTATTTTCTTCAGATCTTCTTTACTGGATAAAACAGCAGTCATAAACAATGGTATATTTCGAAGCAGAGGATACTAGAAAGAAGAAAGGGATCTATTTGTCCCTGTGGAAGTCCTACAGCAGCAGCTAATTTTCACTTACAAAAATAAGAATCTCTTCAAGAAAGAAAAGAAAGAGCCTGAGGCAAGCAGAAGGAACGATTCTTGTAAAATTTTAAAATATATATGCAATCAGAGGGAAGTGTAAGATTAAGTGGAGACATGCTTTTGATATGCTGCTGTAGCTAGCATTAGATTGGTACAATCACTTCATCTGAAAACAAAAGTTATTAGTTAGGCAATGAAATCAGAGGACTGAGATATTTTCTGGAAATTAATAATTGGTTGGTATGATCCAAAGACCATCAAAGCACTAAAAGGCAAATCCAGATAGTTATCAGCCCTCCTACTGTAACTTCTTGCATTAGTGATACTGTATTGTTCTAAGATGAAAAAGGGAGAAATTATTTTCCTGTTGACATTTCTCATGTATTTTGTAAAATCAGTAGATTAAACTTTGTAATAACTCTGAGGGTCTGAAAAAAAATTTCATGTTTCAGATGAAGAAATAAGCACATTTAAATATCAGATGGATTTTGAGGGTTTATTTTCAGGAAGTCCGATCTTACGTATATAGATGGAAACTCCTGAAGATGACACAGGAAGTTAATGTAAGAATAGTAGTACATCCCAAGACTCATATTTGTGGTTTGTTTGTTTTTGGTTTTTTTTCTTAGAGTTTCCGATTACATAATTCAGTACTTTCAGGATACTTTTTAATTAACTGCTGCTCTAGAAATTAATCAGATGTTACCTATATGACCTTGGAACATCTTAGTCACTATATAGCACCAAAGAGTACAGATGTAGGATGAAAAAGAGTTGAATAGATATCATGAGTTAGGATAATTCAGATAAGTGCTGACATGTTAGAGCCTCTGTAACCATAAAGTTTATAAGGAAAAATCTTTGGTACATAAAAATAGATATTTACAGTTCTTTTGGTACATCAGTTGGGCACCTTTATTATGAAGCAGTGGAGAATCAGTGTGTGGTAATGAGATTCCTAGAAGAGAGAAAGTGCCAATTTACACAGGGAAAAGAGGAAGATGAAAGGGAGGTGCAGTCTATTGAAAAAAATTCACATGCTTTAAAACAAAGAATGTAGAAGGACTGTCAGCCTGTACTGATCAGCTTAGACAGATAGAAATTAATTATATTTTGTTTAAGAAGCTGCCTCTGCAACCTTGGTCAATTTTTAAAAGCACATTAGAAGATTTTTCAAACTGGCTTTCCAATTACCTTGGATGGCAGGCAAAGTGCTTTGAAACAGAATTTGTTTTAAATTGGTAAATGCAACCAATTCTGACTGACAGTATTTTCGTAATTCACAACATGGTGTTACTGGTCAATGTAATTCTAAGAGGCGCACCAAAAGAAGCTTTCTTTTCTTTCAAACACCAGCAAGATGAGGATATCAGGGAAACATTGCAAAATGTTATTATTTAAGGCAGACTCGATGAAGAAGTAGAAAAGAGGAAAGGACTTGCCCAAGAGGAAAACAACTTTGCTTGCAAAATTATATATGACCCCTTCCAAGCAACAGTAGTGTTTTCCTGGAAAATATACCACCTCTGACATTAGAAAATGTGCCATCCTGAGGTTGTTTATTGGACCTCATGGCTTGTGTGACACCCAGGTAAGTGTAAATCATCTGCCAGAATTGCTAGGCAACAGAGTCCATTCTCTGGGATGACTGTGCAGGGAATGGTACAGTAATGCTTTCACCGTTTTTCATTGGCTTGCTGGGTTGTCTTTTTTAGCTTGGGGGAAAGCTATGTAGGTGACCTTCTGAAATGAAACAAAATGTTTCTCCTTCAGCCATTTTTATTTTTTTTTTACTGAATTTAATTCTCAGTAGGTTTATATTCTCAAAGCTCCATGAATGTAACAGCACTGATTCCTTGAAATTCATGTTTTTCCCTGAGAGTGGAGTCAATAGAAAAACTAGTCAAATCCAATGAATCATGAAGAGAAATTTCTTCAACAAAGTTTTAAGAAAACTTGCAAGTAACAGAGGAAGAGATAGTAGCCAATTTTTTTACGACAGATTTTAATTTATATATTTTTATTAAATACATATGGTGTGATTTGTTGCTAAGTTGTGCTGCTATTGCTGCCACCTCTTCCCCAGCAAAAAGGGCAATGGTATTTTGTGGGAGATGGAGATCTATCATATTTGTGTCATTTTCCATGCATATTCTGCAAACTCTAGCTGCTAGAATAAACCATGTTATAATGTAAATTTCTTAAGGTTATTTTTTAAGAAGCAAAAAATTGAAACATAGATCATATCACAATATTGCACTCAGTTCAGCTGTTGTCAATATGTTGCAACTTTTTCCACTTTGGTGGCAAATAGGCTGTCCAGAGAAAAAAAACTGTTAAGGGTTAGGGGGTATAATTAAAATGTTCAATGCTGGTGTCATAACCTATATTAATTCTCTATTGCTTCATTATTCAAAAGAAAGCAACTCTCCAGCTGGCATTTATCAACACCATTTTTTTTCATTGTTAACCAGTGTGCAATTACTACATAATTGAAGGCAAGAGCACATTAAAAAAACCCAGAAACTTCTATATTATGTATTTTTGGTGATCCTCTGATAAACAAGATCAATAACACCTTGTAAGAATGCTCCTTCTTTCAGTCCCTGAAGAAATATTATCCACCATCCAGATTTTAAAGAAAGTAGTGTCTGTTGTTATTGCTAGTTTTGCTTTAATCTTCCGTACACTGATAAATAACCACTACCCACTCAAGGAGACATTATGGCACGAAAAAATAGTACACCGTCCCTAACCTCAAGCTTTTAGAAACTACCAGTAAATTTCCAACCTTTTGGGAATTGCAGAATTTTATAAAAACAATGTAATGGTCTTAGGCATATCTGTGTTATGCATATAGTTTAAAAAATTTTCAGAGGTCGTAAGTATTAGGTAACATGCACAATATTTAGTCTACTTGGTATTTGTCCATTACCTCTTGCACTCCACTCCACTTTCTAGGGAAGGCAATATAACTTTTGCATACTTCTCCTCTCTTACAGATATGCCAATACCTAGCAGTTACTCACAGTTTCACACATGCTTTCATTTGTGCACTCTATTTTGTATTTTGCTTGCCCTTGCCCTCAGCTCCCTATACCTGTCATACACTGCACTTTCTGACTTTATCCCTGAAGTGGCAATGCCATAACAGAGTCTAAGACCAGCCTTATACCAGCCTCTTCATGTGTGATTCCCAGTAGTGAAGTACCCTTTTTTAATTTCTTGAGATAATTAAATTTGAATTAATATATTCACAGAAAATGAATAGAGAAACATGGAAGAGTATCTGGTGACAAAAGAAAATTCAGATTTAACAGGCCTTATTTCATGCCTTATAAATATAATTCTATGAAAACATAATCATTATTTCCCATACCTTTGTCTTATTATAATGCTTTACAACATTGACTGTAATTGTACTATCAACACTGATTTATGTTTATGAACTGAATGTTATGTAGCAAAAAATACAACTAAGGGACACACATTTATGCAGTTCATTAAATCTTTAAGTATAGGGAAATCTAGATTTCAGTCTTGCCCAAGACGATCTACAGATCCTTCTACCATGAGATGAAACAGGTCCCTTCATTTGTTGATTTTGTAACTTTTTGCAAGGCAGCAACTAATGCCAAGTGAGAATGGTAACTAGTGAGAGTTGCTCAAACTCAATTTTTCCACAGTACTCCAGCAGTTAACACAATGATAATGAGACCTCTTTTCTCTGAACAACAGCTAGCAAATATTTTAGTTTCATATTTCACAAAGAGAATTTAGTGAATTTTTAGAAAACTAGACTCTGTTTATAATGGGACTCATCATGACTGTCCAGTCAGCAGGTGCCACCAAATATACTAAGAAGAAAATGCCAAGAAAAATGGCATTATTTACAGCGAGATAATTCATATTTATATACAGTCGTCTTTGCAACTAATAAAGGAAATTTAAAAAATATAACACACAATGTAATATAATAAACATGTATTTTCATTCAACCTAGGTAAAATTTTCCTAAGTAAAAATAAAAAATAAATAGTTACAGAAATGTAATACTAAATACAGAGGAATGCTCATTAAAAGAGCAATTCATAATACTAATTACAAGTTCAGAGCTAAGTAAATAAGGCAGTTTGTGACAAGCAAACCAGGGTTAGATTTTCATCTTTCCATATTTAAACATAATTATGTTTATACAGTCAATTAAAGGGAGCTTTTGGATCCCTCCTTCTTGGGATTTCTAGGGCTTTTTGATTTATTTCTCAGGTAGGCAAAAGTTGCAATTAATCACTTTCTTAATTTCTGCACTTACAGTTTCTCCAGAGTGAAACCTCCCAGCTGGTATATATTAGTTCCTTATTCTTTAGGCATTTAGGGAGAGGCTTCTGTTGTCTCCCTATCCTACTTCATAAAGTTGTACTGACTTTGGTTGTAGAAGCCCCATATTTGGAAACATTCAACGTCAAGTTGGACCAGGGTCTAAGCAACATGATGTGAAGATGTGCCTGCTCATTGCAAGAGGGTTGGGCTAGACAAACTTTAAAGGTCTGCTCCAACCCAAACAATGCTGTGATTCTTTTTTTCACTTAGGTCTGTCATGGCTTTTATATCAAAGACAAACTTCATGGCCACTATTAAAACCATGTCCCACAGCTATAAAAATAATTTTTCTCTATGTTGCAAAAACCAAAAAACATTTAACTAAGATTTGAATCCCCAGTGCATTGCTATCATCAGAAAGGCTAATGTAACCTAAGATAGTGTGCATAAGGAAAGGATGGACACAAACAGCAGCAGACCTCCCCGGGTTTGGATGCTGTTCCAATGGCTACTAAAAATTGTAGCCACTTCTGAGGCCCACAATCCAGTTTTGGGAAGAGCTGGGAGAATGTTTGTATTGTTTTTGAAAGTGCCTTACAAATGAAGATTCAGCAAGGTTAAGCTAATCACCTTATCAAAATAAATGGTTGAAAGTGTGACTTGACCACCCTTTATCTATAAAAAGAAATCTACATGGGAAGTAGAAATTTAACATGAGTTCCCATGAAGATGGTAAATAGGTATAAAACTAGTTCTCATGTCTAATTCTAACTTAAATTCCAGCTGATAAGAAATCACATCTAACCAGTGTGGTTATCCATGTGAATTGTTTGTCACATGCCTAAGTGGAGTCCTTATCACAGTAAGTATTTTAGCCGTGGTAGGATGTTTTTCTATATATTTCATCCTAATTTATGCAGTAATTAATTCAGGAAGGCCTAAATCCCATATTATGCAGGAGGAAAAATCAGATGATCTTAATATCTCTCTCTGGCTTTCAGAATACTTTATCTAATTAACAGTTATCCCGAAGCTGTGAAGAGTCTAAACACTTGTTTCCCTTAACAGCAGTTATACTAATTTCCCTTTTGAGTGCACATTTGGTTTTTCAAGTAGTTTTCATTACAAGCATAGATATCTAAAATGCACACTAGGGTTAATCAGTCCTCATGCTTGCAAGGATTAGTTTGGGATTGCACAAGCCTAAGCAAAGCAATTACTTGCTTCTTCTACAACAGATATAATGATAACAGCAATTGTACCAGCTGCCAGGTGTATTTCAGAAAAAACAAAAGAAATTAGATGCATGCTAAAATAAATAACTTTTTCTGATGTTAACATTTTATACTTAAACACTGACATTGTTCCAAGACATGTTTCACCTTTCCTGAATGAGTCCTCTTTGTTTTCATTAAATCATTCTTGTTTTGGTAGCCTTAGACTTAAACATATAACACAGACATGAGACAGTTTTTTTTCATTTTATTATTTATAGTCTGATAATTTCAGTGACCTAATTTATTCTCAATTGAGTTAAACATATTTTTTCTTCTTTCTGGGCAGCATAATGCTCTCCAAAGACTGCAGCCAGTTCAGGGTAGTACCTGCTCCACCATGGATAGCACTCTGACTTTGATGTTCTCTTCTGTTTTCTCTCTTCTCATTCTCCTAATAGTTCTTTCTCTCTTTATTTCAATTTCAATTTCAATTTCAACTGAAACACTGAAAAATAGCATTCTGCAGGAAGGGCTACAATTCTATATATTTAGTTTTTTTAAATAAGATCTAAAAAAGTTATATTTGCCACATGTATTCAATGCACAGAAAATGCCAAACTGTAACTTTAAACAAGGTCTTGCATGTTTAATTCCAGTTGCAAACATTTAAGCAAATGATGAAAATCTTTCCAAAACAAATTTTTTACAGTTACACACATTGACATCTTTCAAATTACTTACATTTCAGAGATTAATACAACTGAACAGAACCAGCTGTTTTTCCGTAACGTTAACTAAAGGACAATTGTGTTAACTCTATTTTATAAAAAAATTCAGCAAAGGAAAAAAATTCCTTTGCGTTGGACAGAAATATCCAGACCTGCTTTCTTTTTATTAATACAGTTATATACGAATTTACAAATATTTGTAAACAATCATTGATATTTTGAGCCCATATTGATTTGGGTAAATTTGCTTCTTCTAAGGTCAATGGTGATAAATGATTCAATTTCTGCATGATGTGGCTCAGTACTTTGAATTAAAGGATTGTAATTATCGATGGTTATTTTGTAAAGACAACTATTGTTGCATTTGATAGAATGGCAGTGTGATATTTTTCCTTTAAAATTTCTTAAATTAAATTACATTGAATACAAAAAACAATTATATACACTAAAAGTGCAGAATTTTCTCATATGATTATGCAGCTTCCCCTCCATCTCCCTTTGAGGCAGTTATTCTAAGGAATGGCTTTACCTGTTTTTGTCCCATGAAGTTATGCTTCTAGTTTCTCTAGTATAGAAGAAGATATACTAAGAGATAGGATTTATCATCCCTCATGACCTTTGTCAAGACATTAGGTCTCAGTGAATGGTGACATTACTTTGAATGAAGTAATAGAAACTACAATTATCAGAACAAATTCAAACGGTCCAAACCATTGTATTTTTCTTAGATTTTACAGTAAACCTAGTCCAAGCATGAGATTCCTGAGTTGCCACAGGATAGTACAGATTCATCAGGTTCAGTTTCTTATCACCAATTAAGAAAGTATGAGTAAGAGATAATGAAAGATATGCAATAAAGCAGCATATAGTCACTTATGATGGACTTGTCACATGGACTTAATGATGACACACAATTGTAGAGGAAAGGATGGTAATAGAGCAGTAGAGTACAGTCCTTCCTCACTTGTGAGTCAGGTGTCTTTTTAAAAAAGAAAACAAGCTTTTTTCACTGTCTGTCAAGCAGAAGAGAAATACTTTGTGTTCATGTTTGTGTAGTAAGTGCTTGAAGAAGCATATTCATGAAGAATTAATGAATTCATCTTCATATTCATGAAGAAATATTTCCATTCCTACATTTTATTGACTATCTCTTTCAGGGAAAACAATCAACATCACAAAGCAGCTTCTGGTTTTTTTAGTTTCGTGGGTTTATTTATCCAGGCTACACTTGGAAAAGTGAAAGTAATTACATCATCAAAAATTAAAGGGCAACTCTATATATCTGTAGCAATCTAATACAATTGAAAAAAACCTAGTTTTCTAACAGCCATAAGAAGATATCCAGGCAGAAATTTTTCTAGGCAAAGCGGTGCATAACAACTATCTTGCAAAATATCTTTCATCTGAAACTCTGGTAGAAAGGTAAGACATCACTGAATGAGAGAGTTTTTAGGGTTAGAAGGGACCTCTGGAGACCATCTAGTCCAACCCCCCTCACAAGGCAGGGTCACTTAGATCAGATTACATGGGAATGCATTCAGGTGGGTTTTGAATGTCTCCAGAGAGGAAGACTCCACAATTTCCCTGGGCAGCCTGTTCCAGTGCTCTGCCACTCTCAGCATAAAATTCTTCCTCACGTTGAGGTGAGACCTCTTGAGTTATCTTTATGGCCTTTGCTCTCCTTCCTGTTGCTGAGAACCTCTAAAAAGAGTCTGGCACCTTGGCACCCACCTTTGAGATAGTATGCTTTAATGAAATAAGACATTTTTGTTTTATAATATATTTATGGTTTAAACTGCTTGTGATATACAAAGAAGGGTTGCACGTATTTATTTCCTCCTGAAATGTTTCCTGTTTTAACCTTCAGGACTGGAGGAACGTTGTCTATTCCTTCCCATTTCACAGAGTGGGGAGTGGAATCACAGAGTGGAGGAAGGGGAGGCTCCTTTAGAAATGACGACACCTCCACTGAATTCCATGGGACTAGACTTTTTCCTCCTGTTTTCATACAAAATGTTCGCCATCCAAAGTTCATTGGTGGAAAATACAATGGGAAGAGGTAGGTTGGGAAACCGGGTTCTGATGTGATTTCCTTACTCTTCCTATGTATAAATTATGAAAAAAAAGATGTATGCAGACATATAAAAACAAGACTAAAATTGTTATTTGAAAGTCTTGTGAAATGAATTCTTTCTGCATTCAATGGCTTAGTCATTTACTCGATGTTCTTTTGGCAGTCTGATAGAAAGTCCATTGCAGCCAACGAGATGTTTTTCCATAAGTTTCAAATGATACTCCAGAAAACAGCTTCTAGAAAACTATTAGATACAGAACACATAGCGAAAATGAGGGGGAGGGTGTGTGTTTAGTTCATACACATAAAATATATGTACCTAGAGAGAAAAGCAAACACTAGTGATGATTTTTACCAACATGACTACACAGCTGTTGCTTTAATGTAGAAGATTGATTTTAAAGAAGCAACAAATTAACACAGACCCCACATTCAGTATTTTATCTCTGATAAAACTTTGCTGAGATAAAAATCACAGCTTACAGAGTTGCATCTGTGACATTTTTTAACTTTATTTTCAGTGTTAAACAAGAGTGTGATCATCAGAATTCAACTACTGTTTGATGTAGTTTTTACGTTTTGGAAGGTTACTTTTATGAAGGTTGTGTCTGGTTCTATAATCCTTGAGTGTGATAACAGGGCTTGGCTGCTGAAGGACAAGGAGCGAGAAAAGGTTGCAGTGCACAACTAAAGTATGTATATTGTGGTTTTCCTAAACAGATATAAATCATGCACCGAAGTGCCACCGAATGAGTAACACACATGCTTTTCACATCCAGTCAAACTTTAGGAGAATGAAATATGTTTGCTAGTATCAACTCGCCCCAGTAGACAGTAATCCACATCACAAGAAACACTTAATTGAGTCCATTTGGCAGTTGCTGCTCAGCAGGGGCCTTGTAATGAAATAACATGTAATAACATACCTCTCATCCCTAGAGAGAGTGTCCCTGCAGGTCAAGGTTGAGGTAATTTCAAGGGCAAGGTCAGATAGCTTATGTTGTAGCTGCTATTGCCACATCAAATTACATCTTTTTTTTTTTTTTTTTAATGGAGAAAATTCATTTTATAGACTTTATTCTAGCTCTTAACTCTGTCAAACACATGTTTTTTCTCCCTGGAAAAGCTGTCGTATTAGAGCATATTATTACTCAAAATTAATGTTTCATATGTGTTATTTACTGAACTAACCTTAATGGATGAGTCTATGATTTTAATAAATTACTGCACAAATACTTTTCCTGTTAGCAAAGAGTAATGTCACAAACTAAGACACCAGAGTACACAGATGATGCTAAATGCGTTACAAGAATTGCTGACCAACTTGAAGGGATGCAAAGCAAAGTTAGTGAAAGAAATGATCCTTACATTTCCGCTCCATGTTGCTAACATACAGTAATAAAATATTCTTATAAAAATATAGTTAGGGAGGAAAAAAGGTTTTATTATTGGCTTTAATTAAACAAAATTGAAGTAAATCAAGAACTGATTGACAAGCATATCATTATTTCTCTTCAATATAACTTTTCTTAAAATTAGAGTTTGTAGTAAAGGACTCAGTTCATGATCTCTTACTGAGCTAAAGTTATGCTTTGATTACTTGACTTGTGGGCTAGGGAAGAGTACACAAGGAAAGTAGAACTTTTGGTTTAATAGTTTTTCAATAGGTAAGCAAAGAATCAAAATTCTCATCTCCAATTCTGAATTGTTTTTTGTTTTCTTGTTTAATCCAATAGTCCTATAACATAGAGTCTCTACACATTTCCAGAGACCTTGATCTAGAAGTCTGGCCTTTCCTCTTAAGCACAAGGAAAGAGTCAAGCTACCTTCTAGGCCCTCTGTCACACATTACTGACTGACCTAAACCACCAGATTGCATTATAGAAATATGGAAATACCTAAGATTTCCTACTGTTCATTTTGAAATGGTGTAAAATAGAGAACTAAACACCTCACCTATGTGGGCTTGATTTTCTGATGGAGTCCTTACCTTTCTAATGCGTGCCAGCTGGAAAGTAACTAAATTCAGGCAACTTTCAACTTTTCAGAATCTTCTTTCTTTTTCTCTCCACTGACTGCAGAGAGCTTTGGCAACTGCATAAGGTGGTCTGGATTGTGTGCCACTCTGAGAACGGACATTTAAATTAGCAATGAGAATATGTCTGAAGCAGGCATTTCCAGTAAGCAGACTGCCTTCTACCCTTATTTTCCAGGCATAATATTCTGGTTCTAACAGTTATCCAAAAATTAATTACTTATTTTTAACACATAGCAGGGAGCTGATTTTATTAACCTCTAAACGAACTCAGACAGTGCAGCCAGAAGCCTTGAATACTTCATCAGATTGCCTTGTTTGTTTGCAAAGCATGATATGCAAGCATCTGCACTCTGCTTCTCTGTCAACAAAGATTTCAGAAATAAATTATTTTACAGTAAATGCAAGGAACAGTATATGTGTACACTGGCTGACTCAATGTGACAAGATTTTGATAAGCAAAAATGATAGTTGACTCAAGGAGAACTGCTCTAGGAAACTAGACAAAGAAGGACCAGCAGTTATTTTTAGAAGGTAAAAACTGTTGCTAGTGTGAACAAATAGGTCCAGGCTTTGGTTCTGATACGGCAAAATAAAAGAATTTAGCAAGTTTTTCCTTTTTGCAGAATGTAATAATATTGTAAATAGTTCAGATCATATTGTACATGATTTAGAAGAGCAGATCTAAATAAGAAGAGCTCTTTAGAGAAAAATGAATCTAAGTTAAAATTTAGTGCATCTGAACAGAAATGAAAAAGAGAGCAGATATGCACTGGACTGTCAATAAGACACCCAGACTACATCAAACGTTTTTCCTGTGCTCTAAGCATTCAAGATGCATGCAAGGAGAAACATAATTTTTCAAGTGTATTGGGAAAATCAATCTCTAAAAAATACCATCCTCCACCCCCAACTGACATTTTGAAAATACAGTTTCTTCTTCACCATTTGGGCTGCATAACTGTGTCGATTTAAGTGGCCAGCAAGATTAGGGTTAATAGGAGAGAATATCACAAGCTCCTCCATCTAAGTAAAAATGTATAACCATAGCCTAATTCTACCTTAGGATATAACTCTGGTTACATCTCAATTTATAGAAATAATTAGATCAAATTAGATCATGGAAAGTTTAATTAACCAGGCATAGTTTTGAATTAAAGTCCATTTTCTATGGAAATTGGAAAAGGCCTAAGTAATTCAGTACTCATTATATCATGATTTAGCATCAAGCATCGTGGGGGCTGTAAGTCAGAGAATATGAAAAAAAGCGAAGAGGATGTCAACTTTCCTAAACTTTAGACTGTAGTGGATGTCCTGTCTCTTTTCTCAAAAAATAAACAGGTTTTGAATGCTTGAGGGAGTTTATTAGACGAGCTTCGAATAGGAAAAAAGTTCATTCGGACCATTAACTAGACTCACAATTCCGTGTCATGGTTCTTTGATGTGCCTCCACCACAAAAAATGTTAAATGTAATTCCTGCTTTTTTTATATTTTTGAAATATGCATATAATCTACTACTAATATGAAAGGGACCACTATGAAATATTTCACCCAGTGCAACAGTGTCTAATTATAATTAATTCTATTAACATTCATTATGATAAATTAATTTGTATTAATGTGGATGTAATCTCATAATTTGATCAGAATTTGGAACTAATTAGTTTCCACCTAATATGAAGAGTTACTTATTATACAAAGAGCTTCCTTTGCTTTTGAGGTTGCTTTTGAACATAATTTTACTACTCTCTGTATTACAGAATCTGTAAACTAGCAAAAGAATCATCTGTAATACACTTTCTGATCCAGCACTACCTTAATTATGCAAGTTCTAGTACTCTGTAAGGCTCTGGGCTCCCTTTCTACTGAGTCTGAGTAGATTTTTCGCAGGGGGTCAATTTAATATTAGTAACAAGGGTAAAATAAATGATCTTTTTTTATCTTGTCCAAAATCCTTTTTTTGTCCAGCCAGAAAACCTGGAGATGTTATACATATATTTCAAATATCTAGGTGTAGTGTTTCCATCAAAGATTTTTGTTGGTCTACACGTGTTTAGAAGCACTGATTTTAATAGAAACATATATACTAAAGATGTTAAGGATGAGGTTTTGTAATGTGTTTGTGAAAACATGTTGAAAGGGATGAGGGACAGACTTTATCACTTTGGCTTTTGTTCAGCAGTGCTCCAGGAATCAAAGAGTTTCACTGAAATCAATAGGACCTATTACAGATGAAGGCACAGGTCACCATGAGTAAGGGTCTGGCTACTAGGAAACTAATATTGAGATTGCTTTCATTTTAATGACTGAGAAACTCTAAAATATCCATCCATGCTTTTGGGTGAAATGAGTAATGCCCACTAAAGTTACAAGATTTATGAGGGATGTCCAATTCAATTTCATTCCAAAAAAATTTAAAATTGGTTCTCTACCTTTAAAATGAAAACCATATGCAAGGAACAGTGTTTTTCTAAATTGATGCAGCTCCTGGGAAACAAAAATCTTTAAATAAGAATTGTTATTTATTATTTGTCCATCATATTTCTAGAACTAGTTAGCAAAATTTGCCTTCATGATACTTGCTAGGGATTGCTTTAAGAAAGTTCTAGTCAGTGTTTCATAAATGAAACAGCTTCTTTGATCCTTCGGACACATAAGTGACCCTAGATAATTGTGCTAAAAATGCTCTAACTCAAGACGCGTATCAGCCTTAGATCTTCTCCACATCTAGAAAGAGATGCCAGCTCCTTTCCCAGGACAAGTCTTAGTGCTCAGCTGATACCTGAGAGATAAAATGCTGAAAAGCTCTATAGCATAATAGCTGGATTGACCATGATATGACACTGTACTTATAGCTTCAGGTATGTAAAGTGTGAAAAGTCCTTCCCAAATTTCTGACTGTTTTAAAATTAATTTAAAGCTGTATGTTCCCATCTCTACCCTAAATTGAGCAATCTGATGTGTAGTCAATCCAAAATGTGCAGTTGAGTTTAAAATGTGGCTCTTTATTTCCTAGGGTTTTGAAGTTTGAATGTACAATTCAGGTGGCACATCCAAACAACTGAAAAGTTTATATCTAGCAGACATATAATGGATCATACGTGCTAGATCTATACCAGAAACAGTGGTAAAAATATTTAACTAATAAATTATTCAGTCAGGCTTTTATCCACCTTTTCTTACTTAAAAATTAAAATAATAAAACAGGTACAAGGATCTGCTTTGTGCTAAATGATACTATTTCCATAACAAAAAAATTCTGAACACTTTTTCTGCTTGCATGTCCCCAGCGTTCATGGAAGAGTGGAGTAATTTTCCAAAACACATAGATTTTTTCTTTTTTTCAGCATAGGTGATCGTATTTACAATGATCTAATAATATTGCCTCAAATGTCAATGATAAATCTGTCTTTAACATAAAAACTAAATATACATTGACATTCACCCTGACAGAGATAGATTTTTAACTGCACTTGGCATATTTAAATCTCCTCTTCTGTTTAGAATAAATGCAACTTGGAACTTTTATTCCAGTGTCTGCTATTTTATGATTACATACAGATTAAATTCTGGTCCTTACTGGTCCAGCAAATTATGCCTCAACAATTTGGTTGATGAATTCTGATATCACTTTCATTTTTGTCATTCACTTTTTATTGGTTTATCAAAATAGTCTGAAGATCATACCAGCCAAATCAAGTCAAAGAGATTTCCCCCAATGTGATTTGAAGCTACCTCTAAATTGTCAAGAAAGGCACTTCTCTTAAATTTGAAGAAGTGTCCTTCATACTTGCCTGGCAATATCACCTGAAAGAAATCTTGTGTAAATTTTTGTTGATAAAAAGATATTCTGGAGTATTTGTATGTTTTGAAAGAACAATTCGGTACAAGGACACAACTCTGATGAGTTGGAAAAGAAGAATTTAACAAAGGTTTCTGTACTGCATTGTCTAAAATGAATAGGAGTTCAGAGGCGCAGTGCAAAGCCATGTTTTAGAATGGCATTTTTCTGATTCTTTGAAATACCTGGTCGGTTTTGTACGGGTTTAAATCCCTCAGTCATTCCCCAGACTTTTTAGCACGTCTGCATTTTTGATCTCAATGGATACAGCTGCAGTTATGACCACAGACACACATCTTAACAGAAGGGCCTCACTAAATTCTGTAGTGGCAAAAAGAAGTATATGCATGATCCCCTGGAAATGGTTTAAAGTGACCCTGAATAACACAAAATTGATTGATTTGTACCAAAAGTTTGCATCTACCTAATCATGCATAGACTAGTATTCACAACAAAGGTAGAAACTATCTAAAAACTTTTTATTCATTGAATTAAACACTCTTTTATTTACATGACATATATGACATAAGACAAATGTCCAAGGCTTAACTTCACAGAATTTAAATGCATTAGTTGTAACCCACAGAAAGCAAAACGTAGCTCTTCCATCCTGAGTTTGACTCTAAAAATTGAAACAATAATTTCAGAAACACCTAAGGGAGCTAAGGAGAGAATTTCTGTTATATTTCAGTGGGATTTGTGTCCATAACCTCTTTAGCCTCATTTAAAATTCTCAGAGATTAATCTCAGAATGAAATGTATCTTGTGCACAGCAGGCCAGCTCAAGACCTCTGCTGGAATGGAAGTTGAGCTCCTTTGTACATCAGGCTCAGAGCTATCTGTACAGAAGTAACCAATATACGTGTAAGAAGCTAAACTAGAACATTTCACTCATTAGTTAAAAACCCCACAACAACAATGCTTTATAGACTGAAAAACAGAAGCAATTTCATTGTAAGTGTTTGGGGACATTTTTATAGGTTGCAAATCTTCATGAGTACAATAGAGACCTAAGTAATTGTAATTTTTATTTGATTTTCCTACTATTAGTTTATTTTACAATTAAAATTAAGGTACTAGAAAAACTCAGAGCTGAATTTTGAAATTCAGGAAACTACTTCACACAGTGATTGCCCTATAATTTAATGTTCAGTGCCACTGAGAGTGGATTAGACACAGCTGCCAGCCCGAGCTGTTTTAAACAAATAGAAAATCATTAACAGTAATCTTTTGAATCTTTGTGCACAGGGCAGCTACTGCTGGAAGGAAACAAGACCAGAAGAGGACCTGTAGAGATCTGAACAAGCAGACAGTGCTAGATTAATGACTGGCGTTGTCAGAACTGAGTGATGGGGAGCTGCAGAGGCTTCATAGGCTCACCCTTACTAGTGGGTGTTGCCATGGGTACCAGCTCAGAGGTGTCACATTAAAAAAAAGTGGGAAAAGGGAGAGACAGATGAACAGCAAAAGGAATAAAGGATATACACACCATAACAATATGAAGAGGCATTCTATGTACACAGCAGAAATGGGGTTTGTTATTACATAGTAGAATATGAAGAAAATAGAAGGAAAAACGAAGAATGGTTGAATTCTCAATAAAACCCTGTGAATAGCATGACCTAATTTATAGATCTATGATTGCACATTTTTATTTATTGTTTAAAGTCCAGGCAATGATAGAAAAGACGGTTATTAATCTCACGTTATCTGATAACAGAAAAGAGTTATTTGTGGCATGTAATCACTATTCATAAATTTATTATTATTTGAGGGCACATGTAGCCTATAAAAAATAAACTTAATAAATTATTGTCATTTAAAATCACAATTAGGTCCCAATTCAGCAAGTGGCATCAGCATCCCTAACCATTCCAGCATAACCAGTTGTCCTTTAAATTAGATGGACTACTTAAACACTTGGTGAATTGCGTCTTATCAAAAGTAATATTCTGACGTAGCACAGGATCTGCTTTTAATAACCTAGCCAAGGGGTGAATACCAAGCATGAGGCATAAAACACCTTTGGCTAATAGGAATGGCCATAAAGCACAGAGGAAAAATAAAAAAAACTCAGCAAAAACCCCTACACAAATAAACAAGCCCTCACTCTGAAGGCACTTTGAGCAAATGTTTCCCAAAGGGCAGATATTATTTTTGTCACTTTAATGTTTACTTGTTTGGCTTGTGTTTCAGTCAGATAGATATTAGTGAAGTCTTTTTTCCTTCAGATCTGTTGAAAGTTTTCATAACCTCCATGTTCAATGAAATAATTGTGGTGTTTTTTGTAGCGGGATGCTTCAGTATGTGACAAAAATTCATTTGCAGATGCTGAGAAATAAATGCATATGAATGAGTACATTAAGTACAGAGTATATTAATGCTATGATTATTAGGTTGTATAATACAATATATAGAAAGTTGTGCAAATTCTGTTTTGACTAACTTCTGTAGCACTAAAATTTAATTAACTAAAAAACCCATGAACATAGAAAAGACTTGGTGTGATGGGAAATAAGGTGGTTTAGTCCTGATTTCTAGTGAGTTTGCCTTTCTGTTTCTCATGCATTAACAACTTTTGCAATGTTCTGGCAAAAGCAAGTAATTTTTTAAAAATTGCATTATATATTTTATATATTTTATTTTTATGTATTTCTTAAATATATTTAAATTTAGCTGTGTTTTTAAAAAGTAAGCTGATCTTTTATTTTTATCTTTAATTGAAAAGCTTCATTGGATGAAATTTGCTATGAATAGATTTTGAAAACCTTCCATACTTAAAAATTCTGAGTAGGTTATATGTTATATTACACTTTTCAGAAAACACAATGTGCCTTAACTGTCTGATCCTCTAAACCATCTTTCAGTTAAAGCTTGTAAAAAGAGGGGAATGAAAGTCAGAAAAAAATGTGTGGTAAGTAAGAAAGCATGTAAGCAACACAGCTGTATATTGCCAGCTGCTTCCCTCTTCCTCTGGACATATCCCTGTGAATGTCTGAGGTTTCAGATAAATGAGTATTTACATTAAAAGTTATACTACATTACTAAGTATAAATACATTTTATCCCGATTTTGTAATTGTTTTGGGTAGGAAGTTTCTCATTTTGTTGTGGACACTAAAAGTGTATCTGGAATTTCACCAGCGGGGAGTTCCCTTATTTATGTTCCCTCTATTCATATAAAGCAGTATAACCCACAGAAGTAATGCCACCAAAAAGACTGAGTTTGATAAGCAATGTTATCAAACTAGGCAGATTCAAGGGAAATTATTTGGCACAATGGGTGTCCCAAAGTTCATTTTCAGTATACTGAGTCAACTTCTGACCAAACTGATGGTGGTTATCGCTTACTATTATTTGATTGTTCTTGAATGATATCTCTGAAAGATTTTGCTGTCCTTTAGGTTCTAGTAAGTGTAATACAAAGCCATTAATCTCTGATCTTCAAAATCAAACTCTTGACTACAGTAAAATCAAATACAATATTCATTAACACTAATCCACTCTTCTGTCTGAAGTAGTTTTTCTTATTAGGCAAACACTGGAGTGTATCAAAACAACTTTATGGGAATATCAATGAATTCTGCTATGCAGACCTATATGGAAATTATTCTTGTGATGTCTGTGTTATTGTATTTTACAAACTAAAATGTGTCTTCTGTCCTCAGGGCTTTCGAATTTACTTTTCAAGAAAAAATCCCATTCTCAAAATGAAGCATACACACTGCATAGAAACAAATAATGAAAATAATTACATTAACAAAGGGGGAAAAAGGGAAGATTTTAGCATCCAAAGAAACCTACATATTTGATGAAGAAACTTGACCTTTTAGTTGTCTCCTCATTTTTCAAAAATATTAAATTGAAATTTGGTATGTTGGAAATAACTAATGAGATTAATATCTTAAGTTAATAACTAAAAGTCTAATTTAAACTACTTCGTAAGATAATGTATTATTACTTATTGTGGACTATACTAAGCTACATTATATGCAGAAATGCCTAGACATGTAAGTGGATTACTGAACACATACAGGTGACAGCTTTCGGTGACAGAACATTTAGCTCCAGTAGTCACAAAACTCAACAAAATTGTTTCCGAAAAATATTTTTTTAAAATATAGATTACAAGTCTTTGGATAGCATCTATTATTCACAAATGGGGTTATCTCTATCTTAAATATTTTAGATTCAGAAAATCAAAATATTTTCTCTTTTTAAAATTTTTTTTAATAGTGGTATTTGCTCATGCTTGAGAAAAATCACTTTGCTAAACAGCCCAAATTAGTCCTTCTCTGAAAAACAATCTGCATGCCTACGATCACATGGTATTTTCAACAATCACAGTAAAATGAGGATGATAACTGACAAATCCCTCCGGCTACTGCATCTTTTCCTTCTCCTCCCTCCTAAACACGGAGACCATATGATGGAACACACAGAACCACAAATTACTGTAGTGCACAGCTCCTACTTAATAATGACATCCCATAAGTTAGCAAAAATCTGCCAACATCTGCAAGCTTCTCTGCACTGCTGTGAGCCACAGTTAAAAATCATGTGTGACAGTGCTGTGAAAAATACAATTGATTCCATTCTGATTGTGTCAGTTCCAAACACAGACAATATTGATGATGCTGTACAGTAATCTTATTGGACTTGGGCCCAACTGAACATTGGTCTTTGTCAACTCATTATTCCTCTATCAGAGGGATCTCACTAGATTGATCTTGCCAGAAGCTCTTGATGTGTCTCACAAATCACTGTTCTGCTGTTGGCAGGCAGATTCGAGTACTGCACGGTAATTGCTGGGTTTTTTTCCTTTCCCCAGAAGGCAGTGACTACATACTGCAAGTCATTGTCATATGAGAGAATATAACTGTCCTAACAAGATAATGTAGTTAACTGTGCAGTACCTGATCGCGCCAAAAGATGTGGTCATATTGTATATGTTACTAAAGGAGCAAAATTATTTCAAAGGTAAACTTTTTTTTCCTTCATCCTTACCATCCCTGAAATAAATAACCTAGTGTTTTACTTTGTCAGTGTGAAAATTTGTTTGGATAAATAATATTATTTTGAACTGCAATGGAAATGTGGAAAGATCTTAATTGGCCTCTTCCCATTTATGGATATAGAAACAAACCACACGAGTGTTTGCACAATCAGTACTGCACTGCAAAATTCGGGCACAGACATCTGAGTATCTGACAAGAAGTGATTACATTCTGGAAACTTCTCTTATGCTTTTAGCCAGAGGAAAAAAACTTGTTGGCTCCTAAACTCTTTGCTTGTCCCTCAGAAAGATGCAAGAAGATTAAGGTTAGTCTTTGGCCTGGATAAATGCTTTCCTTAAGACACTATCAACATATCCTCTGGCTAGTCTTAGAAGAATACAATGACAAAACCAAATTTAAACACTTGATGCCCTGAGTCAGATAATCTGGATAATAGCAAGAGTCTATAGGGAGTTTCTCCAGGAAAGCTTAGGCTTTATGTTGAATGAAGGAGGCACTGGCAGCCAGCTTCATTCCCACAGTGCAAATGAGAAGAATAACACTTGAACAGCTAAACTTAAGCATCCAGCTCTGGCTTCTTGCCCTTTTCAGGGATGACTACTCTTTTGGGCAGGTGCAGGCGCTGAGTAGTAGACAGAACACATTAAGGCTGAAAAGGGCTGTGATTTCTAATTAGTGGAATGGTTATTGTATTGAATAAAGAAGGCTTGAAGGACTTGCAGCTTACATTACCTAGTACAAGAAAATTGAGCAAGGCCATTAGAAATGAGTGTTGGTAAAACTCTTAAAAGATCAGATAAAATATCATCTTTAAATAATCCAAAGAACTCATCCCATATTGAAATACTCAATCACTGTCAAATAGGAATGTAAAGGCCAAGACAGAGGCAGAAATGACGGAGGCAATGAAGCTATGGGAAATTAAAAAGGATGCAAAGCCACAGTGATTGTTTTTATGTGACAGAGCCAAAGCTACTTGTGTAAGTAGTAGGGAAATGTTTAAGAAGAGAAAATATGAAATTATTCCACCTATAGGCAGCAAGACCAAAACGCAAGGCGAAAGAAAGAAAAAAGAACAGTGTAAGTGCAAGGCTTATGTTTTCCTCAGCTAGATGAAGACAAATAAATCAAAGAGCTATTGAGAATTTACGTCATAAAACTTCAAACTAGTAGGCCAGTTCAACTAAAAATGTGCCTTTAATTGTTCAAAGAAACTGCCTATAAATATGAAATTTTTATCCTACTTTTGCTTGGAGGCTTAGTGATTGACCTCATGATTTTTTATTTAAAATAGAAAGAAACTATCAAAACACTGTTAAAATAAAATTTGTATCAAACTAGAAGCAATAAAGTAAAATAAACCAAGAAATTTAAAAATCAAATTAAGTCTTTGAACAAAAGGAGTGATCATGTGACATCCAGGGACTGCCTCCATGATTATGAATGGGTGACCCCTGGCAGAAATTAGCACATAGCTGTCCGCATTCTCAGAGTAAGAGAGTAAGCAGCAGGTGCAAACTTTATGTTGAATCTTACCCTGACCAGTGTTTTGGTTGATGTGTTGATACAAGAAACTCTAAATATAGCAGAACCAGCAACAGGAAGATTCCAAACAAAAACCAGAGCATATGTAATTTTCATTTTAAATGTAATGAAAATATTGCCATTCTTAATTTTAGATAATCTTCAGATCACAGAATAAGATTTTGTGGTAAATTATTCTGTAATGTGTTAGAAAATTTGAGACCCTCAGAGTAGAGTTGGTGTCACCCAAAGTCCTCTGCATGTCATCTCTTGGAGCTGGCCAACAGGAGAAGTCCAGGACCTTGGTGCTTCTGAAATTGCTGTATTCTGTGAGTATGCTTTCTTCAGACCTGTTGGAAAGACACATTCCGTTTGCTTGGAACGCTCAATCCAGTATCTTTTTCACTACTTTTCCATGCCTTTTTTAAGGCGTGGAATAACATAGACACTGATCATCAGCCAGAATAGGAGGTGCACACATAGAGAGAGTGTCTGTTAATTAAAGTAGTTGGGAACGGGAAAAATAGACCCCAACCTTATCAACTTCTGAGAATTTATCCTCCAACAGGTGAGGTAAAAGAATGACGATAGCTAGCAGCCTTATTAAGGTTCATGTACTCTGTAGAGGGCAACAATTAGAATGCAGTTAAACCACAGACATACCACTTCTCTGATTTAATTCAGACAATGTTGAAACACTAATTAGTGTGACCTGCTCACTATGAATGATGAGGTGAAGACTCAAAGATGAGATAGTAACAAGAACATTGCTAAGCAGTAGGAAGTCTCCCTTACAGACATCAATCCAGGGATATTTACCTTTCGGTTCCAAGTATGTGTGCTAAATACTAGTCACATAATAGCTAGTTAGCACACTGGCACTTGAGTACTAGAGAGTCCGATCAGATTGATCAGATATTCGCATCCCTTTCTCTTCGCTTTGGTTAGACAACAGCAGTTTTTTCCCATAAAAATTACAGACTATGTATGACAGAATTCTTGGTCAATGATTTTATTATATTCTCTTGGAGAAAAAAAGAAAACAAACCCAAAAGCGACAAAGAAAACCCCAAATGAACTGAAAAGCGGAGACTTGTTGTATGCATGTAAGCAGCCTCTGCTGTGTACCTCTATTTGTGTTTGTTTATGTCATTTTTGCTCCCTGGGGGTGTAGTACATAGGGACATACCAATTTCTGTAGTCAGATTAGCAGTATGCTTTATTCCTATTCTAATTAATGATAAAAAATGAGCATAATCCTCCATAAGGCTTCTTTAGTTTCTTAAACTATGCCTGAATATCCAAACACTAGCTGGGAATAACCGGTAAGCAACCACAAGTATATTTGTGTTTAGACAGGACAGTGGTTAAATTAACCAACATTTCGAGAATGCTAAGGTATTTAGTAACCAGGCCTAGTTTTCAGCACTTCATTTTCTGTTATGGCAATAGACCAAGTACTTTGTTTTACATTAACATCCATCAATGCCCCTGTAAAATTCTACGGAATTGAATTTTTAAAGCTGCTCAAAATCAATAGCTTCATTTGTAACTGGAAGAGCACTGGATTTCTGAAAATTAGAGTCCTGTCTGTATTTGGCTATTCTGATTCATGTATGGCTTAAAGGCAAGAGTTTCTGCATCTCCATTTTGTATTTGTTGAATTTTACTTGTGTCAGGAAAAGGCTGACCAGCATCTCTCCTTCATCACTGAGATCAGAGGCATGCACATTGTCTGTGTTGCCATCTCTCATGATTTAATCATGTGTCTCATATTGGCTCATATTAGCTCTTTGAGATGGAAGTACAGGAGAAAAACAACTTTCATCTTTGTTTAAATAAGCTTTCAATCCCTACCCTTACAAAGAAAAGTGAGAATTATTATCAAGGTAACCCAAAATGTTTTAAAATAAGATGGCAAATAAAAAGAAACAAAATACACTAATTTTTAAAAGTTACTATTATTTCAAGATACTCTTAAGATCTGAAGCTAAACTTTGGTAGTTTGGGGTCAATTACATTTTGGGCTGACCTTCTAGTTTGTACCTTCCAAAGAAATAATCTCCCTGTGGAGAAGACTCTCTTTTTTAAGATAGCACAGAATTAGCACAGAAGTTATTAATAAGAAAAATATGTAGGTAAAGTAACATGAAAATCACATTCACATTATTTGATATGGAAACTGTGATTCTTCAATATAAAATGCTCCTAACATCAATGAGAACTGTTCTTGTAAGCTCTTGTATTATTAATTTATCCAGCTGTGTCCCCAGCTGCAAGCATATAGTATTATAGGTGAGACTGAAAACTGGAAATGTCAAGTTTCGTAGTGAAAACTGGTTTATCTTTTACTAACAATCTTAGCAATGTGCAGTGACCTGACCTTGGAGTAGTGGTTTAACAACCTTTGCCCAAACACTCTGTGGCTCTTCTTATATCTGTAATAGTTTACTTGATGGACTATGAAGAACTGCCAGATGACAGTTCTATTTCATTTTTGTCACTGCATGGCTCTCCATTTTTCTCACAGTCTTTTTCTCAAGGGCACAATTCTGTAAGTCAATGTGGCAATGTTCAAGATGGGTATTGCTCTTTCAGTTATTGTACCTTGATGCAGCATATGAAAGGCTCATATATGCTGCCATTCCAGGCCTTCAGTAAAACAAAATCATGGGGAACTTTATACATTCTCATCTCTTTCCCACTGAAGATAAACTGAAATTCTGGGATTTAGATATTACATCAGGAAATTAGTTAAAACATAGTAGAAACCATTACGTGGGTTTTTTAATTGAATTTTTTACCAAATTATATCCCTTTATAGGTGCTAGAAAAATTAGCTTACTCCTTTTAGAAATGCTGAGGCCTTCATCGACAGTGCATACAGAGAAAATTTAAAAAAAGAACAGAAGGTATGAAAGAAACCAGACCGAGTCGATATCCCAGCCCAGTTTTTCAAAGAGCAGACAACATTTCATAAATATCTCTGCATCATGTAGTACATGTACAAAAATATACATTTACAGTTATAGAATAGTTTTGCACATAAAGACTGAGCAATTAAATATAGTGTGTCTGTTCATATAAGTGCACTTCCATTTATTTGCTCAAATCGGTGGATTTTTGCTTTTCCAAATGGTTGTAGGTGTATATGTTGTGTAAACACATTTTGGTATATTTTGTTGCATGTCTATTTCCCTTTTGACTTTTAGGTTATGACTTGTCACATGCACCTTCATAGCTAACTGCATGTCAACAGGCATTTTATAAAAACCTAGAATGCAGTAAAACATGGTTTCCTAAACACAGAGATAGAAAAACTCATATTTAACTACTACAATATGATTCATGGCACATCTGTTGATATTCTCTAAAAGAGAAAGAAAACGTTTTTTCTATGATTAATTCCTTGTGATTATGTCTATGTCAACCCCATGCTAACACCTGGCCCCAGCCTTATTTTCAGTTCAGTACTAGTGTACCTCTACCCTTGTGAAGAGATGGGGTGAGTGGCAAGAGACCCGCTCCCTGTTCCATGCTGGATGCCTGTGGAGAAAAGCAAAGTCCTTTGTCAGACATGTAGGACAGGAAGCACAGCAAGAGAGCACAGGCCTTAAGTCTGACACATTGTGAGTGTCTCCCTGTGTCATATACAAAATGATTTCAGAAGTGTTTATCCAGTGGCCTTTGTATCTCAGATGCAAAAAGTAAGCAAAATGTTTGGAGCAACACAGATCACTACTAGTCATTTTTTCAGGCTGTTTGCAAGCTCATATCTTTTATTTTTAGATGATAAGGGAGATAAACTTATATTTTAATATGGAAGTGTGGAATTTGATGAAATCCTTCTCATAGTTTGACACCTAGGAAGTCAAAATTTTATTGATAGTTTTGTGCCTATATTTTTATTGTTTTTAGTAAACCAGATTCAAAGCTAACTGTGGTGCACTATAAATACAGATTTACACTTTTCTGTCCAGCATTCTTTAGTTCATCTGAGCATTTTTCTCCTGCTCTAATAACTGGTATGGTATCAGAGACGTGGCTTCTCTCTCAGTGAACATCATCCTATCCTCCAATTTAGAATACTCTCACGGCTTTCCAACTACCCATTAATCTTCCTGCTCATACTGAAGATGTTCTGGAAAGTTATATAGATGTGCTACACTTAAAGAAGTGATAGTCTATGGCTCATTATGTCCATTAAATATTTTACAAATCTTTTCCTATTACAGTTTATTGTTCCTCAGTGAATATATTTTGGTTCCTGTTGATTATATATGTATAGCCTTTAAACTTTAATGAATGATTTATTCATGGTTTTGTTTCAGCTGGATATTTTATGAAGTCTGTATAGATATACCTATATGTGTGTATATATATGTAGGTATGTTTTTATACATATAGAATATTCTTAATCATCTAGGGCAGCAAAATCAGTCAGAAATCATCTCCAGGCAGGCCTCTGAATTTAGAGGAAAACATCATAAATCTTCAAGCTTATTTTTTAACATGAATACACTCTTGCATGAAAAGGAGTTAAACTAAAGACAAGCTATCATGGTTGTCTTCTGTGTTAGAATAAAAAAGCCCAGAAAATGTGTGATGCTCTTCTGCCAATATCATTCCAATTAAGTTTCCAAAAAATGGATATGGAATAATCACAGCAGCTTTCCAGTGTTTTTGGTTTTAGTCCTTATACCAGAGCAAAAATTATGGAATTCACTTGGGTTTTCCCTTGCTTTGACATTAAATTTTTTTGCAGGATCTCTTAAGTATTTTTATAACTATTATAAAGCATGCAATATGATATTCACTAAAGATTGGCATGTAAATATTTGAATTCTTAAAATAAAGTTTTTGTTTAAGTGTAATATGAACTTAATTGTATGCACCTAAGAAGTCAGCATTGCTTGATACCACTGACTAGAATGTAGTCATCATATGATTAGTGCTAAGGGAACTTAATTTGAACATAGGTTTCTCTGTTTAGCCTTGCAACTTGACACAATAGCTTACTTGGGATTTCTGTCAATTCTTGTCTTTGTTGGGCTACTCTCTTCCACCAAGTGAATTAAATGTCACCACTTTTTTCTCAGAACTCTGCAGTATAACATTAAAAGCTAGACATGGGATATTACCAAAGATACATAACTTAAAGATAACACAGTCAAGTCAAGATTTAAAATGTACAGTTTGTAATCAGTTTTGTACTTTTTCTGCATGAATGAAAGAGGAAATAAGAGTAATGTTAGCAGAAAGGAGCTTTTATTTTATAATAGCACGAATGCTTTTCATAGTTCAAGTTCTCATCTCAGTGAAATAAATAGTACTTCTGAACATATTTTTTCACCTGTTTGTGTAGTGCATAGGGTTCTATTGCTACTGATTTGGATACATCGTTAACTGTATCATCAGTGTCATTAACATCGTTATTTTTATATTTTAAGAAATAGTTTACATAGTCTTATCTTCTCTGAGACTTTTCCTGATTCTCCTTCATATGCAGCCTTCCCTTTCACCAGGGCCCATAAGTTTGATCTATATTTCATTTACATCAGTAGGGCTTGATTTAGATAGGGAATCCTAGTTAAAAATGTAGAACTGGGTTACACTAAAAGTTTGTCTAACCCTCTTTTTATAATTGTCACTGGTAAAGGAGCCAAGCAGACATAGTAATATGGAAGTATTAAGGCAGACCACACACACTACAGTATTTATTTAGGGATTACAACAATTTGTGCCCTAAAAATCACTAGAGTCAAAGATTAGAACTGGTGTTATGGACTTAATTCCATGAGTTGGACTAATTCTATTTCACCTCACTTATATCTTCCTCAAAACACAAAACCCCTGGTTTACCTAATCAGTATCATGTATATATGTTGTGTGTAATATACAAAGGAATACAGGTTAACTTGCTTGTCTTTCCCAGAAAAGTGAAGATGATAACTGAGCTCTGAGATAACACTGAGGTTTATGCTAATGGTTTGTCTGATGGAGTGTGCTGCTTAAGTAACCAGAAGCAAAGAGTAAAACAGGATTATAAATCAAATGTTCTTGACAAAGAGGTGTTCCTTTAAGGAACAATAAAGTGAATGTCTTCAGAAGCATGAGGAGTTATGCTGGAATACTAACTCATAAATAAAGAATAGAGAATAAATGGCTATGTTATAAGAATGTTTTGCAGAAATAAATCTAGTGTGTGTAGTTATAATAAACTACTGTTATGAACAACATGGCATTATTAAAAAGGGGAATGCTGTAGAAAGCATAAGATGGACACATAAAATAATCCTTTTCTTGTAATGGTTATGTGGGTTTGGTACCACAGTCAAAAAGTTATGAATCCTTGAGACAATCTGGAGGAGAGAAAGAACAATCAAAGGTTTAGAAACCATGTTCTACCAGACCAAAGAGAAAAGCAAAAGGGAGAATGTACTCCCTGTTGTCCATTGGAGAAAAGCAATTTACTTAAATCACAGCGAACGAGAGTCAGATTAGGTATTATGAGCAATATTCTTGAAGTAGAACATATCACTGTGAAACATAGCAGCTTCTCTGAGACTGAAAGTTTTCAGGAGCACGCTAGGCACATGTCTCAGGAATAACACAGGTTTAGCTGATTCTGCTGTGGGAAGAGAATTTGTGGGGAGAATTTTCTGACTTTTTGATGTTCCTATGGCACACTGATGTTATAATGCTCATTGAACCTACTGTATCTTGACAAACCTTGCTCTCTTATAATACCGTTAATACTCTTATAATACCAAATTTTCTGTTTGATTGGTTACTGCAGAAGTGCTAAGGGACTGTCCAAGAACCCACATGCTGGGCAAACATGTAATGCTCTTTCGCAGCACCAAATAGTTTGCAATTTTAAGTGGGTAGCACAGATGTGGGAGACTGGAGAGCTGTAAAACCTACTAGGAAACACAGATAATTTAAAAACATCCATGTCTTTTAAAAGCAGCTGTGTCCATTTTGAGCACCTGCAAAACGTGATCATCACAATTCTCAGTGTCTTAGAATTGGCGTCTGTATGATACTGAACAGCTGCAATGGGAAGAGAAATTATTTTGTACAGATGTCTGTTTCTTGAGACCAACTTCCTTGCTCTACATTCACATTGCATCTTGGCTGGTGTTTCTCATCATTATCACAATAAAATCACACATGAAATGCTGCACTTTTTGAAAGTGAATAGCAATAAATCATAAAATAATACTTTACCAAGTAAGTAAACTCACAAGATTTAGATTTTTGAGGCTTGCCTGACCAACCATCCATAACCTCAGGTGTGTGTCTGAAGGTTGTGCAGAAGAGAAATCTTAGGAAAGTCTTTTTGGTAAGATTTCAAGTAAAACCTTGCTTTACAATAGCCTTGAAAGAAGAATACAACTATTCAATTTCCCCCCACTTTTCATGGTTTTATATAAGCTCATATTTTTAAAGCATTCATAATTTTCTTGCCTAGTATAACAAAGAGGTTTGATTCTTTCAAAAAGTCACATATAATCATACAATGTCAGAAATAATATCAGCTAAGCAAATGGCTATAATCTATCTAAGTATTGTGCATTTTTTTAAATGAGAACCAGGTTCTCAAGTAATATAACTTGACATGGATGTCATTTGTAAAAATGTCATTTGTAAAACCTATGCCAAATTACACCCACTAAGGAGCTTTCCTTATGTTTTCCAAATTCCTAAGAAAGACAGAAGGGCTTACGTGAGTTCTGAGACTAATATGAAAGTTTGAAAAGAATTAAGGATGAGGCATGGTTGGTGTTTTTAGTAGTCATCAATAAGAAATAGGTGATCAGTTGCCTGGTTGTCATTTTCCTGCAATCAGCAATGCTGTGGCTCACAAAACATGGCATGTGACACCTGTCATGTCGATCTGCTGAGGCAGTTACATGAGAAGGAACAAGGAACTATTAGCATAACATTTCCAATACATATTTGACTTTGGAAATTTACAGCTGAAGTATGTGGGTCATAGCTCACAGTCATTTGATTTCATAATATTTTACATATCCCCAAGATGTTTGGAAGTCTTATACATTCCTCAAATCAGTAGTTTTAATGTATTTGACAGCCTCAAATCTGCTGTGGATGGGACAATGTTTAACATGTGAAAATACATATTCATAATACAAAAATCTAAAGTACTATAATTTTGGTTTATTCATGTCTGTGAGAATACGGCAGGTGAAAGATGGCTAGAGGAGGTTAAGTGATGTTCTTGTAGATTTGCTACGATGTGTAAGATAAAAGAGACCCATTAAATTATATATCTTATTTATGGAGAAGGAGAAGTAGCCCCTATGGATTGTCAAATACCATATGAAATACCGCCAAGCATAGTATTGTGTTCTTGCTAATAGTTCCATTGTTTGCCTGGGACCAAGCAGTAAAATAGATATTCAAAAGATATTTGATTTTTCTGTATACTTTAAGCCATTTTCTGTGAGTTTTCTTTTTTTTTTTTTTTTTGTTAAAATAGTACTGCTTCATCACATTTATCTAGGATTCAAATAATTTTAAAGAGAACAATATATGGAAAATAAATTATTGTCAGACTGTTAGTTTGGAGCCAACACATTAAAATAGCTTTTGGATTATGAATTATTTTCACAAAGCTTAAGATGCAATATTTTTTATTCCTTTAATGACATATTTAAAACACAGTTAGTTAAATTCTCTTTCTGTTGGAAAGCACTTCAGAGCATAAAAGCACAGCACAACACAACTGACATTATCTGATGGTCTTTAGTTTGAAGTGAACAATCATTTGACCAGTCACAGAATATGCTCCACTTGCCTTTCCTAAAAGCAATATAATAATATCAGAAAAAAATCCAAAAGCAAAACAACCAGAAGCACTTGGGCAATATAAAGCAATCTACTTTGCTTTGGTCATCAATGTGTGCAGAATGGAACTTTCATTTCCAGCACTGTTCTCCCAATACACTTACTTGGAAAGAAAGACTCATAATCACAGGGATCTTCAGAAAAAAAAATGTTCACAAGGTAAAACACAAATCATAACTGCTCAATAAAGAAAAATCTGAATTTTTTGTATTTACTGACCAAACACTTACTGGTTTTATTGACTTGGGGGATTTTTTTTTTTTCTAATCAAAGGTAATTTAATATTTGAAAGTTTTCATATTTTCATATTTGAAGTTACCAAAGTGGGGTTTTTTTTGCAGTGTCTTACATTATCAAGGGGTTGATTCTAAATAATAATGATTTAAGAAGAAAATGCAAAAAAAAAATTAAATTTATGTAAGATGTCGTATAGTTATTTCACAGTCATCTATTTGCAGAAGCAAACAAACCTCCAGCTTTTGCAACGGCCCTACACGAAGGACATGAATTGCATTTGGTTAGAGGGAAGGCCTCCTATTATCTAGCTCCACACCGCCTTGTGAAATATGAGTTTTTCCACAAATAACTTTCAGTTTGCTCTGACACAGCTGGAACCCTGGATTTACAGTTTTATTGGTAAAATAATTCTGGCTTTGCTATGGATTCTCAGAAGTCCCACATACAAGATAAAGGTTTGTTATTTGTCTTCCAAACTCCAGTTTGTCTGTAATTCTGCTGAAGAGTAGCATTGGACCATAAAGCCTATGTATTGCAAAATATTGGACCTGTTGGCATTAAATAATTACTTTTTATGGGCTTAGAGTTTTCCAAGTGCATAATTTTAAATTCCTCTGTTTCCTACTAAGATGCCAAAATCTTTTTGCCAAATCAATCCACCTACTCACTTGTCACTTGGAAATGCAGGTTAAGAAGTGAGAGCTGGAAAAATGATTCTACATGAATCGCCATAAATGCTGAGTATGTTAAAGCTCCTAAAGTATAAACCTGTAAGGTTTATACTAGAGTTTCTCTGGTCCTCAGCACTTTTTTTTTCTATACAAATTGACATTTTGGCAAGACAAGTTAATACTGATTTACTGATTTTACTGGCTTTCACATTTGTTTGTCTGTGGGCATATTGTTAGTGTTAACCTTACAGCACTTGAAAAGTGCTGGACATGTTTCTGTGTCTAAGTATCTACTTCAATGTACAATAGGAGATACAGGACCAAAACAAGGACATAGACACTGATTCTAGATTTAAAAATTAATTAATCAGTTGAAATTAGCACTACAGGTGAAGTGGGGCACTTTGACATGCCCCCTTCGCAGGTAATGGTACTTTGTCTACAGTGAAAACTGCAGTTCCAAATGCATGGTCTGTGTTCAGCTTAGTCACTCCCACAGCACAAACCCTGGCTGTTCAAGTTGCGTGGTCAAGGTTACACCACAGGATAATTTTTCAGTGATGACTGAACAAAATTGATAAGTTTTTTTTTTAATAAGCACCTTGATAGGATGTGTTCTCAAAGCCAAAAGTTTCCTTTCCTCCCCTCTCAAAAACTGCTTCTGCCAAAACTTTACTTCTCTGATAGTCATAAAAGTCTCTAACTGTACATCTATTTTGACCTCTAATCTAACATTAAGGTTTATTAAATATTTTTAAAACATTTCCATATTGAGGTAAATTTTATTCTTTATAGAAGGTTACTTTCAATCTATTTCTCTCTGTTTAAACCTGTGCATCTAGGTACTTTATTGTAAAATTATGATTCTTGAAGTATGCCCTTACTTTAAGCTGTGTTCTCATGGTATGATTTAGCCTTAAATTCAGTGTCAGGTCTAATGATGAGTTTTTCACTGCCTTTATATGATGGCAGTTTGGTCCTTTCTGCCCTCCTTCTCCCTCTTAGATTTATATTTAATTGACTTCTGCTATTTCACTTCTTTATGTGTGTGGCACCCATACAACCTCTACTCTTTTGATTCAGCTTTCTGTTGGAGATACTTTTAATTTTCATGTTGTTCTTTGTCATGCCTAAGATCTTTACCTTTGAATTCTCCTGTGACTTTTCTTCTTTTTCATGAGATGTTAGAAAGAGTTCCCATGGGTCTTTAATCCCACTTTCTTGCTGCTCTGGAGAATAGTGGAGGTTTTTACATGTTCTTTAAGTGAATGATTTGCAGAAGGGAGAGTATAGATAGGTAAATAACTAAATTTGTTTTGCTGATCAGGCTGTTCCCCAGTGGAAGGAAAAAATAAGAAAATGGAAGAAAAGAAAAAAGAAAAAAAGAAAAAAAGAAAAAAAGAAAAAAAGAAAAAAAGAAAAAAAGAAAAAAAGAAAAAAAGAAAAAAGAAAAAAAGAAAAAAGAAAAGAAAAGGAAAAGGAAAAGGAAAAGGAAAAGGAAAAGGAAAAGGAAAAGGAAAAGGAAAAGGAAAAGGAAAAGGAAAAGGAAAAGGAAAAGGAAAAGGAAAAGGAAAAGGAAGAAAAGAAAAGAAAAGAAAAGAAAAGAAAAGAAAAGAAAAGAAAAGAAAAGAAAAGAAAAGAAAAGAAAAGAAAAGAAAAGAAAAGAAAAGAAAAGAAAAGAAAAGAAAAGAAAAAGAAAAGAAGAAACGTGCTAATACTTCCATCTGTTCAGCATTACTTTCCTGTATTTCTTGTTTGCTCTTTAACCTCTGTAAATCCCTTTTGTATGTCTGGATTCACAAACCGCTTCCATACACACCCCCCCCCCCCCCAAAACAACAAACCAACCAAGCCAAAAAATCCCACAAACCCTACTAAAATACTTGTAATTATTATTTTCATAAAATCTGTATCTTTCTGTCTGGAAGTCAGCTTAAGTTGTGAAAAAACCTTCCTTGAGCCTCACCAGAAGAAATAAGAAATTTTCTTTGTTTACCTGCCCACTTCCTGCATAAAAAAAAAAGTAAATATTTTCTTCTCCATCTGCAGTTATGTATGCCCATATAAAATGGTGCCATAGTGAATCGAGTAGCAGAATCACATAGGTGGTTATTAAATTACTTGGGCACCATCCTGAAACTGCTTTATACAAGGCCCACCACAAGAATGGTAGTGTTGTAAATCTCAGAACAAAAACTTTTATGATAGCTGCATTGCTTGCTCAAGATGCATTGCTCGCTTTTCTTATCTAACTGTAAGCAAAGTAAACACGGTGGTGAAAACTACTGTTGAAACCTTCAAAGCAGAAACTCTCAGCTAAAAAATTTCAGCTGAAACTTTTAAGAAATGTTTGCTGTTCATGAAGTGGGATATTCCTGATGAAGCATTAATTTACCTTAACAAAAAACCAAAAAACAAAAAACAAAAAACAAACAACCAAACAAAAAAAACAAAAACAAAAAAAAAAAAAACAAAAAAAAAACAAAAAAAAAAAAAAAGGAAGAAAAAGGCTATTTTTCTCCCTCCTCTGTATTTAAAGCCTTACAATAATATTTCCTTTCTCCACTACTTGAATTTTTGTTTTATATATGGCATCTGCTGGCAAGTTGGATTCAAACTGCAAGACACAAGAACAGAATCAAACCTTTAGTGTCTACAGCCCAGCTCCCAATGCCTGAGCAAACATGCCATTGTACACACAGGGTCCCTGGTGAGAAACCCAGCTCCAGGAGAGAGTCCTTCCCACTGCAAGGTTTTGTGGAGAAATTTACGAGCCTGTCACTCTATCAGTTGAAAGGGTTTCCGTTTTTGGCCTAACACTGTGAGTTTAATATCAAAAGTTTTGGAAAGGAAGTGATTTGTTTCATTTTGCCTAGGCCTTTATGTAGCTGAATTATATTTCAGCAATCCCCAGTATCCATAGCTACAGTTCTTTCCCACTGACACAGCAGCACTTCCTGATAAAGTATCCCCTATAACTCAGCCAGCAAGCTTGTCTGAACTCCAGCTTCTGTTTCTCCAGTTAAAGCTAATTACACTTATATGGCACTGGGTTTTCCACTTCCTTCTTTTCTTGGGGTGCACAATTGCCAAGAAGATCTATATTTGCCAGGGGAAAAAAAAATCCTGAATGTTGGTGCCAATTAACAAAACAAATATGTTGCAACTTAATGAGTACCCAGCAGAACAAACCTGATCTTGCTCAACAGAAAGGTGATGTAGGAGTAAATAAAGGGCAGTGCTTAGCCACTGGCAGAAGGGGAGGACATTACCAGGGAATTCTTTTCTGCTTTACTCTACTTAGTAGGACCATGCACTTTCTCCCCTTCAGACCCTGCCCACAGTGCCTAATTAATTCACATCAATTTTGAAAGAATACATGATTAGCTGTCCTAGGGCTAAGCAGTAGCATATTGAGTCACACACTAGAAGGCCTAGTTTGGGCACTGGCTCAGGATGGCAGGATCCATGCCAACATAAGAAGCTAAATTGGTTGCAGGGCAGGGGGTGGGGGGCTTGCCAACTAACTGCCTCGCCTCATGGCACCATCTGCCAATTTGCAGACTGATGTTGGCATCAGATCTGAAAGAGCCACTTATCCACTTGCACAGCTATAGGCCACAAGAGTGAAAGGAGAAACGTTTGAAAATAAAAAGGAAGTTGACTAAAAAGCGCATCTCGTCTAGCACAATGCCTGTCAGGTTACTGTCTACACTACTTTATCATCAGATATGGCTATTTTTTAAGAAATAAATAAGCTAATCCATGATTAGCATATCTTTATAACTCAGATTGCAAAAAACATAAGGTTATTGCTCCCAGATGTAGTTACCTGCTTCATGCATATAATGGCACATACAAAACTAAAACCTCTCAAATCTTATCCTCTGTGAATTAGTTTCCAAGGCCAAAAATTTATTCTTTGCTGATACAGTCTACTTCAGGCCATCAAAAGTAGACAGATAAGTAGAACAGCATTCTTAAAACAGTGCAAATTAATTTTAAACTTACTTCAGGAGTAACCTGGATAAGAACCAAACATTTCATGAAGGATATTTTGTTCTTTGAAACCATTCCTTCTCTTAGGGTCTACCTCAATTCAACATTATGTCAACAGGATCTTAGCAGCTTCCATCCAGCCAGGAATCCTTCATGCTTTTCAATCTAAGATGGACACTGAACCTAAACTTCTGAGATGCTCATTTCTGTTTAATGATTTCTATTTTAAGTTCAATTCAACCCTATAAGATTGACAGAACAACCAAAAATATTGATTTCACAATAGTCACAATCATCAACTATTAGGAAGAAAATCTACTTACAAAGAAATAAAATTAGCAAACATTACATTGCTTAGATGCTCCATTTATTACTAGACATGACTCTGACCTTGGCTTCGTCTACATGGCTTTGAATAGATTTTGTTCTAAAAATCTGAGTATCCTTTTCTCTTTGTAGCCTGTATGAAACTATATTAACAAAAGAGGGGAATCACTGGAGTGAAAAGAGAGTCTGCAGGAGTCTAAGTGTAAAATCAGAGAAAACTTTTTTGCTTGCTATTTCTTATCGTAGAAGGTCAGCATAAGTCCTGCTTGCCGTTTACTTTCTCTGGAACACTGTGACAGATCCATTTAGTTGCACAAGTATAGTAGCTTGAGATCAGTAGGTCCTACCATCTTTTCATTCCCCAAAATAAAAAGAACTGTAACACTCTACCTGGAAGAAATAGAGCATATTCCATTTCCTTCTCCTCTCCTGAAAAAAATCCTATGGTTTTACACAATTACATTTCTTAGTTTTGATTACCAAAATGTCCTGATTGCACTCATGGGTTGGACACAGGTGGATAGGATCCAGTACTCCCCTGAAGTGTGCACATGCGGACCTGATTAACATTTAGGATCCCACCAAGACAAAGGAAACCTTCCTTCATGTGGAGGCACTGCAAGAGTTCTGCACCATTCCATGAGGGGAGGCTATACAGCTCATACTTCTCGTTGACACCTTATCCATAAATTGGCCCCTAGAGGATTTTGGTAACTGTCTTAAATTAGAGCAGCCTAGAGCAAAGGGCCTGAGGCTGCTTCCGTTTCCAACCTAACTGATCCAGCACCAGGAAAGTCCTGAGACTACAGAAAAACAAAACCACCTCTGTACAATCTCCATCCTGCAGTGAGTGCTGAAATAAGCACTCAGTGAGGGATTTTGGAAGCTAGATAGATAAACAGAGTTCCAGAACTCTATTTGTTGCTCTTTTTGTTCCTTTAAATGATTTTTATACATGATAATGTAACCAAAAAAGCACAAAAATGTCTAAATACCTTGAACTTGATGTTCTGCCATCTGCTGTCCCACAGTTCATTTGTGGCTTTTGTGTGCATTCTCTCATGAGCACACTTCACGTATATTATTTATTAATTAGTAATTTTTTTTTCTGTGTTTTACACTGTACTTTACCTGGACTTATTTACTGTGCTGGTTAGAGCTTGTAGGCATGTGTAGTGTCCTAGGAGAATAACATTTTCTTTCTGAGGTATTACATTAAACCTATTAAATTATTTTCAAAAGACATTCAAAATGGTGGGAAAGGAATGCAGCCTCTTTAATAATAAATGATAAGTATCAATACTTAATGGAGTAAAAGATACATCTTGGTTTACCTTGTTGCTTACAGGAAAATGGATGATGTTAATGTGTACTGAGTTACCTAGAGAATAGTCAAAGTGGTGAAAAGTGCAAAAGTACAATATGGTGAAACATTGCAACTTGAATTTGTTATATACTGGATAGTGAGTTGTTGCTAAATCATGTAGAACAAATAGAATTTTTTTTCAGATTTATCAAGAAGTTTGGAGGAGCCAAACAAGCATCTCTGAATTTGGGTGAAAGTGACTATTACTGAGATGACAGGACCAAAGCAAGATACATGCCATTTATTTTAGAGGACATGAGAATGTTATTGAGGTGAAATTCTTGCAATTAAGATACAGGAACTTCACTAATGCAATTATTTTGTCAAACAGTGTTCAGCAGGAAAATCTTACTGCCAAGATTTTTATCTTAATGATCAAACCAAATTAAAATTAGCAGAATAAATGGAAAGTCAAGGAAAAAACAGACATGTGGAAGCAAACAGGCTATGGTGTAGTGAAGGTGTGTATGTGACCTAAGAAGAAAGTTAGTATAAGCAGTGACAAAGCACTCCTCACACAACTCCTCTGTGCTTTACCAACTGCAGCACATATGGTCCTCTAGCAGAGGGTCTCAGAACAGCGGGTTAGTTTACATACCATATGTATGCAATTGGTAGGCACAACGGGGTTGCGTTAAGGTTATTGCATCTGCCCTAGTTCGGAATTCCCTTGTATTTTAAGGTTTGCGTCGGACAGTAATGTTATTTTAACAGCTTTTGTGTTACATTTCACATGTTTTTTTAAACAACATTATAGCTTCTTTTATTTTCTTTTTATTAATTTTGACTTTGTAATAGGGACTCTGGAGACTTAAAATTGAAACACGTTGTAGAATGATGGCTTTTGGAAGTTCCAAACTCCCAGGAATGAATGTCAGCTAAACCTTCTGCTGTCTCACTGCTAAGTACCTAGTATTTTTCATTTACAGTATTTTGAGAATGAGTGTGATCTGTGGATTATTTATAGAAAAGTTCTTGGAAATACTTTTTTTTTTTTGCTCTGAATCTCTATTGGAAATTATTTGTCTGTGGGAGTTCAGTAATATGAAAACAAATAGTTTTGACTGGACAATGTGGTCACTGATTATATCTATTTTTCACATAATGAAACCCTGCAATCATGTTGGATATGATGTAATCCTTACAGTCAAGTTGGATATTTTACAATCTCATCAAAAATTCATCTTCTATCAGTAGTTTCAACAGCTGTCTAAAATATTAATGGCAAATACGTGGTGATTAGAAAAAAATACTAAAGAGATATGGATGACATTAACATGTATTTTAACAAAACTTTCATAACATTATGAAGGAATTTTGCACTATTTTTACTGTTTTGTAATCAGAATTCATGCAAAGAAAATTGAATTGTCTGGAAAGAAGGGGTTAATGCTCTCCAATGTGCATGTAAGTTTTCTGCTTAGTATATCTGTTGCTTCATTTACCTTTGTTTTTATCCATAGTATGTTATCCACTGCCACACACAGGAGACAAAGAGTGCTCTAATATGCAGATTGCACGGTGAAATATACTTCTTGTATCCTTTACTGAAACAGTTTAAGCATTGGTTTACCTTTAGCTTCCGAGTGCCAAGATTAATAATGTCTGGCAAATGCATTAATATGGTGAAAGCAACAGGAGATGGCAAGCCCTTTCACATAACACATTTCAAGCATAGCTTAAACTATTTTGTAAATGCCTTTTATGGTAGACAGGAAATGGAAAATTATCATCCTTATACTGAAAAGCTGTGGTTACTTCACTTTCTTTCCAAAGAGAGTGAACTCCTGTAAAGTTTAGTGCAGGCTGGTAGTGTATTTTTTTAAGAGGAAGAGTAGGAAATAATTGGACGGTGAAATTCCATAGCTCATGATAACAGGCTAGGAAGCTATTGAAGTTGGGAAATACAGTGCAGGTAAAAAACACCCTTGAGGACATACCACAGCATCTGTGAATGCAAAGAGCACTAGCACTTTGCTGCTAATCAGGTCATCTGTTCTTTGGAGACTGCAATCTATGCAAAGGAGCCTTTCCCACATGGCATAGTTTGTAAAATTCAAACCTGGAGTAAATTAGGTAGGAGTTTGATTATTTAAATTACAGCTACAAATACAGTTTCTATAAGAACCATCAATAGACCCAGATATTTTAGATTAATCCAGAAATTATAGAAATTTATATCAAAGGCTAAAGGCAATTATCTAGGGTCTAAGCTTTAATTTCCTGTGAAGTCTGTCAACAAAAGCCAGCTCATGCATGGGCTGAGCAAGCATTCCTGGATATGGGAAGAAAAATGTCGCTAAAGTCAATGAAGAGAGTATTGTAAATATAAATGAATATACCTTTAATGTGGAGAAGCAAACATAATCCCCAAACTTTGGAAACCTTAGAGAGCAAAGATTTATGCTGTAGTCCCGTAAAGTGTTGAATCCTCTAAGGGTTAAATATATATCTAAGAGGCAATTTCTTCCTCTGATACTATTAAGCAGAAACAGTTCCTAAAGTCAACAAGTAGGAAAGTGTCTTTAAGTTTGTCAGAGACCATGCACAGTTGAACTCTCTGGAGCAGATGAAGATTCTCATAGTAAAACACACAATAAAGGAATAAGGGAATAAAAGTTTTTATTAACATCTTTCAGACTAGGAAAATGAAAAATATTTAAACTTGTAAAAATTAGCTGGCTCTACCAAATGCTGCAACTTTGGCAAGTACTCTCCCTGTACAGACTGATCTCTTGGTGGCTTGTGAAAGTTGACCTTGTTGGTTACTCCACTTATATTGCTGTAAAAGGATGGAGATGTTCAACATATTCAGTTAGGTGTGATCATGACAGAAGTGCCCTCAGGACCTATTGTTTCAATGACAGAATAACAGGTAAAAAAAATAGAAAAATTGGTGCTGTGGAATCAGGGCCTCTTGGAATTGACGTAGTATGGTCCTTGCCATGGATGTCTGTTAGCATGATTCAGTAAATGTGCTGTCTAATCACAGAAGAGACTGCATAGGTGATAGTCCTGTGACACCTGAAAAAGGACCTGAATATGTTTCTCCTTATTCAAAGCAACAAAACACTACTGCTCCTCATTCCACAACATTTTATGACTGCAGGTATGTAGGTCCTGCAGTTATAAATTACCTCTTATTCTTCTGATTGCTGCTTCTGGTGAAGTCAAGAGTTGCCAGGGTAAATGTAAATCCTTCAAAATTGTAGGAATTCACAATTACTACTAAATTCTTTGACAAAACAATGGTATTCACTTCAGGTGAATTCCTGCTTTTCCTCTTGGTACCCAAAGAAAGCAAAGAGTGACTCGAAACAACATATTGATCTGAAGCACTTTCATGCTGAAGGATGAAATAATTTTTACAATCCTTTTATGATTGCTTTAGGATTCATTCTTTAAAAAGTAACTTAGTCAGTCCCTGCAGAATGCAAGCAAGAAGTGGTTAACCGTTCTCGAAATAAGAAATGATGAATCAAAAATTACGGAACTATATAGTTCACAATGAAGTCCAGAGAAGAAATGACAGAAATACAGCTTTACGTAGTGTCAGTTATCTTCAAGGCTAAATTACTAAAAGAGGAAATAGATCTCTGTATAAAAGCATGTTTGCACTTACTATTCATTTACTCTTACAGAGAATTTTCATGAAAGCTAGATCTCATTTTTTTATTTAATAAAAGGGGGCCATAAGTGCCAACAGTACTATTTCATGGCTAGCCAAGTTGGCAGAAAGATCCAATGATCACAAATACCCAAACTAGATGGAGAGTAACTGAAAGGCTGATCAGTGGAAATGTTTTGTTAAGATCAAACAAAAGAATTCCCTATTAAGTATTATCTTTTTTCCCCCTCCAAAACTTCCAGATAAAAAATATAGAGGATATGAACTGCTTGCAAGAGTTCTTTTCAGATGTATTTTCACTAAAACTAATAATCGAAATACCTTTTTTTAGCCATTAGATTTTTTAACACTGTCTAAAATTATTTCATTAAGCTTTTCAAATTAAGCATTTTCAAAAATTTTTTATCCCTTTCTTAATGTATCTGTTTTCTCATTCTTGATAATTAACAAGGCATATTCAGCCAGCATGTAAATGAAACTTGATGAGGAATGTTTTAATTTACTGAAGATTAATTTTGCTGCCAGTGTTTGTTTCTCACTGAAATTTATACCAAACTAGAAGGCTTTGCACAGACACATCATATAACTGAAGACTCCAATTTGGTGGGCAAAGCTGAAGAACAGAAGGCTTCTGTTTGCTGCTGCAAATAGGCAGAGGTGAGAGTCCCTCATGGATGAGTCAAGAAAGGGGCCATGGGATTCACTCTTATTCACTCTTCACATATTTTACAGGTTGGAAAAAGTAGCCAGGATAGGTCTGGACTCAAATGTTTGGCTTCGTGGTGTGGAGGAGTGGGTTGAATCTGTTCCCCCTGCTCCTGTGTGCTGCCTTGATATGCACAGAGAGTGAATTTCAGCCAGGTTTAGGTCCTGATGTAGAGAATGTGTGCTGTTTGGACAAGAGAGCCCAGCATATGCCTAAATTGAGCTGAACATAATATGAGCTAAAGTTTTCTCCTGAAAAGGTATCCTGATAGGAATTCACAAAACAGAAATTAATAGGCACAACTGGAGTGGGCCGTAAAATGCAGGCCTGAGAAGAGATGCAGTCATATCTTTGAAGATGGTCCTTTTTTTTGCTAGGATATAGAGATAGTCAAATCCTTGAAATTTATTGAAAGAAATTAAATCTGTTTCTTATATTCTTGTTGAAAAGACACCAGTGTCATACTGCCAGGCATCAGTGGCAGCCTTTTGAAAGTGTGTGTTCAGAGAGGGACTATGTAGGTTACTACCTTGACATTATGTAAAAAGACCTGGAGAAACTGACCTCATTGCTGATCAAGTAAATATTGATACTCATTAACAAATGCAGTCTGTATGTCAAAGCTCTCCACACTTGAAGCACCCTTACAGGAGGAAAATACCTTTAGTTTGTGAATATAGTATCTACCACAATATGATACTTGCTCATGATCAATGTGCCCAGGCACAATACAGCACAGAAATATTAATAATAATGACAATATTAATAATCATATTATTAAAAGTAACTTAGATAACCAAATATCAGCCCAAAGAAAAGGGACTACACAGCTGCTAAGCTATTGCCACATTGCATGGTCCAAGAGGATGTTAAGAGCATCTGGATTTCTCCCAAGAAAATCCCAAGCTGGACCATCATGCAGTATGTACAAACTGTGTTCTACAGATTCTAAATACATTTTCTTTAGATATATTCCACAATTAGACTGATTTATCTGGAGTATATTTCAACTCAGAGGCGCTGTAATTTTCAGAAGCCTTTCCTGATGTAACAAGTCAATTTATTTCATCAAGATAAGCTAAGTTAATTTATACTAAGAAGTTTATACAACAGCCCACTTAAACTTTTTCCAACAAATTTGGTGAGTTTCCAAAAGTGACGTTGTATCTAATGTATTTTAGCTGCATTTTGTAGGTACGGTTCATTCAGAACCAATTTGCCAAATAGACAGAAGTCTTAGTAAAAGACACTGTATAAGCAGATGCTAAGAGAATTTTACAGAAAGGAATAAATGCCTGATAGTTACCTTAAACAGCTTATACCTGCAGCTGTACCCATGGTAAGGGTAAAACAGCAATTGGGTTGGTGGTGTACAGAATGCATTTTTACAGTGATTGCAGATCTGAGTGGTCATAATACTTTTGCAGGTATAGAAATCCCAAGCAACCACAGGGATATCTGCTGACTTCTCAGGTATATGTTATTGAAGAAAGCAAGTCATTAATTTCCAAAATTATTCAGCAATCTTTTTATGCCTCCCAGACTGATTGTTGAAGACTTCGTTCTGAAAAATGGCCCATTTAAACTCTCAGCTGCTATTTGCACTGGAAAAATGTCTTTTCCAGCATTTAAATTCCTGCTTTGGGAATTATGTTTTCTTTCTTATTTTGGATTTTTATCTTACATTCCAGCACGCATTTAGCCCTTGGCAGATTGAAAGGTGTCTCTGTCAGGAAATATCGTCTGAGGGAACACAGATACTGCACTGCACAAAAAAAAGGTGTGGTGTAGGAGGAGAGAAAACATCAGAAGCATTGCAAAAATACCTTTTTGTTTTGTGTTCCACAGCTTTGAAACTTTTCAACAGCTTTGAGCCATTAAAAAGTGTAACTTGCTGACAACTTTTTACATGGAATGTCAGCTTTGTGTGATTTGAAACAGCTGAGATAATAACTCCCAAATGAGAGGATTATAATATTGAAAGGAACATAAATATGTATTGTACTAAGAGCATCTATTAATGACTAGTGTAGACCAATTGATGGAATAGCCAGCCTTTTACCTGTACTCTAAAGAGTTCATTTCTACTGGCTTTATTTTTTTGCTAAACTGAATGAACAATGTTTTCTTGGCACTGTTATCGAATTTATTTTGACCCATATGCTATCAAAAGCCAAATAAAACAAGACACAGTTTTTAAACAAATGTAGAGAAAATGATAGAATAGTAGAGATGTGTGAGCTGAGAATGGTTTTTAAAGTTTGCCATGAGGTGTCAGCAGCTCTTTAATTTTCAGAAGCCTTTTCTGACATTAAGATCTCACAGCAATTTACAGAGCTACTTGCTCAGACTCTTTCAACAGTGCTGGAATATTTTCCTCAAATAAATATTTATATTTTATAAGTCCTTAAAAGCTTCCATATGATGAACAGAGATAAGTTTGTCTGTTTGTTATAAATACAGATATACCTGCAAATAAGTTAGTAAATAAATGCAAAATAAATGTGTAATGTTTTTCTTCTAATTAGCTCAGTTAATTTGCCTGCTGTTCATTATGTTCACTGCCTTCATTAAGAAGTGTATAATTTTTGTAAAAATTTTAAATCACAATATTAAGAAAATCAGTAGCAATACACATCAATAATGTCTTAGACATAACATGTGTAACAAACTTTAGAGGCTATTATGAATTTTAGAGTTATTATGTTAAATTTCATTGCAAATACTGTATCTTCAGGTTTCCCCAGGTGGCAATGTGTATTAAGAAATGAACGTCTATGTCTGGAAAGGCTGCTCTTGCCGTTTTTATTTTCCCAAGTTAACTTAGCAGTTGAATGTAATACTATTCTTTTGTGTACAAATACCTTCAGAGGGAAAGTAGAACTGGAGGAAAACCATGACAACTGTGTTTCTCAGAGGGCTCTGGGTAAAACTAAAACCTTTTCCAGGCTTCGGAGATTACAACAGTGCCAATATTCAGATAAACTAGCTACCATTATCTATCACTATATTATCTCTGTATTTCAAATACATTGAAATGTAAGGCGACTCAGATAATTTGGTCTTGAAAAGCTCTATCCTAAATGAATGTTTGCTGGAAAATGGAATATATTCCTGCACCAAACCTCTGGGAAATTGTCAGAATTGACCATAGGTACTATGGTTTTGCTTTCAGATGTTAGGACTTGCACTTCCTGCTAATCCTGAAAGTGCCTCTTACATTTAGTAATAAACCTTGCAGTAGTGCTATTCCACTGATGTAGCCAAAAAAAAAAAATCCATAATGATATACAAATCTCAACTCTAACATTCAAAGCAATCTTCACTGTAGGAGAACTGACAGGTCATGGCAGTCTGGGTCGGTACTCAAACCTGCAGATTTCACCATAAAGGTTACAGAGAAACCAGTGTTTAATCTGATGTACGTGCTTCTTTCCCCTTAATCATGCATCATCACGCCTGATCACCACATTTTTATTCTGAATGATATTTCATGAGAGTCAAGACATGCAATGTGGGCAGAAAAGACCACAGTATGTTTAATCATTTTTCTTTTTCTTGAACACAGGAGACAAAGGAAGGTGTGAGGAGAATATGGCCTGAGCTGGCTAGTCTGTATTACCATCTAGCATGTGTGGAAAGTGATTTAGGATCAATAGGTCACACTTCACTTTGAAGTTCAGATACTGCCACGTCTGTTTGAAGACATGATCCTGAAAAGTGCTGAGCACCCTGGCTGAAGGCCAGGAAAGCACATAAACACATGCTTAACTCTAATCATAGGACTAGGCCCCTTGTGTTAAAGTTGACATGTGCTGAAGTGCTGGTCTGGACCAGTGCCAGAAGGTTCAGCATCCTTCAGGACCGATTCCTCAGCCAATAAACTAAGGGCTGCAGCTTAACAGTAAGCCTTGGATGCTGTTTACGTTTCCTGCTTGCATTTTAAAAATAAACCCGTGGTTGTTAAACACATAGAGTCCTTGCTCCTTTGAGAAAATTGGCATAGATGGAGGGACAAAAGTTCATTTTAATAGATGCAAGCCATGAACAGGATGTTCACTTCGCTTGGCTGCACGCAAATCAGCTCTTTTCCAAACAATCCCTTAATGACCTGCTAGCACATAGCTATTCAGTGTCCAGCAGAAGGCTTGCCTTCAGGAGCTGGCTTTCACGATGGTCTCAGGTGGCAGTGCTCTGTTCCTGAAATTCCATAGCAGAACTTAAGTTCATTCCCACTGCTAAAGAGGCGATTTTGCCATGTCAGAACGGCCAAGCTTTCTTCTATTGTTTCTGGCAGACGTAGAAGGTAAGAGCTAAGACTGAGGCTTACAAAATTTGGAGTTTCTGATGGGCTGAAATCCAGTCCTGCCTAGAAAGAGTTTGTATCTTTAAACTGTGAACACAGATGGTGGATCTGGGGTGCATAGTTATGAAATAGACTTTCAATAGAGGTAGAAGACATTTTTACAGATAACTGTGCAATATCAAGTACAGGTACAAACCTCCCCTATTTTGTCTACAGGCTCTCATACTCCCTATCATCCTTCTTTCATCATCAACAAACTGCTCTGCAAAAGGATTGCTGCAGCCAGGAAAGTTCAAAATAAACATATCTCGTTTCCTGAATAAATCAGAACTAAAAGAAGTCCTTAATATGCTTACAGATTATACTGGTTTCTCCCTGGTACACTCAAAAGATTGACTTAAATTAGTCTTGGTTACTAAGATCAATAGGAAAACTCTTTTTGAATGCTTTTTCCTAAATAATTGGAAACTAAATCAAACAAGTTAGAAAAAATAATGTAAATGTTATTGAATAATTTCTTAAGGTTTAACAAACTTAAAATTATCTAATTGTTTTAATTCAATAACTTTTTCTGGCACTACATACTTTGAAGTACTATGAGAAAAGTCATTCTAACTAACAGTAGGAATTATCTACTTTCATGTAAAATCTGTTCCTGCAAGATGTCTCTCTGTCAAACTCAATTTTACAAACACTAGAGGATGACCTAGTCCTTGAGACCTTTAGGTACTTATCAGACAGAACCAAAAGAACTTCCAGATGTTACTGATCCAATTTTCATGACTACGAGAATGAGAAATTTTTGCCTTAGTGGCAATGCATCTCTGTCTACAGTTTCCAAACAGTATTAAAAGAATAATTATTTATTACTGAAAGCCTTTTTCTCTCTAAACTTTATGGAAGTGCTAGCCAAGCACAGTAAAGCCATGTTGATTTTTGTTTGTTGGAACTTAGTTATTAACAAATGATAGTAAAACCAGTAAATATTTTTTTGTGTCTGAAACATTAAACTCACTCTCAGAAGTTCAAATGTAGTTCAGAAGTCACATTTTGTTTCTCATTCCTCAGTTGCATAATGGGAACTCCCTTTTCTAACTTAATGTATTTTTGAATAGGTGTCTGGTACCCAAACCTTTTGGTAGAAAGTGGTTGGACTAGATGATTTGTAGTGTCCATTCCAGGCACATACTCATCTGTAGACTGTAAATTCTTGAGGGTACCCTTAATATTAGCACCTTAATTGTTAGCACCTCATCATATTTAGGCTTCTCACTTCCAGGCACAATCAGAATAAAATTACTGAATAACATGAGTTTAGTCCATTCACCCCACAGAGCTAGAAAATTACATCGCCCTGCAGTTAATTCAGAGGCAGAACCCTGAGGAACAGACGGTACTTTTGTGTCTTCTGCCATCAGTTTTGCCCCTTTGTACTGAGACTCTGTGGTAGTGCCGGAAAAACACACATTGTGTGACTGTACTTGGAACCTCTCCAATGTTACCAAGCATCACACGTAGAAGTACCACTGATTCCTTTGTCCTGGTATTTGGGGGGGGGGGGGGGGGGAGGGGAGCAGGAGGGATCAAAGATGGAATTTCTAAATTTATACAGATTAACTCTATCTGATTGTGTGAAGGAAGTTATTTTAGAACATTTCCTTTATTTTTCTTAAAAGAGTAGCCTAAAAGGATCTTTTACAGGGATCTTTTTCATATTCTGGTTCTGTTTAGCTATCATCTGCTGTCAAAGGTGTTCAAACGGACCTGAAGTATGAGTTGTGGCACTGTGGTAAACTGCCTCCTTTGGAAGATATTTAGAAGCCCTTCTTTGAAGGTTTGGCCTTTAGCCTATGAAGGTCAAAACACATTTGGGAGCTTATATTATTTGTCACCAGAGAGAGGCTAGGGTAAACCTAGAAGCACATTTCTCTTCAGAATCCACATGATTAAAATTAAAATAGTATGTCTGGTATGTATACAGAAAAAAACCACTGGAGTTTCTTCTGTATCTTCAAATAGATGCAGCAGGCAATTAATCCAAAATAACATATATCATGTGTGTAATATGTTTGTATAAATGTGTGTGTATATATATATCTGTATATAAAAAACATGCGCAAAATTTCCATGTCAATAGATAACAGCATTAATATATTAGCCCAACAAAACTCCGCAGGAAAAGTCCAGATTCCTTAAGTTTAAAGCCTGGGAAACTTGTGTAGCCAGCTCCACCGGAAATGATGATTCACAGATTTTTTTATCTACAAGTTTAAAAAAGTAGCTTTGTCATAGGGTATTGCTACAGGACTGAAAACAAAATCCAGCACAAGAATACCTCAGACGCACCTTTCATATACAAAGCAAGCTTTAACTTTCAAATTTGATATCCAAAGTACTGACAGATCAGGATGCATTCTTCATGAACTGGTCTATGACAAAAGAAGAGAATACTATTGCACAAAAATAATCTTTAGCATCATTGCTAATCACTCATCTTTAATTCTGCTAGGACTGGTAGGAGAATATAAAGTCCTGTAAAATAAATATCCTTGCATTTTAAAGCAGCCAAAAATTTTATTGAAAATATAGGACTACATTTTATTAACATGAGAGAATCTTGAGGGATGTGGAGTTGTCCCAATTATTCGGCATTAATTTTCTGTTCTGTTCAGAAAACTACTAAAAGGAAATGGTAAACCCAAAGATTTCTTGTGCTTTTATAGGTACTATGAGCTGAACCAGTCCAAAATTCTGGATCTGATTCTCCATATCTCCACATATTAAAATGCAGAAGAAATTGATCAAGGGGATGTAAAATTCTTCTTAAACTGATCCATAATATTTGTCATATACTTTGATGTAGGATATTGCACTGCATGCAAGAGCTAACGAGTCACTAACTCAGAAAGCAGGAGACTTGTGTTATATTACTCTATCATTAATCTGTTGTGTAGTCTAAGCAAGTCACTTCCCTTTGTCTGTCTCAATTCTCTTTTTCCCCTTGGCTTTTCTATATGGAATATAAACTTTTAAAGATTAGACTGGCAGGCTATATTTTGGTATGTTAATATCAGCCCTAAGGCTCCAAGTGCTGGATCAAACTCATCACACCTGCATGATTTGAAACTCTTCACCAGTAAAAACTTGCTCTGAAGGTATGGGTTTGGGTTTTGTTTGTTTGTTTTCCAGAATGACCTGGTATTAGCACCCTGTATGTACACCAGGCCTCCTTGGATTTTTGCATTTATTTGTGCTGTGTATTTTTTTAAAGGAAAATGTAGGTCCATTGAATAAGACTGAGATTCATATCTGACATTTTTGACAGATATTACATATAGTATTGACAGCATTCATGTAAAATGGAAATATGAAGAGTAACGTTTACTAATAGCTAATAAAACTGATCACCGGAAATAATTTCTCTTAAAGTTACAGAAACTGATTCACCCCTCACTCCCTCCCTTCTCTCCCTTCAGAGAAGAATCACAATTACACCTCTGGAAAGAGGTCTAGTGTTCACACTTCATCAAAGGAGGATCAAACACCTTAAACTGTTCCTTTCTAAGTTAATAGTTTCCAGACTACCATTAGCAATTTCTTTTAAGTACTGAAAATAAAAGCCATATCCAAATGTTGCAAAAGTTTTGTCTGTGATACCTAATAGACAACTTTATTGGGACTTAAAAACTGTAGTGCGGAAATCCTACAGAATTTGATCTGGTCCTGTTTAACTTCTCTGTTGATGATCTGGATGTGGGGATTGAGGGCACCCTCAGTAGATCTGCTGATGACACTAAGCTGGGTGGGAGTGTTGGTCTCTCAAGGGAAGGAGAGAGACCTTAGTCTCTCTCATTGGTCTCTGTCCCTCTGCAGAGGGATCTGGACAGACTCAACCCATGGGATAATAGTCGTGAGGTTCCATAAGGCCAGGATCCAGGTCCTGCACTTGAGTTGCAGCAACCCCAGGCAGTGCTACAGACTGGGGCAGGAGTGACTGTCCAGCACAAAGGGTCTCAGGGGTGTTGGTCAACAGTGGGCTCAGTGTGAGCCAGCAGTGTGCCCAGGTGGCCAAGAAGGCCAGTAGCATCTTGGCCTGTATCAGAAATAGTGTGGCCAGCAGGAGCAGGGCAGTGACCATCCCTCTGTACTCAGCAGTGGTGAGACCACACCTCGAGAATTGCATTCAGTTTTGGGCCCCTCACTTCAAAAAGGCCACTGAACCAGTGGAGCATGTCCAGTGAAGGACAACAAAGCTCGTGAAAGGTCTAGAGAACTTGTGTGAAGAGGAGCAGCTGAGGGAGTTGGGTTTGTTTAGTCTTGAGGAGGCTCAGGGGGACTCTCATTACTCTCTTCAACTTCCAGAGAGGAGGTTCTAGTGAAGTGGGACTGGTCTTTTCTATTAGGCCTGCAGTGAGAGGACCAGAGAAAATGGCCTTAAACTGAGATGGAAGATTCGGATAAGATATTAGAAAAAAAATTTGCCTGTTAAGGTGGTCAGACTTTGGAATAGGCTGCCCAGGGAGGTGGAGTCATCATCCCTGCAGGTATTTTTAGAGGTGTCTGGATCTGGGTGATGGTTTAGTGGTTTAGGGATTACAGTGGTAGTACTGGCTGATGGTTGGACTTGATGATCTTTAAAAGTCTTTTTCAACCTTGATAATTTTATGATTCTATGAAATACTGTCAAGTTATGGACATTTTGTATTCGATGTAAGCTTTTGATGTTTCTGTTGTGCTATTGATTTCATTGCTCATATAAGAAATAATATTCAGTAGGATGTTTTGTACATTTGCAGCTAAGTTAAACAGCATTGCCCAGTCTGGATTTAGCAAAGTGTTGTATCAAGTTGTAAATGCAAGCAATTGCATGATAAACATTTATTGAGAAGTGGAGTCTTTTTATGCATTCTTTCCATCCCTCTGTGTTGCCAAGGTGACCATACAGAGATGAACCAGCTTAAAATGTAAATAACCATATCCCTGAGAATTTCAAATTCAGAATGAGTAACATTAGAACTGTCAGACTTACACAAGTAATCGTATCTGAAAGATCCTGTAGCTTTTAGTTACATTTCTTTTTAGGTTATAGCCCCACAAGACTGCAATCCACTGAATTATGCTTTTCTTCCCCTTGCTTGCAATGCAGCAGTATTCTGCTGTAAGAAACAAATAGTACAGAAAAAGTAAGTCCAAGGTAAAACTCAGAATTACTGTGATGTCATACTATAATGACAGCCTCTGACAACCAGTCTTCAGCTGATAACCTTCAATGTACAATTTTTACAGAAGTTCACCTGACTGTCAGCAACTAAACTGCCATCAAGCACTGGCTTAGGTTTTCTTTCAAACAATTTTCCATTTTTTTTAAGATTTCAGCTTTATGGAAACAAAATACTCCCCAAAAAGTCATAACTGAAACATGTAGCTCCAAGAAGACATCACAGCTGAAAGTCTCAAGGTCATTGTTCCTCATATGCTGTACCAAAAATGCGTTTAACCCAGTTAAAAGACCAGATGTCAGAGTAGCTGACAGAGAATATGTGCAGCTTCCAGAAAAGGAGCAGTGCTCTGGCACAAGAGCTCTAAAAACTTTTCCTAAAAATGCCAGAATCTTCCTAAAAATATTTTAAAACCATTAAAAAATTAGTTAAGAATCCCTACTGAAGAACCAATACTTTTCTTGTTTTTCAGATACAGAAAAGTGTAGTTTCCAAAAATCACACAGTAGTCACATGCATTCATATCTCTATGGTCTTTTAAAAATATGACTCCTTAACATAGATCAGCCAGTGACGTAGGTAAAATAACACTGTCTGTTACTAAGCTTAATTTTTTTGGCAATTTCCAGGCTATTAAGTACTTCTCCCCATGCATGGGCAGAGCATTCACAGCAATCAAGTTCTCTCAAATATATCATGTGAATTCAGGAAACTAATTTATGCTTACCTTTTAAGACTTGTGTGACATGGAAGAGAGCAAGATTTCTGTCTTCTCCATAATAGTCTGCTAGCTATGGCATTTACCTGGGAAGTGGAAGAACGAAGTTTAGAGTCTTTCTCTGACAGAAATGATCCTTTTCCTGTGCATCAGAACAAAGTCTGCTTGAGAAGATTTCAAGCAGGCTGCAACTTAGCTGCTCCCTCCCATTCTTTCCCCCATTTCTGCTATGCTGGACTGGATTCCACACATTTGGCAGATGTTACCATAGCAGTTGTGCTGTGTAAGGGAGACTGCAGGGATAACCAACTTGCAGGCAGCTGAAGTCTTCCTCACCTCTCAGGAAGGAGGAACAGAGAATTTACCATGTGGCACCATGGTGGCAGTCAACTCAGGATTTGTTTTCAAGTTTTCGAAAGGCAAAAAATTGAAAAAGTGAAAAAATCCATTCAGGACTGGAGATCAGGTGCAGAGTAAGATGAAGCAGGACTGGAGAGAGACTAAGAGACACAAGTCAGAAAGAGCAACCAGGAAGGAAATACTTAGGAATATAGCTACAGGTATCAAATGCAATTAGAGGAATATGTCAGTGGTGGGATGACCTTACTGAGCAGATGGAGAAACGTCCATTAGTCACATTCACAGCCTAGTTCTCACGTGGTGACATCTTTAAATGCCGTTTAATTGTTCGTAGACAGAAAGACATTTAATGCTTCTAACGTACTCTAGCAGTTAAAAAGTATACAGAGAAAATGTGTATGCAACAGATTTTTCCCTCAAAATTAAGATTATGAACTACTTGACAACATTTAGACAAATGGGGACTGGCCTGTACACTGAAAAAATGGCAATGTGTGCCCCCTGGTAATCTTCAGAAGCAACCAAACTTTGTGTCAGCAGCAAAAATAGCTTTCTTATGCACGAGATAATCATCCTTCATGTTGGCTGTGACTTTTGTCTGCCTCAGTGACTGGATCAGTGCTGCCGGAAAGAGGTCTGCTCTGAGGAATGACAGAGGGGAGGGCAAACAGGGTGGGAAGGAAGAGCCAGCTTCTGCACATCAGATATTTTATGGCAGGAATTCACACAGAGAGGCAGTACAAATAGTGTTCAGTGAATGGCAGTGATTGAAATACTATTCTTATTGTAGATGCAAGGACTGGTTCAGACAGGGCATAAGCAGGTGCAGCTTCATTGAAGTCAATAGTGTAGCACCCACTGGGCCTGAATTTAGCTCACAGTAGGACTTGCTGTGAAGTGTATTACACTAATGATAGCTATGGCAACATACTGTTTTCTGCATGACCTAGATGCATTTGCCCCACATATATGTTTTCACACCAAGACAGTGCTGTTTCTTAGTTTCTTACCAGGAAGAAGATGAAATTGAGAGATGAATTTTTAGGCCCTGGATTATGCCATTCTGTGGGTTTTAACCCATTTGTTGAAGGATTATACAGTGTTTCCCTTCACGGTTAGTAGGCCTTTTGCAAACAGGTTTTTTAAAGCCAGGTCTATATCAATAGTTTCCCAAAGTCAACTGTAATTTTCTAATCAATTATTCAATCACTTTATCTCACCATACAAAATTTTTAAAGACAGCATTTTTTTTACTAACTCCTCTCCAGAGAGACTTATTTACCATTAATCAAATTACTAATTTCTTCCTCAGTAGAAGATATTCAGGGAATTATGTGTTTCAGGGTCAGGAAAGAAGATTTCCCGAGATATATAGATAGAAAGGCATTTTGTTGGTAAAATTCTGGTTTCAAGGTAGGACATGCAGTTATAGATTTTCCATATCTAAAGTGCAAAGATTTTATCTGATTTTTGGTGTTTTACTTATGTATAAGGGCCTACAAACTTATTCTTCTTTGTAAAGTCTTATCAAGCACGACTTCTGCTTTGGCAGAAAACTCAATTAAAACGTTGTGGTTTCCCATAAAAGCTATGCAGGACTTCACAGTTTATTTTTGTGGGATTTTTTTTTCTTCATTTTAAGCTACATGAGAAATTTGTGTGATCCATGTTGGCTTCTTTCCTGTAATCCTGGTTCTCTCCGCCTCACACAAAACACGTTGTACTGCTCTGCTTTCATGTTTTCTTTCTATTAACAAGATAAGGAAAAAATGGGTAAGTTTTAAACAACGCTTGTTTGTTTCCTAAAGTTGCAGTGCATTTACTGAATAGATCACGTTTGTCAGAACAGTCCACCCTTTCTTTTGTTCCAAACTATCACGCTATGAAATAACATTATGAAAATCTTCCATAATGTGCCATGCTAGAAAAATAAACACAGATTAATTTTTACATCCAATTAATTAAGCAAGCATTTGATTAGAATTGAAGTAGACTATTGCTAAATTTCAGAACAAGTTGTATCCATTAGAATTCTTTACCTCACTTTCTCAAATTCAGATTATGGAATTGGTTGTTCCTCTCGGATTTACTGGATCCTCTCTAATCATCAAGGTGTGTACTTTTAAATCCCTTACAAAATGGCCTCCTCAGGCCTTCTTACAGAAGGAATCCAGATCAAAAATCAGCGCAGGTTCTGAATGGAAATATGGTCCTCACTGGTGCCACACGAGGCGATGATTCTTAGAATGCTAGAATCATAGAATTGTTAGGGTTGGAAAAAATGTCTAAGATCATTGAGTACAACTGCTAACCCAGCACCACAGTGTTCACCACTAAGTCAAGTGCCAAATCCACATGTCTTTTTAACACTTCCAGGGATGGTGATTCCACCATGTCCCTGAGCAGCCTGTTCCAGTGCCTGACCACACTTTAGATGAATAAATTTTGTCTAAGGGCCAATCCAAACCTTCCCTGGTGTAATCTGAGGCCATTTTATGTTGTCAACCTCCTTTCAGGCAGTTGTAGAGAGTCATAAGGTGTCTCCTGAGCCTCCTTTTCTCCAGGCTAAACCACCCCAATTCCCTCAGCTGCTCCTCATCAAACTTGTGCTCCAGACCCTTCACCAGCTCTGTCACTCTTCTGTGAACTCCAGCACCTCAATGTTCTTCCTGAACTGAGGGGCCCAAAACTGAACACGGGATTTGAGGTGTGGCCTCACCAGTTCCAAGTACAGGGGGACTGTTCCAAGTACAGTCATTGCCCTGGCTCTGCTGGCCACACTATTGTTGATCCATGCCAGGATGCCCTTGGCCTTCTTGGCCACCTGGGCACACACTGGATCACGTTCAGCCAGCATGGGGAAGCATAATACTGCAAGGAGGATCGTCCAGAAAAGGGTGACACAAATGCTTATACTCATTGCTAGGGCATGACAAGAACAACTTGGTACAGAACGGAAAATTATTTAATTACTTTTGCAAATCAAAAGAAAAATCAGTGAAATGTAACAATGATGAAATGAACAGGAAACTTATTTCTTTCACAAAATAATTAATTTTTACTTTTTTTTTGCTAAAGAAAATAGACTTTTGAGAAATACTTATTAGTTAAAACCAATATTTTTTGAAATAAAATGTATTTATCCTTCCAAATTCTGGCACTTGTCAGGGACCAGTGGAAAGAAATCACCACAGATTTCATCAGTTTCATGCAAAATTTATGGCTCCTAATTGTAACCTTTTCTTTTTTAGGAATGGAAGGTGGAAACTTAAGCTTATCATGAATTTCAGTCTCCTATTCAAAATTGTTGACATACTGTGAGAAATCAGACATTTGCTTTTAATTAGGATACTTGAATCATTTTTAAAAGTTTTAGATTCATCTGAGTTTGTGAAGCTCAAACTGTTGTGCTGTTTTGGCAGTTTTGTGTTTGAATCTGGAATGCCATCTTGCATCTGTAAGCTGATCTTGCATCAGCTTGTGTTACATTGATTCTTGTTCTTAAAAGCAAGCAAGATTTTCAGATGTGCTTGATTAAAATGCCAAAGAATTTAGTTCACTGATTCTGTTATGGCCACTTGGAAAAAATGCATGTTTAAAGGGACTAAAATCCAATATTCTATTCAAAGACTTTGATTTTATGCAATATAATTCTGCTAAATTTTGTGGCCCTGTTATAGTTATGGAACAATCACATACCATTTCGCATATGCTAATATATGTTGAGATTGGGATATGCCAGTGCCTGTTGCTTTAAATCGGAGATATATCAGGATGCAAAACCCTAAAGACTACACAGAAAGCTGTAGCACCATGGGAGAATCTCAAGCTACAAAAGTGTGGATGAGCAACCGGATGTCCCAGGGCAAGAGATCAATTGATGACTAGGATTTCAAACCATGAACAACCACAGAGGAAAGAAACGAGGACAAAAAATATATTTTTATGGTGCTGTAAGTAAAATTGCCAGTTGCTGCAGTATGGAAAACTTCCTTGGATAACACGCCTACATGTGGTTTAGGAATCATACTCCCCAATATAGTGACCCCCGCCCCAAGACTCCAAAGCCGCATTCCTCTGATTTGCTTCTCCTCCCCCGCTGGTGGCTGGAGAGGATAATTGGCGACACAAAAGGCAAAGATCACAGGCTGAGATAAGAACACTTTACTGGAAAAAGTAATGAGATAAGAAAAGAAACAGCAACAGCAACTAAAAACAAGAGTGTACAAAACAGAGAGTGTGGAGCTCAACCCAACCACACACAAGCCACTCCCTACGGTCAGGATCAGCAGTCCCCCACTGCTCTGCCTGCCACTCTTGCTCCACTGGTAAGAGACACCCTTCTTTTCTGAAGCAAGAGAGTCCCTGTCCCTTGCCCCACTGCAATGACCTGAGATGGTATCAAATAACATTTGGGTCTTGGCCACACCACATGGCTACTGGCTCCACCCCCTTGTGGCTCCTGCAAAAAATTAAGACTTCGCCAAAATCAGGACACTACACTTCCAAACCCGCCCCCCCCCCAAAAAAAACCAGTTGTGAGGGAGCACTCCTTGCCAAGCAGTTCCTTGGGTAGTTGAATGTCTTCATAGTGTCAACAGCAGTAAGAATAAAACCACACATCTCAAAGAGTGTACTGCTTTTTCCTTCTGGTTTATTGGACTTTCATTGTGTGGGTTTCCTTTTTCATCTCTCCAAGTCAGGAAAAATGATTAAGAAAGAGAGAGACATTTCTCTAATTAGTCTACACATAATGCAAAATTTGTATGCCTTCATGTGCAGCTGGGCAAATCATGACATGATGCACAAATAAGAAAATAAATTTTCCATGTTTTTTGGAGGTAAAAATCCTAGTTATTACCAGCCATCATGACCCACTCGTTCATTTTTAGGAAGAAGTGGATACTTTCCATGGGAGAAGCTTAAGCATCAGATTTGCTCCTTGGAGCATTAATAAAGGGGCTCAGTTAGCTTCATCTCATTATTTTACTATGAGTATTGACTTTGGCCTAGAGTCATGTATAGATAAAATGGCGCAAGGGCTTGTCCTAAGTGATTACTCAGAATTACAAATCATTTCACATGTAACTGAATACTGCAGCCTAGCTGGCACTCTGCCTCTTTCTTTTCCCACCTGCATCTCTCCAGCATCCCACTCTCCACTCTTCCTGCCCCAACAGAATGAATCTAGGTTTGGTTAAATGGATAATTAATCTTACTCACTGAAAGTGGACTTTTAATTCACCAGCACAAGGAGAACCTACATGCCTATCTCACAACATTATGCCAACAAAGATAAAAGAAAAATATTTAACAGTAGCCTGGTAGCAGGCAGAAAACAGAGGGTGTATTACAGTGTATGTGCCCTTTCCCTAACAAAGTAATTAGACAGGACTGGGATTTTTTTGATGTTAACAACTGGCTGATGATTTCTGAATATATAAAAGGTTATCCACTAAATGTGTGTGTTTTAAAAAAGAATGAGCAAGAAAGTAAAAAAGATAAATTTTAGTTGCTCTGGGATTCTAAAAGCCCATTATTTTTAAGAGTGCAGAGAGGATCAATAAAATAAAGAGACACATAAAAGCTCAAGATACTCTTGGTACATCCAAATAAAATAAAATAGAATGTGCAATGTTCAACTTACACAGTAGAGGACAGGAGATGAAAGGAGAGTTTGTTAGGGATATACCAGGTTTCTTGAGTGCATCTTCTGTGGTATATTACAGCAATTTTCCCCTGAGCAAGATCCTAGCATTTTGTCTAAAGTTTATTTCATATCTAGACTTTGTGTGAAGGAAGAAGAATTTTGAAACAGTTACTTTGCACAAGTACCTATGATCTAGGATAAGATTTAATATATATTCCTGCTTAGTCAGATACCAAGTTCCCATAAGGTCACAAAGCAGATTTTTCTCCCAGTTTTGTACAGCTCTAAACATAATAAAAATTCTTTCTGTCAGACACATGGTATATCATGGTATATAGTGCAATCAAATGCCTGAAAGTACCTGCTCAGAGAGGAAAGTCAGAGTTCAGTAATTGAAAAAAAAAAACCAAACAAAAAACAAAAATTCAGCCAAAATACACCTAATAATTTTTAATTTACCTACTATGGTAATATGTTTTATGGTACCGTTTTTGACCATCATTACTATTTCTACATTAAAAACAGATTAAAATACAAAAAGTGCATAAGATTTGAGCAAAGCAGGCCTCACTAACTTTGGAATTATAATACAGATATCTCAACTGAATATTTTACACTCACCTTTGCAAAAAACTAACAAAACATTCCAAATACATCAAACAACTTAATGCAAGTGAATGTTTGACCTTGCCAAATAAGAATCTAAAACTATTAATGATGAGCATTAACAATATATAATGCAGTTAGAATTGCAATATGTGAAAAGAAAGAGAGGAAAAGGTCAGGATAAATCCTGAATACCTTACTGCTGAGAGGAACTTCTGTACAGGATAACATGAAGCAAATGATCTGGACAAGGACAAATATCTGCCTTTTCAGTAAATAATTCACATGGCAAGTCAAGTATGCTAGCTGGTCATGATGTGATCATTTTGAAGAATTTAATAAACTAGGAAGCTCTTCCTACAAATATTTGGAGTGAGTCAAAACCATTAACTCCTTTATACTTGTAAATATTTCTCCGTGTGCAATAGCTGCAATCTAATTTATTACTGGAATGTACTTTTATAAATAAAATCACCAAAGTGAATATATTTTGAAAACATATGCTATAAATATCCACTGACACAACAACATCAGGATCTGTTTAGGCCAGGACGGGAGCATTAATTGTCTCATATTATTTCTACCCGTTGCTTCAACTGTTCCATCAGAATGGGGATGGTCTCTCCTATGGAGCCAAATAACTTATCATCATTAAGAAACTTAAGCAACTCATATAACTTGCTCATATAACTTGCACTTGCTACTTTTGGAAGATCATATAAAGGACTTTATGTTCTCGCCTGTAAAAGTGGTAAAAGACAATGGACAAAACCCACAACGAGTAGTCATTCCATTGGTCAGTTGTAACTATGTGGCAGAAAATTATTCAAGGAAAATCTATTTCTTACAGTTTAATCACTCATAAAAATTGTTTACAATATTTTGTACCCTGAGTTTTAGAATAAAAGAAATTTGTTTCACCACATTTCAAAAATCAAAGAAGTGATAAAAATGCATAAATCAGGGAACATGACCATATATTTCACAGAAAAACATATTTAAAATGTACTGACTTCCAAGATAAGCTACACATATATTGTAGACAATTCCCAAATGAATTTTGTTTGTGCAGCTTGTGTATGTGTATTATGTTACTTTATTTACGTGTGCCTTGGAACTGTCCTTGAATTAGGAAAAAAGCTAATGGGTTACTAAGAATGAAAACAAGCCCAGCTCTGGGAAAGAAGACAACATATGAAACAAACTTATGCTTTAACATTTTTATTAACCACAGTGGCAGAAGAAAGATCCTGACATGGTGTTTTAACATCCCTTAGTGAAGGAGATCTGGCACCCTGACCATGGGCTGGGTCAGACTTCAAGGATGCTGCTGCACAGGAAGAAGAGAAAAGATACTCTAAAGCATCCTCCAGAGCTTGCCAGTTGTTAAGCCCATTAAAAAGGAGGTGTTCATCTGGTAAAGTGCATCGTATTGAATGTCATTAGTAAGATAATTTTTTTGTAATGACTTTGTAGTCACTCAACATACTACATGCTCTACTTTTTCCCTTTCAGTACAAAGGACCGGAGAACAGAATATGAACTGGCCTCCGCTGCCATAAGATGCACATTCCTGTGACCTCTACCTTCAGGGTCTGCACTGGCAAGTGATCCGCAAGAGGCAAAAGAAGCTGGGGTTCATGCAATGTTATTTACACAGAGTTTTTGCGTGGGGAAGTTTGTATCCTGAAACACAGCCTCTCTCCGATCTGTTTGGTATCGCAGTGTCTCACTATCTCCAGGGTAATACTGAGACACCCTCTTGGAACACTCTACTCTTTGCAAGCAGCACTGAAATTTGAAGTTTCTACCTCACACTTCTGAAATCAGACCGGGAATGATACCTTAAACTGCTGTTTTCTACTAAGCTGTATGTAAGTTTTTCTTGTTTTCCCTAATATACAGGAATAATATACAGGAGACTACTTGCCATAAAAAATTTTCATCTTAACCACTATTTGAGTAGATATTCTACTTTTGAGCTCCAATGCCCAGTGGCATCCTGAATCTAGTCCTGCCTAGCTCTACATATTTCTTGTGTTTCATAAACAGGGGAGGCAACTGACAAACTCATGGGTGGAACAGAAGCATGTAAAGAGCATGTAAACATTATTCGAGCAGTGATTTCATTATTACTGCAGTTTGAAGGAGGAAAAAAGGACTTCAGCAGTCTTATTTAAAATCCACATCAGTGACTGGAAAATAAAAAGCAAGACAATGTAGGCATAGTGAATTCCACTCCTGAAAGTCAGTTATTGTGACCATGTTTGGATTTCATTGAATCCAACGAAAAGATAAAGAAAGAGTGAACAAAATTGGTATGTTATTTGCTTTTAGCTTTGATAACCTCTCACATTTAATTACAAATAAGAGGCTTCTCTGTATCTGTTGTCAAAATTGAAATAATGGCTAGTTTCTACTTTCTCCCAAGCCTTGTCAGACATCCTGTGAAACTACAATAGGGTGCTGAAGTTCTGTCTCTGTCTGGGTGACTTCTTTGCAAATGAAGATAGATGGAGTTTTTCCATTTTAATTAGTAAGACCAGCTGCTTTCTAAAAGAGAGAGTGGGTTGGGTTTTTGCAGGTCATCCAAGCTAATGTATCATCACAGTTTTAGTGACTGATTAAATAACTCACTGGTTTAAGCTTCTACACACAAGACATCTCAGCAATTTAAACAGACCTCATGCAAATGAAAGAAGTCATCTATCCATCTATATACACGTATAGATATATGCATGTCTTACAGAAAAGATATTCATTTTTGTCCTGTTCTGACAGTACTTTTTAAAAATTCTAAAAACTCACAGTTTTTTATCATATTTCTTAAATTGTCATCCTCCACCTTCTTTCACTGAAAATGGACTCCTTATTATCAAAATTATGTTGATGCCATGAAAATTGATTTTGCTATATGATTTGTGCTATTTCTTTTCAGACCCACTTGTTTTTTTCTCTCAGCCACTTTTGCAAACACCTTGCTTTGCCTGGAGTGCTAAAGCTCTATTTAACTACCAGAAAAGGTTGCTAGAAGAACAAAGTAGCTGACCCTTTTCTTAAAAGAGCCCTTCTGCATCTTGGTAGACTTCTACCTATCTGTGGCTCTCTTATAGTGAGGTGATATGTAGTTAAATCTGAAATTTCTACCTTCCACTTCTGCAATCAGACTGAGGATGATACTTTAAACTGCTGTTTTCTACTAAGCTGCATTAACCTGTAAATTTTTCCTGTTTTCCGTAATATACAGATAGTAGTTCTGTTCTCTGCTTTAAAACTTAACAAGTTTTAACAGGCTATGTTATGACCCAATAATTGAAAGTGTGCAATGATTCTTAGAAAGGGGTGGTTCATTCCTGTTACAGATAGCCCATGTGCTGCTGTCATAAAAGGCCATTTTATAGATGGATAATGTACTATAGTCATAATTCTTTATTGCTGATAGTTATTGCACTAGATCATGACCCTTGGATATTGAGAGTCAGATTTTAATATCACAACCATTTACAGAGGTTAATGGACTAGGTTTTGCAGCTTTTGACCTTTTGATGGTGAGGGTTAGGAGGTTGCATTTGTGCACTAAACTGCCAGAAAATATCTGTTTATTTATCTTAGCTATAATAGACATGGTTACTGCTTATAATCAAGAAGCTGAGAACAACGTGACTTGCATGAGTTGGAATTATTTGAGCTGCATTTTCTAAGGTACACTTAGTATGAGATTTTCAATTCTTATTAATTAGAAAGTCAATGTTTATTAACATTCAATCTTTACTATGTTTCATCTACATAAATAAAGTTGAAATTGAATTATGGTAGCTAGAAAATATTTGGTAACTGTGGCTTTCACTACAGAATTATTTTGAGGATGGTGATCAGGTTTATGACTTGGCTAGGTGACCTGTACATGGCTTGCTCAGATGCTATGTGTACTGACCTGAAACAGTCACAGCAGGCTGATCACAAGGGTGAGCTTTCTGGCTGAAGTATACAAACCCTTCTGTTTCAGAAAGCCTGTTTCTTATGCCATAAAATGCCTGCAATGCGAGGCAGCCATTTTAATGCTTCTGCAACAATGAAACAAGCATCATGTCTGCAGCATGGAGAGTAGCATGGACTACAAAAGCAAAGAATTAAAATTTAGCCCTCTTCCTTTTAGATGTTCAAGTTAACTTTGTCAGTTACCTAGAAAGTAAAACATGGGGATGAAGGGAAAAAAAACCCTCAGAAAAACAGCAGAAGAATCCAGTAATTATTCTGGTTCAATATTTCAACAGAAGAACTAATGTTAAATATGGGGGATATGAGAGGACCCTGTCTATATTTAAAATAAACTTACAAAAGTAAGTTGTGATTTGATTGCCTAAAATGCTTATTCAAGTGGAGATGTTTAAAAAACAGATGGAAAAAATTTGGTGAAGCTATATCAGAAAGAAGTGGGAATGGAAAATTGAATTGAATGGAAAATAGTAGAAGCATGGTGACTTGTCTGAGCTCAGCCCAAGACCTGATGCACTGACCTAAGGTTTCTAAACCTCAGTCAAATTTTTATAAGTTAATTGTCAGAACTAGAGACTTACAGATTTCATTAATTGTTTCTATTCAGCAAAACTTCACAGATTCTGATTTTTTTAGCACTATTTTTGCTACCATTTCTTTTAAAAAATATTTTGAGTACCAAGTAATTCAGATAGGCTCATAGGAAATTTGTCCAAATCTAGCCTGAGAGAATTTGTAAAGCTCTTCAACCACAATGGCTTTTTAACTCTCATTTATCTTTCTTACAACTTTTATCCTCCCTTCCCCCTCTTCTTTACTCCCTCTTCTTTGCTGCCATAGCAGTGTGGGTGGGAGTGCTGCATTTTGTTTGCTGAGCCTGTGATGCTGAATGATTCCAATATAATCACACTATACTTTTATAGTGTCGCTTTATACTGTGCAGCCCAGGGTGCTAACAAAATAATAAAATTAGCAGCTCAGATAATGACGAGCAAGGCAGGTCAAACAAATAATCCTTTAGACCTGGAATTGAAACTGGAACAGTATTAGAGTTGCAAACAGCCAGAGGCAGTGATGACATATGAGACAGTACTTAACCAAGCCCCGAGCTCGGATATGTGGGGAGTGTTTTGGAGATCTGACCATGGATGATACCGAGTGCTTTCTGCAGGCCAAGAGAAAGACAACATAAATGGGACATAGCCACAGTAGTGGTACTGACAAGTACTCAGCATCCGAAAGAATTGGATTCTAATGCCCAACCTGAATTTTTATTTGTAATCAGTATTGTGTTTTGAAGTACCTAGAGGCAAGGGCATTTCTACTCTACCTCATCTGTAGTTGATTATCTCATTTTACCTTCGGCTTGACTCCATTTACAATGAAAAAAAAAAAATAATATCAGTTAACCAAACATCGCTGGTGTCATGAACTACTTACATGGATTTTTTTAAAAGGGTGTTTCGGGAGGTAAAAGCCAACAGTACATTTGCAGTTTGAAATCATGGAAATTTCCTCTTTTTCAATCAAGTAGCTTGCAAATCTCACAGCAGAAGAGGAAGTGTTTCTTACATTATGCAAGTCTAGTCCAAATCTATCAAGAAGCTGCCCTCTGAAAGTGTGGGGGATTCTTTAAGATTTACACCGGTGAGGTACAAGTGCTTTGCGCTTATAAATGGGTGATGGTCAGATCGATTAACTACAGTATATAGTACTTATAGTGATGAAGAAAGACATTGGATGGTCAAATGATTAATGTCAAGCTATCCATATGGATGTTTGAAATCCTAATTGTGTTTAGCTTTGACCTCTACCCTCATTGCTACCAATATAATTACAGGATCTCATCTAAATGAGATGGATTAAAGAAAAAATAAAGAAAATTGCTGTCTCTAGTTTATCTTAAGAATATTCTTTTATATCTATACACAGAAAATTGTTAAATTCACCAATTTTTTGGCTGTCTGAAATATGCACTTAGGAGATAATAGCACTTCATTGCCTAAAGTTACAGAATTGTATTCCTTTCTTTCTCTTTTTCTCTCCTTCTCTCCTTTGTTCGCTGCCTACTCTTTTGTTTGTACTGTTCTTTTATCCAGAACAATATAACATTTTAGTTCTTGTAATAAATGCCTTCATGTGAGGCAGTTCAGCTAAGAGAATGTTATTAGACTGTGCTCTCAGGCAGTGCACCTTCACACGATCAATACGAATTCGAGCTTCTGTTCATTCCCTCTTTGCTTAAATTCCCTGCAAATGTGCAAGGGAAGCAGCAGAGGGTGTCATCAATCATGGGCTACCCTGACATGAGCTGAAACCTGACCAATGCTGAGATGTTTTAATAAGGCATCCATTAAAACCCTCAAATAAATTGCAATTTGAAAACAGAACCTAATACCAGCCAAGTTTTCCTCATCCATCTTGTGGCATGTCATGTAATGTAATTGCACTGTTAATTTGTCAGAGAACTTTCTCTGTACATGGTTTCATTGGCATTGCTTAATTTCCCTGCAGACTCCTGTGTGTGCATGGAGGTGAGTGAACATGCATGTGTTGTGCATATATGTATCTGTTTCCACTTTTGGGGGTGATAATGGTTCTGTTTAGCAAGGTATTAACCAGAGAAACAATCAAGGATTTGAAATGTTTGACATTTTGTCAATGGCTCCTGAGCTTTCTGATATTTCCTAAGCAGTTCTTGCCTGGAGCAGACCCCCCTTTTCTTGCCTTCCCAGCCTGCCATTGGTTTATGCCCCTCAAAAGTGGGATCACTCGGAGCGCCTGTGGATCTCATCAATAAATATTGACAAAAGGGTTGAGGGACCATTTAAGATCACAAAGCAATGGCAGTCAAAACAACACAATGCTGATTTCTGTTCCTGTGCTTAGGAGGCATGCTTGAAGTTTTGAGAAGGGCAGGGAAAGTGAGAAGTATATCACCAGGACAGAATGAAAAAATGCTCGTGCAAAATAATGTTTAAAAATATATATTTAAGTTTCTCTTTTTTAAACATAACTTCTGGGAGGGAAGACACAGGCAGAAGCTCATATAGATTTCTTTGTCTGCCATGCATAAATCTAAAAATAAAGCTATCCCTCATCTATGGCTGCATCAGCAGTTTCTTTGCTTTTATTTGTTCTTCTAGGTTTTTGATAATCCTTTATCTCTCTTTGCTGTGAAAAAACCCCATATTCACAGGTGTAAAGCAAAATACTGCTGCTTCAAACAAGCTCTCTAAATCTGGTCTTCCATTCTAACTTTAGTACAAATTATGATTTTGTTTGTTTTAGTCAAACAGTTTCCATTTTGGAGTCAATAATTGCAATATTAAAGCAAACAAACAAACCAAACCCCAAAAACAAATCCTAGATTTTTTTCAGTACAATGAAATCAAATCAAATGGTAATAAAAAGCTTTTTTAACTAAATAAATCAGAACAATTACACTTGATCTCTACATTTTGATTCTCTGTAGTACAATACACCCCATTTCTAAAGAGCTGCTCCTAAACCTATTTTTTCACATCTGTGTTTTTAGTTACATTGCAGACATGTATAGGGACATATTCCGTATCTGGAAAGGTTCAAAGGCCTGGATTTCTGAGTCACTGAACACCCCAGTTTCTGAATGGCAGAGAAACTACAGGGATCAGACTGATGATAATAACATCTCAAATGTGCTGTACAAGGTTACTAAGCACATAATGGATATTCCAGTCATTGTAGTGTCAGCATCTTAAATCTTTATGGAAGTAATTTTAAATCATTGGGAAAAAAAGAAACCCTAAAGTTTTAACTTTTCAAGCACCTGATTCCATTTTTTATTTAAGAGTTCAGGCATCGGTGTAGTGCATTTAAAAACGGACATGAGGCAATATTGCTGCAACCCCTTACAAAGGCTTCTTTCCAAGCTGACACTCAAGCAACTGAAAAAAATATGTGTCACTAAGGCCCAGAGAATCAATTAATATTGTTTTCAGCCACAATGTCTCCCACAGACAGCATTCAAAAAAGCATGAAAATATCTGCAGAAAAATACATGTGCCTAATTTTTTACCATTTTTTCCATAAAATTATTGTAAGTTCAAATTAGATGAACACATAATTTCCAGGAGAATCTATTTTATTAAATTTCTACCTTATAGGGCAGATTTTCATTCTTTGTTTCTGTTTAATCAACCTTAAGATCAACTCTGCAATTATATTAAGGATTTGGTGAGGTACTCGATCAATTATGCAGTAATCATCCCTGAAATGCTCATTTTGATATCAAAATGGTGGCATTGTAATCATCCTGAGTAATCATTACTTAACTTACACACTCTTTCTATGTTTAATATTCCTAAGACTGCAAATATTACAGATGAGAAAAATTAACAGAGATCTATTAGTAGTGATTTGTTTCGATACGTAGGTATAAACCATTTTTTAAATATATACATAGAATCAATGAAATATTATTACACTGAGAAAACTGCATTCAGTTCTGTCAGTCTACTTTAAGGAGAAGAAATGAATATGAGTCCTAAAATGATATAAAAAAACCATAAAATAGAAATGTGCTTGTTAAATAAAATTAAACAGAGTTTATGTGTCTGTTTCACGGGCACTGGGCATGATTCCACATTCCCTAAGGATACTATACATCACTTTGCTAGTGTAAAGGGAGCATAAATCATATTTACAGTTCCTTCATGGCTGCTTTATACTGCCAGAGTCATGTAAAACAGTGCAAGTGTAAATGAAGTTTGAAATAAAAACAAATGCAACAAAATTCTGTAAGCACAGGTAAAGCACAAAAGACACACTCATGTATTTCTGGTACTTGGAACTACAGCCATTATGGAAATCAATGAAGTGATTATTTAGTTTCTTTCTTAGGAAACACAGGAACATTTAAAGAAAAAGGGCTTGACTGTTAAGTCCGCTGTGGCCTGCCCCATTTAACCTTGTAATGTTTTTAAAGGAACTGATTTGTTTTACTTTTTGATTTCCTTTCTCTGAGCTCTTTCTTGAACTGATTTACAATTCTTGCATCTGTTGCTGCCTTCAGCAATGCGTTCCATAATTCAGCTACCCTTTGTGTAATTAAATTCTGTTTGAATTGCTTATAGGCTTGTACTGCTTGTAAGCTTTCCATCCAGGATTTCTTGTTTCTGAGTTACTAAAATTGTACTGAGTATACCAGGAATAATGTAGTTTGACTACTAAAATACCTGTGTCTGAATTCAGTCTGAATTCAGTCTGAATCTCCAATAAGTAGGCAAGAAAAATCTCTGCAAAATTACATTTGAATTGACATTTTGGTCCACAGTTAGAATTTTCTAATGTGACAGATGAAATCTATGGGGATAAAATATGTGACACTATAATCCCTCTGTAAAAAATAAAATTTCAACTCTGGTCTGACAACATTTCTCATATTTTCTTAAAAATTCCTCAGTCCAAATTTGAATATGCCTGAATGTTTAAAATTCTCATTTGTGCTATTTATAATATGCATTTTAATATGCTTTCCTAATGCCCTGATAGTTATGGATCTCTTAAAGGAACAGGCTTCTTCCCTCTCCTCCTCCTCCCCCCGTCACTTTGAAAAAAACCTCGGGAAAATATGCCAGTAAACCAACAAGACCACATGCAGTGATATTTTCAAGAAAACCTCAGGAGAAAAGCATTTCTATTTCATAGCATAAATCTGAGCTCTTGGCCAGCCTTCCGTTTGCAAGTCGCCTGCACAACTCTCATGCTAATTCTCCACCAAACCTCCAGTTTTATGAAAGCTATATTTTATCTGTTTGGTTCTTTGCAATCACATGAGAGTTGAAAAAGGAATATTAGCACCACTCACATTTTATAGTGGGAGTCACAGTACTTGGTTGACCCCTTTTTCAGGCCCTATTGAATTTCCTATACAAAGGAAATGAAAATGTTTTATATTTAATACAGCAGCATATAACGAGAGGTTTAGTTATTACACATAGTGCTGCAATTTTCTGCCTTTTGTTTCAGTTTTCTGATCTGAAATTTCAAAGCACGATGTTTGTTGGGGTTTTTTAATGTTGAGTCTTCAGACAGAGAGAACAAGGAACACTGTCATATGAATGTAATTTGCTCTGAGCAGGTAACATGGAAATCAGAGAATACAAGCACTGTGTTTGCCTTCTCTTATTTGAGTCCAAACCTCAGTTAAAGTATATCTGAGGTACCTTTCAGTGAGGTCTTGTTACTGTAGAGTTCTTCACAAATAGGTAAAATGATTAGTGCTAAATTATCCTGCTCCCTTCACATACCTGCTTTTTTCCACTTATCCTGAGAGGAATTTTCGCATTGGGGTAATTTTGTCCCCTGAATCATCTCTTCTAATCTGCTAATCTGTATTTCTCTCCCAGTTACTAAAAACCTGAACAGAAAAGTTAGCTCGTAGTACTTAAATTACACCTGTATAAAACAGGACTAAATTTTACTTTGTGTGGCAAGGAAGCAAAGCATATATCCTCATAAGGAATTTAATAGTGATGCCACAAAGTCACTGTTATGACATAATTCAGATTGCTTAAAACCTCTGACTGGGAAATAAAATAAAAAAGCAAAGCTGTGAAATTCTAATTCTGGGAAGTATTTCATTAGTTTCAATGGGTCAGGATTTCACTTAGAATATTTGAAAGGCCGAATATTCAGCAAGCTTCAAATAGATAGTAGGCTGTGTACAGATAGGTTTCTTGCGAGTGAAAGAACCCATGTTTGTGACAAAAACATACTACCAATTCTTATCTCAGGGCATTGCTTGCAAAATATGAGTCCAAACAATTCCAGTGGGAAATGGCGAGGTTCTTGGCTCAATTATTATATTAGTGATAAATTAAGATAAGAATTTAGAACAGGTTAAAGTGCAGAACAATGCCAAATACATAGCCAAGAGGACATTGCAGGCAAAATCTTAAAGCCTAGCTGAAAGATACCTCACTTTCTGACGGAGGTTCTGAGCACTTGCAATAAAAATTGATGAAACACGAGTCACATAAATTCAAGGATAAATATGATATTATAACAACCAAGACAAACCCAAGTTCTTGGCAGGAAAATGTAAAACATCACAAAATAAAACTATGAAGAAAAAATAAGCTCCAGGTTATTTTGGTTTGTTGGTGGCTTTCTTTGTTTTTTTTTCTGTTTTGTTTGGCTTTGGTTTTATGTTGTTTGGTTGTTTTTTGTTTTTTTTCCTTAAAGGAAAGAGCAGTAGTATGTCTAACAGCCTACATGCAGAGTTTTCAGTTCAACATTTCTTGGAATCCTGGAATTAGGATTGTTTTGCAAAATTTAATGTTTTTCTGTGGTGTTTTGCTTATAAGCAAACAAATTTTCAAGGTTTTCCAGTTACAAGAAAACCTAAATTATCCTGGCATTTTTATTAGCTTCTACTTGGGTTCTTTGACCATTCACTGGCCTGCTCTTCAGTCCTTCTGTGCTTGCCATTAGCATGGATGCATCCCTAATTTAACATCACTAGTTTAAGGGAGGGAGCCCTGCAGACTATTGACTATGGGAGCACTTACCACAGCACTGGAGCCGCCTGAGAGTTTGGTTCAAGCACTTTTGTTCCTCACAATGAAATGAATCCTTATCTACAATTATTCTTATCTAATCTTTATCGATACACTTACTCCCGTGTTAATGAGCTGCAAATACTACCTGCTTATTTGTTGGGATCTGTATTGTCCCTTTGACTTACAAAATGCTGAAAAGACAGACAGTGGTGATAATGAGAGAAATCCAGGTCATGCGAAGAGCTTAGACAAGACTGAGATTCATATTAAGATACAGTCAAACACTGATAACTCTAAGGAATGCCTTTACTAATACAGACCATAATGAAAGTTTGAAACCAGATTTGGATTCCAAAAATCAGTAGTTTGGGGAGATTGTATTCTGTAGTTTTGTTTCAGACCTATTTGAAAGAAATATAAAAGCTTTTTTTTTTTTTTTTTTTTTTAATAGTGTTTTGTGGGGGTTTCTTTGTCTCTAATAGTAAACCACTGTCACCAGGAGGAAACAAAGTTTTTTGGTGGTCAACACTATCCCTAACAAGTTCATAAATTTTCAGTATATTGAACCATGATTTTTTTCAGAATTATCTTTTAATGTTAGAAAGTCTTGCTAATTTTCTTAGACTTTTGAAGGCAAAAGACATAGATTATGTAGATACTGAAGAAGAAATTACCATTCCAACAAAAACAGCAGACTTCACCTTTCTGCCCCTAATGTCATGGGCAAACTAAAGCAATCCGCTGTTGAAGATATTGAAGCTCATGAACAGAGCTGGGGAAACTGCTCCCCACTGTACAAGTTATTTAAGGGCAAGAAGTGACACAAAGGTAATTTGAGCTGCAAAAAAAAAATGGGAAGGGAGAGAAAACATTGAAATTTTATGAAGAATGATGGAGGTAAATATTTCTTGGGAATAATTTTTTAATAACTTCTTGGAGGTAATAAAGTAGTGGAATAGTCTCCTCAGCTCCTGCTCTTGTTTGGGGTGGCTAAGCAGTCTATGCAGAACTGCCATCTACTCATTTTCGCTGGCAACAATTATAAGAGTATGTCCATCACAGCTGGATTGTTTTTATTTTCTATTCACGGGCAGTTCTGCAGGAGAAGAGTTTACAACATCAGGGTCTGATCTGTGGCATACAAGTTGGACCAAATGGGTGATAAACTGAATGTGAACCCATGTAGGCAAAGTAATATATTTTTCTATACTCTGTATCTTCTCTTACAACACTGGCTTTTATCGTGAGACAAACCGATAAAGATTACTAGGAAAGACAACATGCTCTGCACTTAAGGAGGTTTTGCTTTCCTTCCTTAGCATTTACTTCAGATGAAAATAAAGACAATTCAGAATGTGACTAAATGGACAGCACACAGGGACTTAAGCCTACTGGAGCAGGAATAAAGCTGATTTTCAGGCCTGATTTTTTTAGTGTGTAGCAAATACAAATTCCGATGTTACATCGTGATTGCTGTCACCTACCATTTCCTTACACCTTTCAATAAAGAGGCCATCTGCTGTATCTGCTCAAGATCCTGAAGAAGCTGAGTGCAGCTGTCTGACTGGGGAATATCTGAACCCTTAACTGCCTCGTACTGCCTTCTTGGCCAAGAACATGCAGTATTGTTGCTGATGTATGGGAAAGTGAAAGTGCTTGTTCTCAAAGACTTTAATCGGAAGGCATGTCTTGATCTTCAGATGTAATTTCTTGTCTAAAACAATGTCATTCATACGACACACAGTAATTTCTGGATCAAATCTAACATTTCTTTTGAAATCTTTTAGGAAGGTATTCAACCTCGTCATAAAAGCTACACAGCACCATGTGCATCACTGAGAATCCACCTCAAGAAAGTATTCACTGCTATTTTTATTTTACCTTCAACATCTCTGTATCTGTTGACACAAACGTGCATAATCTTAGTGCTTTATAAAATTGTCACCATATTTTTTTCCATACAACAAATCAGTGACTTTAAATTGTTAAATCCATTAAAGAGCAGAGAAACTTTTGTCTTTCAGCTCATATAAGTGAGTGAAAAAAAAGAAGGTATCTATCTGCAAAATGCTGGTATAATCTTGGAATGGTGGTACTTCAAAATAGAATGTAGACACCACATCCAAAATAAGTCAATGTCTCTGATGGTATCAGGTTTACAGAGGAAACAGATGCAAATATTTTGCCCAAAACAACAGAGATGACTCAGAGACATTTAAGGAAAATAGGGATCACTTGTCCTAAGGGTTTCTGGTTTTGTTTTAGACTTTCTGCGTAGGAAAAAAAATTACTCTTAATAGATACAACAAAATTTGCGAAGTATACAGGTTTTAATCCAAGGACTTTCTTTGTTTTTTTTTTGTTAAAATGTTTGAGAAAAAGCCTGTACTAAAGATTAGAACTTGGTTTCTAATGGAAAATACTGCATTGATTCAAAACTTTAAAATAGTTATAAGCAGCAAGAAGGAAGCCTTTAGGGTCATTGTAAGAGTTTGGTAAATATTAGGTGCTGAAGTGAGAGTAACTTTCCATTGATGTGGATTTGGTGTTGGTGTATATACATGTATAAATATTTTGGTGGTTGAATAATGTTTCTCTCAAGTTTGCCAAAGAAATGCCCATGATCAACCTAAAAACAAAAATAAAAACCAAAACAAAACAAAAACAAGAACAAAAGCAAAAGCAAAAGCAAAAGCAAAAGCAAAAGCAAAAGCAAAAGCAAAAGCAAAAACAAGAAAAACCCCAACTTTTTTTTTTTCAGGATATAGAACTTACAAAGTAAAAGCAGAAATGTATTTTAAGATTTATGTGATTTTAAAATAAGTTACTAGTTTCCTTCCAGTGAGTTGCTCAGCCCTACAGAGAAAAAAAAATTACAGAGTCATGAAAACATAGTTAAGTAAAAATTTAATTCCTCTCTGAGAAAAATAAGAAGTTCACTTTTCTGATTTGTTAAAATTTTTACATTTACATTATATAATTCTGGTTTCTTTACTCTCCTTTGTTAGCCTATTTTAAAATGTACAACAGAGGATACATTACAGTATTTTGGTGGGGCTCATTTTCAGTAGCATAGAATATCTCCATCCAATGACACATAAGCAAACATAAGAATAAATGAAAAGTTATAGTGATTAAATTATAACTCTTAGAAGAGAGTTGTGAATGTCTCCAAAAGTGGCTGAAGCCACTATCTAAACAGGTACTGAAGAAAGGTTGGTGAGAAATGCCATATTCTGTATGTGGAATGCCTTTTCTACTTAAGCCAGTTAAATTTGTTTCTGACACACTACACTCATCAAACAATGTATGTATTGCAAGCTATTTGGATGTCACAGAGACAGGTGAGAGCAATAGGTATAAGAGATCTTGAGCAGTATAACATAGAAGACAGTCATAACACCCGTTCTGCAAAATGACATTTTAAAAAATGCTATTTGTGAAATGATGGAGAAGATTAGGTTTGTGCTCCTGTGTGCAATAGCACTGTAAGTCAGTCCTTCCAATCTTAACATCATGGTCCATCATGTAAGCAAAAAGCAGCAATCCTAAAACAAATTGAGAAGCTCAGTAGAAGTCTTTTGCATGAGAAACTAAAAATTCTGCTATCAAAATATGATTATAATCATGTAGTGATCCATTACTAAATGCGTCTGTGTACTACATGTATTCATTAATATCTGTAGCACTGCATCCCTGTAAAGCATTAGATTATTTTGTACTAAGCACTACGTAAATATGGATAAAAAAGACGACTCTTGCCCCAGAGGATATATTGTTTGTAAAAGAGCAGCAGATTGTGTGCATACAGCCCAGCAGAAGAGTTTGTGGAAGCAATGTCGGATACTTCCAGTTCTCATAAACTGTGCCCCAAACAACAGTCTAATATATGTGAAGTTCGCTCTTAAACCCAGATGGCCTCATATTCAGATTTATGTCCACCACACATAAAACTTATTATTTGTGTTTTCTTCAAGGTAAATGGATTTTTCAAGAGCAAAACTATTTTTAAGAGGTGTTGAAGTTCATTCATTAGCAATCACATCCAAATGAATACCTACAACGCTTTAAGAAGAAGGTAGAAATTTCAAGTGGTGTAGAAAGTAAATCAGTAAATAATGAATAAATAAACAAATAAATAAATAAATAAATAAATAAATAAATAAATAAATAAATAAGACTGTCAAATAGAGTTCATGCAGAACAATTCCAAGGTAACTTGTGAGTTTTACAACCTTTGGGAGAATATTTTTCTCATTTAAAAAATTTCCACATTAACTGTTACATGTAAATTGGAAGTCTAACTAAATAAACCTAGATGTAAGCTAGAATATGAAGTGATGCAATTTTGTTCAATTTTTACATTAAAAACTGAAAAAGAAACTCCAATTAGACTGTGAAGATATTCTTAAAAGTCCTGAAACTTGTTGGACTAATACATCTAGACATTTTCTTCCAGGCTTCTGAATTGATTCAGTTCAGGGAAATGCAGTACAGTTAGCATTCAACTTTAATTGCAATGAGGTGACAACATACTGGGTAATGAGTTGTTTATGAGTTGTAGATGTGTTTACAATGAGTTGACAATGTGTTGGATAAAGTGTTCTTCTAAAGTTGTAGATCTATTTACAGTGAGCAGTGGGAGAATGTTCATTAGTTGTCGATTTGTTTGTTTACATTGTTTTCGATTTGCAATTGCTATAAAACAAATCCCCGGCTGATGAAGGATGATTGTTTGTGTGCTTTAATGATTTACTGTAGTAGCTTGTCTGAAAAAGTACTTAACTCTGCTTCATCTGTCAGTTCTCACTGCAAAAGCTCCTAGTCACAATGGTTTTATTAGCACAGCATGGGCCATTTGTAAGAACATTACGCATCTAAAAAATATTAGTGCGTTCCTGTTCAGTCTGTTGTATTTTGGCTGGCTGAGCTGAACAGAATTTCTTCTGCTCTGCACAAGTTTATGTCTTTTAATTTGTACCAAGGCATACACTTGAATTCTTGAGTCTTGAGTCTTCAGACAGAAAACACATTATTCCTTCATAAAATTAAAAACAGGTATTTGAGGTAATGGGACAGATTTAATTGAAGCTATACATATGCAATCCCTGGAAATACTTTCCTTGATATATCTTAAGAAAGGTCACATGCTTAAAGTTAAATTATTATCTGCTTTTTCTTACTGCTGCTATCTTCTCTAAAACATTTTAAAAAAGAAATCTACCATCAGGTTATGCTGGGTTACATGACATGAAGAAAAACAAATAGATATTGGAGGATAGTGGCTTTTAGGTTAGAGAAAATCTTTCACTAGTTTTCAGCAATTTGGAAAATTAAACATCATAACATAATTTGTTTTTTTCAATCACTGTATGCTAATAATTTTTGTTCAAAACAGACCCAAAAAGGAATTTCTGGCTGTTTTGTTCCCACACTAGTTTTTCCCAATTACTAGTCCTGTGGTCCAGAACAAGCCTGTTTCATGGGTTTTTTCTTTGTTATTTCCCAATAACATCGCATGACATATACCCCCCTTTCATCTTCCCTTGCTGTGCATCTTTTAAGTACATATTTTTGACTCTGTTTTTGCAACTCATATATTATCATGGGTTTCTCCAATATTCAAACACATTTTGTCCTCAAATGCTTGCAAAAAAAGCTCCAAAAAGAGACAATAAAGAAGCCTAAAAGATGTCTGAGGTTTGGATTACATTGCTATGCAGAAAACCTGCTCTACCCAGGCAAAGTGAAGAACTTTTAGAACCTTGCAAAATATGATTTTGAATGTCCTGAATAATATAAAAATTAGTCCAAATAATCTAATTACTAAAATCCAGACATTTGATAAAATCTCTGAAATCTTAATCACATTAGAGAGATCTGGAAAGCAAAAAGGCCAAATACATAGCATTTAGAGATGGTACATTGTTGTCTATAATGTGAATGCATTACCAATGCCCTGACTTTTTATCTTTCTTCCTCATTATGCCCTTATCATTAGTTTGTAATTAGCACTTCAATTATTTGGAATTTACGTACTGTAATTCTCAATACTTTTTCCCACGGTGATCATGCATAAAGAATGAAAGCTATGATTGCAGGGAGAGGTGTTGGCTCCCTGACATTCCCATTCCTTGAGGAGCAAGGTTTTGCCACATGGGGGGAAGGAGGAAGAGAAGATTCCTAGGACCACTGGCTAGACTCTTCCAAAGTTCTATCCCACAAAACCAGAAGTGGCCAAGTAGCTAATCCATCTTTATTTTTGTTCTGTCTGGGCTTTCCTAACATACCAGTTGGGATGTTCATGCACTGAAGAACATGATGTTCAGCATATCACCACAAGAACTTCCCGTGCACACCTCTGTATGGCTGTAGACCTCAGCTGGCTTTGTGGTCTAAATTCTTTGCCTTTTTGAGGAGAAGAAAAAGAGAAAGACAGGTGTACTGTCTTTCACAAGCATAAAATTTAAAACAAGATTTTTTTTATATAGATACTTCTAGATCACATTATAGCACATTTATGCTATAATGGGACTTTTTTATAGTATGGTTTTTAAAAAATCCTCGTCTTATACAAATAATATTACTTTTTAAAAATGTCCTTTTATACATAACACTTTATCTGTCATGTCTTATTTTTTTCAGTTACTCATTATTTTGCTAGTGATACTAATTCTAATTAGAGGAAATTGAAAATATTACTGCAAAATCAGCTGCAAAGGCTAAAAACATAGCTCAGGATTATGACAGACAATTAGGGTGTAATTTCCTAGAGCATGAATGGAAGGTACTCATAGAAATCGCATTAACAAATAATCAAAGCTGTGGGTATGCATCCATTCACATTGCTTTTGAAAATATACCCCAGGATAAATAATTTTAGTATGTACAGTAAGTTCACAGCTGATGCTTTATTGTCCACCGAGCCATCTTTCTCCTCATCTGGGAAATCAGCTATGCACATGTTTTTACATCAAGAAGCAAGGTAGTGTTCTTATTTACTAATATGCAATGCCATAAAACTTTGAAAAGAATTTTAATGGTATTTGCAAATTACTGGAGTCTAAAACTCACCTAGCAGCAAAGAATACAGAGAAGGTAATAGAGAAACTGCTGTTCATGTAATTTTCATAGCTTCTTACATATTCATGTTCCAAAAGGATTTCTTTCACAGAAGCTCATGCTCATCTAACCAGACATTTTGTAAGTAAAAATGCATGAAATTTAAACCAGCTTTTCATATGGACATTTTTTTATGGCTGAGTGTTTTAGCAATCCAGCAACGGTAGACACCTATAAATGTATAATGTGATGGATTAGATTGTAATGCAGTCTGGATGCATATGGAGGTGGTGTTTGCCCTTCAGTGCAAATCCATTTTAAAGTCAAAAAGGCTTCATTGGAATTAACAGTGCTTTGTCCAGGCAATAAGTAAAATTTTGCAATAGCTTTTTCTTTTGAAAAAAACATCCAAATCTTGCTGCTAATTAAAACAATTATGACAAAGGATAAAGCTACTACTAACAAGGAAATACTAAGAAAATAAAAATATCAGTGCATTGGATAGTTTTGGATTCCTGGTTTGAACCTGGTTTTAAAATAGGAATTTTAAAGAATTTGTTAAAGAAGATTTGATCTCTTCATGGTTTGTCAAAGCACATTGTAAAACCAGTAACAAACTTACACCTTACACAGACATGCATGAATTTGGGGCATGTCAACCTGGGGAACTTGGGAAAGTTAAAACCAAAATAGTTGAAAGGTGTGAATGTAAAGCTTGTTATGTAAAGCACTTTACCATTCTGTGTGAATACGCTCCCTGAAATTCAAAATCCTTTTGAAACTTCTCAGCAGTAAGACCCCCTTGTTTCTCTTCAGGACTCAAAGGCACTTTAAACTGAGGTCTGCATTCACCTGCTCAGGCAAATCAGTGAAATTTTACTGAGTCTTCTGGTAAATGTCTCCTAAGTTTAAACCTTACATTAGAAATTATTTAATAGGAAAAAAATAGTGCCCACAATTAGTTTCACTTCTGTGAGACCTATATATACTTTTAGATTATTCTTATGTTTAAAATGAGGATTCATATGTTTAAAATTAAATATCATACTACATTCCAATGAGCCTAAGAAAATCATCATGGAACCTTCAGGATAAAAGGGCATAGAGTGACATCCTCTTGTGATGTGTCCACCTAAAAACAGTGCACAAGCAAGTCTTGTAAATGACTCAATATTGTTGGTACAAAACATTCTGGAAATAAAAATTCCTGCTCTTTCTCAAATTCCCAGAAATGGTTAACAAGAAAAATATTTTAAAATATAAAAAACCTTTTATTTTTTCAGAATTCGAGTTTTAATTTTGAAGGTTTTTTAAGATGGTAAAAATCTTGCTTCAAAAGCAAAAAGAGAATGAATAATTTAACTTTACAAAATACTTATATTTAAATTCCTCGTCGCTAAAAGTCTCGTAACAATAAACAATTTAAAAAATGCTCCACAGATGTTTAGATTAGATTATGTGAGCATATTTACTGGTCTTTTTTTCCTTTTCTTTTTTTTGTTTGTCCCGGAATCTCATACACATAACATTTGGAAAGTCCCAAAATTTCATTTTATCAAAAACGTTATTCTGGGATATGGAGAGAGTTTTCCATTACTGTTGTCATGGTTTAAATCCAGCCTGCCACCAAGCACCAGGTACCTCATAGAATCAGAAGGGTAAAAGGCAGAAATCTTGGGCTGAGATAAACAGGGAAAGTAAAAGCTGAGCACACAAGCAAAGCACCACAAGGAATTAATTCACCACTTGCCATGGGCAGGCAGGTGTTCAGCCATCACCAGGAGAGCAGGGACCCATCATGGGTGATCATTACAAACACCATCACTCCAAACATTGCCTCCTTCCTCCTTCTTCCCCACACTTTATACACTGAGCACATTGCCATACTCTGTGGAATATCGCTTTGGTCAGTTGGGGTCCCCTGTCCCAGCTGTGTCTCCTCCCAACCTCCCATGCACCCCCAGTCTCCTCACCAGCCTGGCTGTAGGAGAAGCAGAAAAGGCCTTGGCTCTGTGTTAGCTCTGCTCAGCAATAAAAAAACATCTCTATATTATCAACTCTGTTCAGCACAAATCCAAAACACAGCCCCTACCAGCCACTGTGAAGGAAGTTAACTCTATCCCAGCCAAAACCAGCACAAACGTAAAGTCACAGATGGACAAGAATGTTAATATAATGGTAAAAATGCAATGGATGCATTCAGATTGCAAAGACTGATTGACAATGAATAGTTTAAATCCTTTTTTACTAACTTTTCAACCTTAAAAAGAGTAAATCTCTGCAGTACTTCATTAGTTATTGAAAATATTTTTTTTTCCAGCACAAACCTTTTCAAAATACAAGTTATATTCAAGCTGTCTGTCAAGTAATACTGTGAGTGCCAACAAGATATTTTCTTCTCTTTTCTAATTGGGTAACACAGCTAATTACTGTTGTCTGTGGAATCATGTTTGATTGGCAGCTTGAATGTAAACAGAAACCATAATTTCAGATGATATTGTATAAACATTTGGATAGGGATGTGCAAGCAGTGAAACTTCAACTAAGAGAAATGTATATCCTAGATAATAAAAGTTACCTGTGTATCATAGTTACATAAAAATTGATAAAAATTCTTTCAAAATATATGGATTCCTGCCAAATACCCACAATAGTTAAAAAAAAAAAATTGGCAAACTATTTATCAAAAAAATCATAAATGCATTGTAAATTACATAGAAAACATGAAAATGAATGTCATAGTAAAGTAATTTTTGGATAAGCTTGAAAGTCTTTCAAGATTTAGGTCTAAAAAATGTTAAGGAAATAGAGATATAATCCATAATAAAAAAAGCATAACCATAAGAAAATGCTAAAACTAAGTTTGAAAATACCTTCTAAAATAAAGTACACAAATTAATTTCAGATGGTCTAGGATAATTGATAAAAGGGACCTGTGTCATGAATATTAGCAATATGTCAGATTTCATAATTTTACTCCAGAACTCTCTCTCCAAATTTCCTTTATAATATTTTTTGCTCTTAAAAAATAGAAAAAAAGGAATTGAGTGTGTTACATAAATACACAGGTCAAAAGGGAAAATACTTGGAACTGGAAGAGGAGGAGGAGACGGAGTCCTGATTTTTTGTTCCTGAAAATTTTATCCAGGACATGAGAAGCAGAACAACGCAAAAAAAAAAACAACAATCAAGGCGATGAATATCTGCCTGAAATATTTATTTAGCAAAGTGATTTCTTTACTTCCTTCATGTTTGTTTTAACTAGTGTTTTACCAAGTTAGTTTAACTGCTGTTCTTCAGATTCCCAGACATTTATTTGAATCCTCATATTTCATTTAATGAAGGTTTTTGCAGAATGTTCAGAGTAAACATTAGCTCATTGAAAGTCCTGCTGGACAATTTGAACTGGTTCAAAATGTAACAAAGAACCTGTTAAAATACTAAGCTCTTTTTGAGAAGAGATTCAGACGCTCTCCCAATTCTGACTATTTTCTACAATTTGTTGTTTCTACCAAAAACACACAGCAAGAGAGCTTTGTGCAGGTTACTGTCAGGATTTTGTGTTCATGAAACTGACCTCTCTAAATTTCATATTTGTAGAAAAGAAGAAAAGACGTATCATTTAGATAATTGTAGAAAAAGATCCTTTTATATATCAGATATTTCCCAAAACCCTCAAAATGAAATATAATAACAATGCCAAAGGAAGTGTAGTTCTCTTGATGTTTTATTTTTCTAAGAGAAAAACACTGTAGTGAAATGTTCTTTTGAGTCCAACAAGATACGGAAGTTGCAGTTTTGAGTTGTAATTGCCAATTGGAATGCTAAGCAGTGATATTTTTCTTTAAATTTGTTCATTGAAGCTAATTCTAAAGGTTCTGCCTGATTGTTATGAGACATTATTTTTTCAGAGCTGAGAGATTCAGTGCATTGTACTCTGCTCTGCACTAGGACAGCAATGATCTAGAATACCACGTATTGTCTCGAAAGACATCATTCGGGAGCAATGGCATCTGGCAGTAAATGATGCAAAACATGACTTTATGTGACAATTCAGGCATTGAACAGTGTTGTATTACTTTGAATGGCAATTGCAGTACTGAATGCTTTCTGTTCATGAAAATTTTGAGAAGCCAAGATACTGCAGAATCCTGTGTGATTTATCCCTTGTGCTTTCTCTCCTTTGAGCCTGGCTGAATAGTTCTATCTGAACTGAAGTTCTTGATTTATTCACAAAGTAGAGAGCTCTCACATGGAATTATTCTCTCTGGCCTGTAATGCTTGCTTGCGGTCTGGCAGAATTTGTACTACAAAAACCCCTCAACTCTGGTTGTCTAATGTGTAAATGACCACTTGCTTTTGCAATAAATATTTTGCATACGCAAAATTATACATACGTATATATTATTTTGATAGCTGTACATTAAAATGGAACATTTTAAAACTAATTAAATGGGCAGTTACATGCCATATACTTCTGAAAACACAAAAGTTGGCTTTACTGTGAATCAATACAATCTCATTACACCACCCTTTTTAAAGTTTGTGTCATATGCTATTGTTCTTGTCTAATTATTTTGCTATGGATAGGTTCATCTCCTGATTTTGAAAATTTATGGCACCATGTGGCTTTAGGTTTTTTTAGCTTCGTGCATATTTTTAATATACTAGTCTAGATGGAATTGCTGAAAATTGAATTAAAATGTGAATATATGGAAAAAAACCCCTGATTTATTAAAGGCCAACAATTACATTACATAATGACTCAGCTGAGCAGCAGAAGTTAATGTGATATATCTGCTAAGAAGTGAATCTCCTTTCATGACTGGGGATGGATAGCGCAGCAGGAGGAGGAAGCACATGGGAGCAGCTCACTCACAACAGGCAGCAGCAGCTGGTACACTGTGGCTAAGGAGACTGCAGAGGGGTTTTCCACCACAATGTGCAGAACAGAACCATGACCACCTAATCTGCAAAATACCTCCTAAGCATAGACTCACAGGGAGATCTCAGACCTAAAAAGCAGTACCTTTATTTGGAAAGGATTTTCTCTGTAAAAATCTTATGTATATCACAGAGTTCACAGTCCTGCCCTGCTCTGAAAAAGAGCCAAATCCCTCTTTCATTCTCAAATAAGATGTTTGTCCAATTGTCAGCAGCATGTCTGGTCAGAGATTTGGGTACTACAATATGCCAACTAATTGTTAAAAAAAGATGTAGCATAGAAAAGGAAATTAAATTCCAGCTTTTCACACTATTACATTCACCCACTTGTAGGACAATAGCTACAGTCTATCTTCTGCCATTTTTGCATAAAAGCTTCTTACTGCTTTTATTAAGCCTTTAAAAGAATTTAAAAATGCAAGATAAATAATGTATTGATATTTGATATTGAAAAAAGAAAGAACTTTGCCATGTCAGTAATAAAATTTTACTTGATGTGTAATTTGTATGCTAGGTAACGTCTATGTTAGCATATATATTGCTCTCTGATCCAATTGTAATTGATATTTATATCAGCAAAAGATACATCCTCAATACGGATGCTCTGCTTCCTTCCATAAACTCCTTCTTATCCTTGCAGCATCTCAGGGCCTTTTTTTACACACAAATATTAATAAAGATTCTACCAGAACTGACTTTCTTCGTGATATAACAAAGACCATTTGGAGGGGTTAAGGGACATCGTATTACTCAGTGTAGTAAATATCAACTGCAAGGTGAGCTGACCAGTACTGACACTATAGTAAATAAAAGGCAGAAAATTTAGTGAGCCTTGCAGCATATGAAAGGGGAAATTTTTAGAATGCAAAGTTAGACCTTGCCATCTGGAAAGAAGACTCAGGGCTGATGAATGCATATAAGTTTTACAACTATGGGTGTAGGTCAGTTAGTTGTATGCTTGCAAGTTTTTTAGCTGATAAACATTAATCTTCAACAATCCTATTGTAAGTAGAAGTGGAGAAATTAAACATATATTGCTGAAACCTGTCATGTTTAAAACCTACAGAACAGAAAGAAAAGGTTTAATCTCAAACACTTTTACTTATATTCTTATTTGGTACTACTTCTTACTTTACCAAAGGAATTGGATTTTCTTTGTGGAGTAGGATTTAAGCTGCGACAAAACCAAAGAACACATTTGGAAACCATTTTTGATTTTTCATGTAGGAGCCCTCCTATATCAGACGTTCTCTGGAGAAGTCACCACATAAAAGATACCAGCACTATACCTCCCTTCACTACCAAAAAAAGAAAAAAAAATTAAAGATGTTATGCTTTGGGGACCAAAACTTTCATTAGAAATTATCAAGTCAAACAATGAAAATACTTATTTTATGTGCATATTCTTTATTTGCAAACTGATAAGTAGTTGCTGCTAAAAAACACCACCCCCAAACTAATATTTCAAGCGTCTTTTTTCTGCACATAACAGTAAATCAGACATGAGTTCTAAGCTGTGAACAACCCTTAGACAAACCGTTAAATGAAGGTCATATAATATTCAAGGAAATAATTCAACAAGACTGTCAAGAAAATAATTTACTCCCAAACATAAGGTGCGATTGGAGTTGCTGGCTGTCTAGCCTAACCATTTGAGCTGTTTCCTTGGTAAGCATATTTTCAGGTAGTAACCTGAAATAAAATTTATTTCATTGTATTTGATCACAACTCACCTTTTCATTTCATCATTCTATTAGGAAAAGTGCTTGTTGGAATAGTCACAAGTTAAAGGAAGAAAAAGTAATTTCTGTGGTCTGTTATTATCTAAAAAGAACTTCTTTTAGAGCATTGTTTCATCTTGCAGACAGAAACATTATGTTGTGATTGAAGGTAGAAGTCAGTAAAGTACAAAATGGAAATAACAGGTTATTTTTGATGGTGAGAGCAATTAACTATTGCAATAATTTTTCAAGCAATCTTGAAATCAGTGATCTTTTTGATCACTTGAAATCTTTAAATAAAAATGGGTGGGTTTCCAAAAGACAATCTATTATGCCTCTGTGGGTTACTGTCTGCTCTGGGAAAACTGAATGGAATCGCTGATCTTTTTTTGTGCGAGTCAGACAACATGACTGTAATTGCACCTTCAAAATACATTAGTGTATTCATTTAACCATCTAAAATTTAAACTAATATTAACAATTCTTTTTAAAAATTTTTATTTCTGTTTTTTAGTGTATTCTGCCCTAAAAATGGCTATCATTTATGACATTGTTAGAAGCAACATTCAAACACCATAATTTTCTTTGTCGCAGTCACTCAAACGCCAAACAGGGAATGCCTTCTGCCTTCTGCCTTGTTGTTGTATCACCCACAGGTAATTTGTAAATAACAGTGACTGGCTACGCCAAAGTTTGTCCTTGTGACAAAAAGTAGACAGCCGAAGAAAGGAGGCGCAGAAAATTCTGCACAGTCAATGCCAGTTTGGGGATCTGTCATTGTCGAATTATCATTTCCATTTTGTCTTGTGATTGCAACTTTCATTGTGAATTAGAGCACTGATTCTGCAGTGGCATCTTGACACAGAGTGAGGGAATCCTGATAGTGTGTGACAGAGCAATCAGCAGCTGGGTTGAACCCGTACTGAGGGGCTGTTCTCCGCTAGAGCAATGACATTCAGACTGTTAGAGCCATCAGCTATGCATAGCTAAAGAGGCAACGTGGGGACAATGGTGGCAAAGGTTTGGAGCTGAAACCCAGACCCTCCCTGCCCACTTTCAACTTCTAGCATGCGATCCAGATGGGCAAAGAGAAAAACAATCTTCCCAAAGCAAGGCAGGCCATCTAGCAGCAGAGGTAATAAGACCAGGCAAAGCCACAGGGGATCTGCTTGATCTAAGTCAGATGTAGATCAATCTTAGGACTCCCAGGTGTAGCAGTATCTAGTCTAGACCACAAATCAAGAAAATAGCTTTCTTCGTACAATCAGTGTTACTACAAATGTCCCCATTAAAAAAGATAAGAAGAGATGTTGAGGGAATGTTTCATTTTCTATAAATTCTGTCATTAATTTTGCTGTTTCAATGACAGCAATGAGGCATTTTTGTCCCTTTTAATTGTCACAAGAAGCAACTCATTTAGCTATATTCATCAGAGCACATTACAGCTCACTGCTGGAGGGACGCAAAGTTTCAAAACTAAAAAATGGCAAAGTGCTGTGTAACATTCTGTCTTCTCTCTGTTGGTGTAACTGGAAAACCTCATCCTAATTATGACTGGAGCTTTATTATAGTCAAATATACATTTACTCAAAGTAGCTCACTTGCAGGTTTCTGTTCATCCTATTCTTTCTAAAAAAACCACCATTACATATGTAAGATAGTTATTCTGAAGAAACACTTAGTGTATTTTATCATCAGAGTTAATTTTACTTTGAGCCAAGTCACCTATGTTATTTGTTTATTACCTTTGTCAATCACATTTATTAATTGGGAATTTAGTGTGTGATATACAGCTAAATGCTTGAAATAATAATTTTTAATACTGAACACATAAACAGATGGTGACTGTTGAAAACCATATATAAATAAAAAGCAAAATAACTTATTAATTAGAAACATACCCATATAAATTCCTTTGCCAGCAAAGTTGCTGGGTTTTGCTTGAAATGAATTTTCTACTAACTGTGATTTACAATTGTGTAATATTAAGAATTACAACTGAGTTTCACTAGTTTCAGCTGAAGAGACTGCAATAAACACATCAAAGTCCATGAAAATCTGTTCATCTTAGGTGTATTAGTAAAATAATTAAAGGAATGTGCAGGTAGATGATATGAAAAGATAAGGACCTAATCACATGGGTGGTGAAGCACAGCAGTCTTCCTCATTATATTGAGTCAGACTATATTTCAATGGTTATGAAAGCACCATTATTCTTTTTCCTTCTGCACTAAATCTCTCCCTGATTCATCACCACTGAAACCAACACTTTTGTCAGGGATATGCAGAAGCCATTGCCATTGAAAACTGTGTTTTTATATTTTTAAACCTCATTTACAAACTGTTATGTCTTTCTCAAGTTTCTTAGCAATATTTCCACTGAGACCTGAATATACACTAATGGCTTTTTTTTCTGGCTACAGGATGAGAAGAAAAGGAAACTCTCCTCCTTGGATCAACAGTCCCTGCTGAGGAATCCATCCATTCAACTGGCTTGATCAATAGCCATTACAGAGCTAGCTGTTTCCTAGCTATTTATACAAAATGACAAATCCTTTAATTCTTTATACCAAAGAATACAAATATACAGAAGTATATGAGAAGAAAAAAGGCCATTTTACTATCGTAGTCTTCTAGCCCAGCCAGTACCTCTTGCATTTTTTCTACTTCTGAAAGTAAGAAGATGAAAGTGGAAAGTTGATTGTGTCTGGTGGCTTTTTGGGAAATTAATCATTATGTTTCATATAGCACAGCACAAAAGCCCTTTTATATAAACGAATGGACTAAATTATTTCTGAAGAGTTCCTGAATTATTTGACATCTAAGAACTTGCTCCAGAAGTCTTTATACTCTGGGAAAATCTTCCATTTGAATATTATTCTGTAAAACTTTGAAGAGGTTATTTTTTAAGGCAAGTGATGTAGTTTGCAATGCTTTCTTTTACTCATGACATCTATTTGAATATTCTACTCTCTAGTTACCATTTCCCTCATCAATCTAAGTTTTCTACTCGGCTTCTCTGTTTGTTGCTTAATAGCCAACATAAGAGGGAAAATAATTTCATGTCTATGATGACAGTAACAGACACATAGCATCTCAACCATATTGAATTGCATAAGTAGCCAAATAATGTATCCCTATCCAAATAGTTCTAAATATTGCTAAAGGTTTGATTTAAACAGATTCAAGCCTATTTCTCCTTCTTTAGCTAAGTCACTCTAAGAACCAGCATTCCACGTCCTGGTAATCTTTTGTTTGAAAGAATGTATGTCTTTATGCAAATATCTTTCAAAAACTGCTTGACCAATGTGGTTTGCAAGCAGGTTTAGAAGTCACTTCACACATTCTGAAGCTATAACGCTCTGACATATTAGTTCAGTTGGGTTCTGAATGGTTCACAGCTCTTCATTTTCTAGTGACTCGATGTTTATGGCATGTGCTCAATTGTTTTAAGGCATGACTAAAAAGTGTAAAACTGGTCTATGTAATCACTAGTCCAGAAAAAATTCTCTGCTCTGTTGAATTCAATAAACAATGTGTATATTTGCTTTCTCTGTCTATTACTTTTTTTGTTTGTTTTTAACCTTTTGAGTGTTTCAGAATTGTAGGGTTGGAAGAGGTACTTACTCAGAAATACCAATTTTCTGTATGCAAACTTCGTGGTGCAGAAAACACTTTTTTTTTTTTTTTTTTTTTTTTTTTAATGTGGAAATGTGGGTCTCTACAATAATTACAGCTTTGCAAAGCAATCCAGAGTTTTACCTGCTTTCTCAAGACCACTGACAAAAGGGAAAGATGGAAAAAAATACCTTATCTCTATTCAGCATCCCTCAGTAGGGAATATAAAAACTGAACTTTGTAACACTGTAATTTAAAGTTTGTGGACAAAAAGACATAAAAGTCTGTTTGTCTGTTTCCCTGGTACAGCACATGCAAAAACACCTTTTCTTCATGGGCTTCTTCAATTTGTACATCATGAAACCGCATTGAAATAAATCTTCAAAATAAATTTCTCCTTTGGACATTAACAGCTTTTTCAAATAATCTGTTTTCCTTAATGATTAGAGAGGTACAAAATTTAAGAAAATCAGCAAATGTTTAATGGCCATTTAAAAGTAATTGCATTGACTGTATCCTGTTGAACTGAAGAATTGTATCCATTGGAATCCTCTTGTATAACATTGTGCCTTCACTGACATTTTCTGTAGTGGAAGTGGAATTTCCCTGATCATTTAAGTAACTTATAAAGTGAGATATGTCAGATTCCCTTTTGGATATCAGCTGCCCCCAGTTGTGAGGAAGACATAAAAATTAAAAAGAAAAAAAGAGTTTTATGAGTTGTAAGCTTTTCTAAAAATGCTGCTTTTCAGTTGTATTAAAATAGATTTTCTCCTCATGATAGGTTAAAAAAAAAGAATGCAAATGCCTTTTCAGTTTCAGTACAGGTAGAAAATATGATGCCTAGTTTTACACAGCTCTGCTAAGCAGGTACATATGCATCACTCGAAATGGTGTCTAATATTCCACAGATGGCAATTACTTCCAGTGGAATGGCTAGGGACTTAATTAAAAAGGCTGAGAGTTAGCAAAGTAAAATGCTGCAGAAGCACATGAAAAATCTATATGTTATGCAAGGGACTCCATAGAATATTCAGGAAGCTAAAGGTGTCTTTACATTTTCCCTTCATTTCTGCACAAAAGGTTTACTGTAAAATAAAGGTTAGGTATGCCATGTTTAAAATTATATTTTAGCTAACTGAACCTAGTACACAACAAAGCAAAATATATTTGACTGCACAATATTGATTTTACATGAAAGCACATCAGTTAGTGAAATGCAAAAACCAATAAAACATCACCCCTGGCTGGGATAGATATCTCTAGATACAATTTATTTTTACATTTAAACCAATTATTGGGCTTGTTGCATTTAAAAATGTGCACCATATATCCTTTCAAGGACTTTTTTATTCAATCAAATCAATTGCATTGATCTCCATATTCCATATTAAACACCAATCTTAAATTAAAGCTGACACATTTTGAAGGCCAAAGTACAAGTTTCTAAGCAGAAATAAATTCTACAAGGCTTTCTTTGTGTGTTTTTATGCCCAAACATGAATACAAATATTGATTATGTTTTAGCACACAATTTATAAGCTATTTCAGTGCTTATTTCTTCCTAAAATTTGTTCAATAATAATACAAACTTACAGAAACATAATGCCCCCTGAAGTACTTTCTGTTGCACTGGAATATGATGATAGTTTTCATAAATAATGAAATGACAGAATGAAAATAAATCCTTAGGCATAATTGTCCATGAAGAATCTATGACTAACAGGACATACAACTGACCTACCACTTGTTGAAATGCAGATATAAGGACAAAATTTGTTTCCTTTGAGCATGTCATCAGAAGAGTTAAGATCTACCTTGAGCCTGACCAAGTTGTTTTTACTCCCAAACGGGTGTCTACAAAGAGAGGAAGCACAACTCTAAATTCAGAATGGCCATTCACATGGACAAAGTTATTATGCATAGGACTGGTGCTAAGTATTCTTATGATCTTGGTCCACTGATGACAGAGGCAAAACTCCAATTTTTACAAGGAAGCCAGTCTGTATTTATCCAGATGTCTTTTCCCCTTACGGCATCACGTCTCTATGCCTGGTAGAAAAACAACCATGCCTCTTGGAAGGGGCTTCTCACTTCTCCCTGGCTCATCAGTTTCCCAGCTTTTAAAGCTCTGCTGACATTGTTTGTACTTTGGAACTTCTGTCTCCCAATAGTTTTCAATTAGCTTTAGATGCATTATTCAACTCTCTAAAGCTTTCCTGAGTTTACACAGAGTTTGCATAAAAACGAAATGGAAGAATCCAGACTTCAGAAATATTATCAAATATTCAGAATGTTCACTGTCCTGTTCGCACCCTCCATCTCTTCATATTGCTATGTGCATATGTTGCAGTCAAATGAACAGCATAAGAACCAAGGAGGGAATTTGTCAAATACTCCAAATAGCTGCACATCACTACAGATTATGACTGCTTGAATTTAGGGAACATTTTTTTGGCTGAGGAAACATTCCAATGGGACAGATTAATCTATGTAAACCACAGAGCTCAGCTGAAACTGCTGTTCAGAATTCTAAATTGCCACCTTCGTCTTCTTTCAGCGCAAAAATGTGCATTTCTTCCTATAATAAAGATATTTTATAATAGCAATAAGGCAACTCCAGGGTGTGCGGTTATCACGAGATAATCATACCCTGGAGGGATTGCAGATACTTGGCTGTGCCTCATAACACCCCATGTGTGTGTTTATCTCATGATAACCCTACTCTCTTTTGTATCTTATTGCCTAATTATCCTCTGCTAATGCAAAATACTAATTTTTTTGTCTGAAACAATATGTGCAAGAATGCATTGCTAACAATCACTGGAGGACATTGACAAATAATGCTGTCACTACTTTGTACTCTCTTCCAGCCAGAAATTTACATAAAGAACCAACTTTGGATATTGTTTTCTAAACCAGTTCAAAGTCTTTAAGGCAACATCAACTAAAATATGGGAAGCACGCCATGTAAATATGTCTAAAACACCCATATATATTCTTATAGTAATTTATATAAAACACTAAATTTCTTTCTTATGTATTTACATCTCTTAACATTTCTGATTCTAATACACAGAAGGTAGTTTCCTGACTGTTGCTTATGGATCCTGAAGGGGGTCCTAGGATCACCTATCTGATATTTATCTGAAGATAAATTTTATTTTTTCTAATCTTCATACAGGGAGTAATAGCTATATTTCAGATAACATTAGGAGATATTAAGAGAGAATAAAGATTCTGAACCTCTCTTAAGGAGGTAGAACTTTGTTCATTGGAACATGCAACAAATGAGTCATTATACCCCTTTTCAACCAATGCTGAAATTTCAGATATGAAATGCTCACAGATAATGTTCAATAACTCCTTGGTTGAATCAATGTCATAAAAATCACATGTAATCACAATCAATTGAAAATAAACAAACTAAAAAATACATTTCAAATTTTAACTGATAGACTTATTCTGCAATTTAAGTGTGAACATTATTAAACATTGTAAAAGGCAACCTAACACATAAAAATAGAATGTATAAGAATTTTATTTTCCTCTTTTAATAAAAGGTGTATCAATTGAAAATCAGTTACTAGTCAAATGATAATCTAACATATTAAAATTACATTAAACCACATGTAGAAGAAATGTAAACTGTAGCAGAAAAAATGCCCTCAAAATACAAAAGGATAGGTTAATCACAGAGTTTAGTTTTATAGGTTTCGTCATTCTATATTCATAATATTACTGAATGTTTATTACACATAGTATATTCATATGTGAAAACACTGTATGAGTTTTAACTAATTTCAAAGTCTTTTTTTCCATGGGCCATATTAACAGAATAGAAAAAGAAATCTCTAGACTATTCAGTAATGATAAGGAAATCCAAGACAAGTTTTTATGTAAACAGAAATAAGAGAAGACAAACAGTACAATATTTTTAGAGAAATACATTTGGTACAATCCAAACACGATAAAAAAATGCAATCCTGAGGATTCGCAGTCTCACATTTTATATATCTATCTTATATACGTGTGTCTGTGTTTGGTTTATGTGTATGAAGGTAACGTACATTTTTGTTTTTATCTTGTGTTTTATAATATACCATTATTTTCCATACTGTTTGCAGTGAACAAAATTTTACTTTCAATAGCACCACCTGTCTAGATCTGCAGGCTTTGGACTCTTCCTTCCTTTGTTGTGAGCTACAGTTAAATAAATCAAGATTTTTTTTTTCCTTTTAGAGTATCTATTTTTACACTCCGTTTTTATGTAAAATCGCTTTCATGTTCCCTGTCCTCCCACTCAACCAGTTCTTCTGAAAAGCACACATGTTTATCTCTCTTAACATTGCTTACAGATCTCATTTCTCAATCCTTTGATTATTTTATATGGCCTTCTCTGAATTCTAGCTTCATGGTGCCAATGGAAGAGAATTACCTTAATACAGTTCTCCTCAGAAGTTGCTAGCTCTGTGGCTGCCTTGCCTGTGGCATTCCTGGCAGCACTTTCCATGGTACGCTCTTGGGAAAGGAATCAAGGGGCATATTCCCAATGAACATATACCAAAAAAATTATAAAAAAAATACCACTAATACAGGATGATGGTGACATGCAAAACCCACGCTAATCATAGCAGCTGCTGGTTTAGAACAAAGATCTGAGCTCACAGTCTCTGTATCTTAATAGAAATACGCCTATAAAACATGTGAGGCAGGAAGGGGCTCTGAGGAAGTTACATGCACTAAAATTAGCAGAATTTTCTCCTAAAGTGACCTCAATAGTATTATTAATTATTATTATTATTACTATCTTTGAACTGATGTGAACGTGCGACTGTGAAGAGGTCCTTCATAAGACATAGCTAGTAAGAACTTTACAAATAAAGACTAGTCTATTATGTTAGTCCTGTCTTGAATTCTTTCCTTTTCTATTATTTATGCCATTAAAATTCATCTTAGCCTTTAAAGTGGACATCAGTTTGCCAGCAATAATAGAAATCACTCTGAAGAGCCAGACAAAAAGTTTTGTGCCCTAGAACATACTGGGAAATCTACCTGAAATCATCTTGATCAATTGGAAACTGAGAAGAATTGGACTGTAGATGTACTGTTTTAAAGTTTTTCTCTTCTTTCTCATGGAGAATAGAGATAAGTTGCATTCTTGTGCTTTTCTAATCTCTTTGTTTTGGTACTGGATGCTGTAGGGCTCCAGCCAATCATCTTGGGGGGTGGAAAACTGTCAACCAATAATTGTCAAACTATTAAGACATATAAAAAGAAAGTATTGTAAATAAATTTTCCTCTTTCACCATCTTGTGTGCTCTCTGCCTGACTTGCCTGTGAGTTCCCGCAAATCTCCATAAATCTCAGCAAAATCGCAGCCAACATTGGACTTCAGTTACTACTGTCAGGTTTTCATCCGTTGTATCACCTTCGAGAATTTTGCTAGCCTTTATCTTGAGCTACACCTTACTGGCAGACTGCAGGACTGCTCCTCCTCCACAGAAATAACTTTCTCCTGCCTATATTAACATTAATTTTCAGCTAATATTTAATTATGGCTAAATAAAAATAGTCCAATAACCTCCAGAGAAAATGTTTATCATTAAAACTTGTTCATGTGCATTATGAAAAAGAAAAGGGTATTAAATATTTTACTTCAAAGAACATTATTATGCATGTGCAGCTGTGCAGCTCTTCTATAATTTTATTTTAAAATCAACAAAGATTTAACATGACTGTTTCTTACCTAAACAATAGGAATACAATGATGTAATAAAGTCACTTATAATAATTTTTAATGGAGAAGCCCTTTTTTAACACATGCCATTGTCTATAGTCTTTTTCATTCAGTGGAGTAATGGATATATTAAGAGTAATGTCATTTATTATTTTTCTGTGATCAAACAATTCTTTACTCCTCTTTGATGAATTAAACCAGTGACTAAATAATTTTCCATGCTAAAAGAGAGCATGCTGGATTCTGGTTCCAGTTTTTTGCTTGTTTCTGAGTTTTGCATTAAAAAGCTATTGAACATAAAATAAAAGGAGAAAATTATTATTATATAATTCCATAAGTTCAGACAGCTAAAAGATTTTATGTTTCTTTGTTAAGTGTACCCCAACTATAAGCATTTGAAAACAGTCACTGTGTTTTATGTCGACTTCACTGTTGTGGGGATGTATGTGAAGATTAGCATTTCTAGTCATCAAGTAACCTAGCCAGATTTCATCTGTGAATACAATTTTTAAACTAGGATCTCTTTTCACCCTACTAACTTTCAAATATCCATTCTGCTGAGATTATATGCCTTAATAAGGATACTGGCAAAATCTATAGACCCAAAAGCTTCTGTGCCACAGAACGCAAGCAATGCTTTTGGATGCCGTTGGTGATTGGGCCTTAAAACAAATGATTGGCCCTCATGTAAAATCTCAAGCATATTCCAGATAGAACTAGGAAGCTGGGGATATACACAAGGAGTACATTCTTGCTTCTGTGACACTGTTTCATTCTAAAATTATTTGTAGTCAACATGTCCTAGGAATATTACCAAAAATACATTTAATGAGAGTAATAGCAATGGCTTAAAGATAAGTTTTTAATATTTTTTCTTCAATGTGAAAAATGGATATTGAAACATCTGAGTTTCTCATCTTAAAATGTTGCATCTGTCATAATTATTAACAAAAGGTTATTTTAAAAGAATAAGACATCTTTACCAAGGTCTTTCAAAACATACAACTTTAAATTTCAACACAGATGAACACCAAAATGTACTTAGCAGCTAACAACAGTAAAGACAACAAAAGACTTACACGCACATAAAGCTCACTCAGGTTTGCCAAAGATGGCTTCTCAGTTTATGTTTTTACCCTCGAGTCCTACCGTAAAGCTACACTCCCTTTAGGAATGTTGCTTCAGTTTCCGTGTGGTCAGGATTTTCTCCTGTATTCTGTTACCTTTACATACACTTACAGTGCTGGCATTATGTCAATAAAGCACTTGGGCATATATGTAAATTCATTCCTTCCAAAAATATGTGTGGCTTTGTGCTCAACTGTAAACATATCCTTGTGCTGCATTTCCTTCAGTGAAATGTACGCACTTGCTGAGGTGCTGTTGTAGAACAAAAATCCAGTGAGAGCCCTTCTGGCCTTAGTGAGAAATTAAAATCAGGGCCTTAACTAGAAATTAAAGTCAACATAGTTTCTAAAAGGAATGAAAGACACCAAGACCAAATTCTGCCTCAAACAATGTAACACTGATACTTTGCTTTTCATACCTGAAGGAAGAAAATTCAGACTGCTAAGTAAATTCTTATAAATTAAGTCTAAATTAAGATTCTTGAGCTAGTATTAAAAAGTCCTATTCGGCATTGCAAGAGCTGCAACTCTGGGTAAAAGTTGGTCTTTTCTTCTTCCATGGCTCCAAATTTTGCAAGTACCCCAGATATTATTAATTATTTTATTAATATTAATTTTGAATGTTTCAAATCACATTTTCATCCTACATTGCTATTAGAATCAGCCCAGAGACTGGATAAATTTTTCAATAGGGTTGCATACACGTGGCACACAAATGCTCATGTTTTCATCACTGCTCCTACTCGTACTTCAAAATGCAGACTTGCTTACCTCCAGGGATTGCCAGAGAGCGTCAGTTCTTGTGGATGCATGATTTTCAGAGCAGATATCTTGAAAACATCAGAGTTCATAGAAACCACAGAGCTGCTATAATTCCTCAAAGAGAAGTGGCCAAACCACATTGCTTAGAGTGAAAAGTGGCTCCTGGTGAGACAAATGTGGTCTCAGAATAACAAAACCAGCATTACAGTAGAAAAAACAAACAAACAAACAAACAAACAAACCCCAAAACCCACCCTACCCCCAACTAAACAAAAATATAAAACTCCAGAAAACTATTTCTAAAAGTTATGTTAGACATGATTTTCAAATCACTGAGGGAAAGAAATAAAATTTATTTTGCACAACACTGCCACTTACAACTTTTCAATAAGGAAATGAGTGGTCAGTGAGAAATGCTGCCCATCTGCTCTCTGCTCCATTGGCCTTCGCTAACCTAAGAGTGGAACCAGGTGCTCAGATGAAGAGATGGGGGAGGGGGAAAGACATGAACAAATAAAGCAAAAGGGAATTTCTGTTCCAAATTAAACTCCATAGTTAGAAAAAAAATATTTTGAAATATTTTTCAAGATACTGATATTTCCTGTAAGTCCTAGGATTCACTGGCTTGACAATACTGGAGAAATAGCCTTAAGACAGTATGCTTAAATTTTTCTCTACTTTTTGGTGTCTGGAATGACTTTCTACATTTTGAAAAGGTTTCACTTCTGCATCTAGGAGTGACATCCTTTTGTTTCCTTGAACAACTTGAATTGTCAGTCATAAAGCTTATTTGGATTCCCAGCCTAAGATTATTTTTGAACCCTTTATTATATTAAGAAATAAATGTTTTCCATAACATAATTTATGTTTAAAGGCTTCATCTGATTATGCACGCTGAATAGTATGCCTCCTTTTTTATCCAGAAATTGTGTCTGAGGGAAGATTGAAGTCTGTGAATGTCAGACCTCCCTGGACTCATAGTTGCAGTCATCCTGCACAGAAGCCTTCAAATTAGGATGTGATTTTCTGGGTACAGTGAGATTCAGGACATGTCTGTTCCAGCAAAAACTTTTGAAAAGAAAATTACCTTTTCTTGAGCAGTGCAAAGCCATTTTCACGCTTAATTTCTGTGGTTTCATTTCTTTCTATACATCTTAATAAACTAAAACAGCAACAGTTATAGCCAAGATCACTAGGATTCAGAAAAAAATGCAAGTGGTATTCTAATCCCAGAGGAAAACCTTGTTTACATGATGAAATCCTTGCAGTGGAAATCTTGGGAATCTTGGTGGGTGGAATCTCTCATTGTCAGAACTTTCAACAAAAGAGCAGCTGCAGATACTGAAAACATTAAATAAAAATTACCAACAAGCTGTCTTACCTGTGTGCACTCTACAGAAAGGAAGGGCAAACATGAGCAGGTAGTGCTTGTACATCAGTCAAAACTATGACAGCTACCGTGTAACATCTGACAACACTGACATGTGCTGTACTCCCTAAGATACTCCTCTAACTGAACCATAAAAAGACAAATAAATTAGTAATAGTACCTCACCTGTCAATGTCCTTTCTTGCAGACTTCTCGTACTGTTGATTAGCATTGCTTGAAGTGGTTCATCAACACATTTACTTTCAGAGGGAAAAAGAAAGGATGCTGAATTATTTTATTACTTTAAGAAAAACCAGCAAAATAAGGAACACCTGTTTCCTTATGATCATTTATCCATTTCTAGGAAAAGGACAGACAAAAATCTGTATAATGCTTCCCTTCTAGTCAAATAGATCAGATTTTGTCTTCATTCATCTTTTGTGTGGCAGATGAAGCTCTCTTAACCAAATCAGTATTCCCATATAAGAAAAAAACAGATGGTCAGCCACTACCTGTCAGATTTTGTATATATGCCTGCTGCCTGACACTAAGTCAGCACAATATTTTCCTGTAATACTTTATATTTATAAAATACGTATATACTGGCTAGTGATTTTTCTTAGTCTTTTTGCAGCTTGAGGCATAATTGTTATGAAAAAGAAGGTGACTGGCAGTACCTGCAGGTGTTAATGAGCACTAATGGCCCTGACAGGACCCTCCCAGAACTTTCACCCCAGCCTGGCCCCTGGCCTCCATCTCAATTCTGGTGCGGGCTGTGCAGATCAGAGAAAAGGAAATCTGTGCAAGTGGAGTATGTTGCACAAGTCTTCAAACCTTAATTGACATTTAGTTTTGATGGGAAAATGACTAAATTACTTGCGCTAGGGTTCTTAATTTCATTCAAGCCAAAGGTTGTCCTGGTTTCACCTAGGGTAGAGCTAACCTATTCCCAGTAGCTGTTGCAGTGCTGTGTTTTGGATTCAGAATGAGAATGGTGTTGATAACATCCTGGTGTATTGGTTTGTTGCTAAGTCATCTTTATCCTAAGTCAAGGACAGTTTGTTTCCCTCGTCTCATGCTCTGCCAGAGAGGAGGTTCACAAAAGGAGCTGGGAGGGACTATGGCTGGGAGAGGTCACCTGAACGGACCAATGGGATATTCCACACCATAGAACATCATGCCCAGTATGTAAACTGAGGGGAGTTACCCAGAGGGTGGCCAGTCTGGGCTCAGAAAGGGGATCTGGCATTGGCCAGAGGGTGGTGTGCAATTGTACTGTTCATGACCTCAGATTTTTTTCCCTTTCTATTATCGTGATTATTATTATTATTTACCATTATTATTATATTTTAGAAAAAAAATTTAAAATAGAAGAAAGACCTTAAATGGATTGGTCTTTTCTCAAGGTGTCGGAAAACATGGAGGCACAACCTTTCATACAGACCAAAAATATAGATTATTAGCTAAAAAGTCATGCATGGAAATCAGATGGCGCAGGCTTGGTTTTCAGCATGAAATACAGGGGCTGTGTCTTGGAATTGACATAAAGCATATTACATATACATGGCATACAGACATCCAATACTTACCAATGTTTTATATCTGCATATTATTCAATGGCTCCAGGCCAACAGAAAAAATCTAAATCCAATGTGAAGCTGAGACATTGTCAGAGACATTGTTTCCACATTTCCTTGTTCTACTTGGGAGCATAGGCAATTTTTTCTTTCTTTTTTTTTTTTTTAAACCCAACTTCATAAAAATATATTAGTATTCCAGTTATTTTTTTTCTATGATATATTCAGTATTTGCTGCATATCAGCCTGCTCCATAATGAGTTGGGACACATAAGTAGCTTGCTGCTTCCAGTTTTTCAGCTAATCTCTGGATTACTTTTTTATAGTTGGTCAAACCAAATAATCCTGATCTGCCTGCTTACACAGAAAAGAAAATTATAAATGTTATGATAGCTTCTAATTTTTATTCTGTTCTTTTATTACTTAGATAGCAATGTAAGGAATAGAAAATGTGATCACTAAGATTTGCTTGTTAACTGCCTGGTGGATGAGGGAAAAGCTGTGGATGTGTCTACCTGGACTTCAGCAAATCTCTCTCCCACAGAACTCTCCTGGAAAAGCTGGTGGCCCACAGCCTGGACAGGTCCTCTCTTTGCTAGGTTAAGAACTGGCTGGTGGCAGGGAATAGAGGGTGCTGGGGAATGGTGCTGCTTCAGCTGGAGGCTAGGCACCAGTGGTGTCCATCAGGCAACAGTGTTGGGTGCAGACCTATTTAATATCTTCACTGATGATCTGGATGAGGGGATTGAGTCTACCATTAAAAAATTTGCAGGTGACATGAGGTCAGGGGGAGTGTTGATCTGTTGGAGGGTAGCAGGACTCTGCAGAGGGACATGGACAGGCCAGATCGATGGGCTGAATCAAAAAATGTGAGGTTTAACTCAACCAAGCACCAAGTCCTGCACTTTGGACACAAAAACCCTGTGCAGTACTACAGGCTATTATTTAGTAAGACATTAAGAAAAGATTATTCAATAATTGCCTGCCTTTATGAAGTTTTTGTACTTCATGCCTAGGACAAGACTGGATTTATTATCTTTACAGAATCTTCATGGAGTCCCACTAAAGCCATGAAGTCAAGGAATATCGTAGTTGTTGCTGAAACCAGGAAGGTCACAGTCAGAAAATACAGCTGTTTATAATTTCATGTGCACACTATTGACATGTATGTGCCTCCTTGTTCACAGTCATGTGTAGCTAACACTGCTACAGCCACAGCACAAATCCTGCATAACTTGCATTTAGCCATACGTTGTTGCTTATGGCTCTTCTATATTTTCCTTCCCTTTAGTAAGTAACTTATTTCAGTGTAAAGCAAGATGCAGTGAACGTTTAGATTTTTCCATTATTTAAATCTGGGGAGGGCATTCATCTAGTTTCTGGAAATAGGAAGTGTTCCCAGATTTTCTTATCATGGGGAGTCTGTATAACCAGTTCTTTCTTGGCAGACTTACGAAATTTAGCTCCAGACTGTTGCCTTATGAGATTTTAAAAGTTTCCCATGATGAGCCACTGGTTAGCACAGTAAGCAGAATGATCTTGAAGAGCAATTGGAACGCATTCTTAGTGTCATCATAATGACATTTTAGGAACTTCTAAAATGTTATTTTCAGGTTAGTCTGGTCTGCTTGTATTAGTGAACTAATCTGTCATTAACTTGTCTTACAGATATGATTTCTGAAGATAGTATATATTAGTATCTTACAATCCCTCCAGGCTGTCCTCACTTGAACTCTCTTACATTTATAGTGAATCTTCCACTAAGTAGCTATCTGCTTTCAAGAACCTCTGAGTGTCAGTCTTATCTTTTCAGTAACTTACTTTTCAGCTATTCTCATAAAATCTCAATTATTTTGGGCCTTCTTCTAAAATATGTCTTTATTCAGGTTGGTAAATGTAGAAGAAATTCTTCATTGTTTATATAGATAAAGCCTTAATAATGACTCACTTTCCTTATTCTTTATGCATCTAATAAAGTTCCATAAATCTTAGGACTGATTTAAAAGTCTAAAGCTCCTAATTTGTTGAAGGAGTGTAGAATAAGTGATAAATATAATTCTGGTTTTATGGATGGCTTAAGTCATTGACATTTACAGATTAGAAAGTTTTGAAAGCCATTTAGTTATACTTACAAGTATCAATATAAGAAAATGGCTTCTCCTTTCGAAGATGCAACATTGAGGGGTTTTGCATGTTGACCTTATGATCAGTATTTACAACTTTTTAAAAATCTTTATAAATACCTAAATTAACAATTTCCAGAAACCAAAATAGACACAACGATCCCAAACACATGAATGCACACACGTAAGAAATTCATTCCAGCCTATCTATTAAGCACAACTATTTCATATTTGAAAGTGGAAATAAAAGGGAACAGATGTCCTGTTGTGGTGACATGACTACACCAGGTTTCTGCCCTTGCACTTCACTTGTCATTGGGGTTAGGAAGCATACTTTATGTTGCAATTCTCTCAAAAGGAAATATTGTTAAATGCTTTTGTTGAAAGATCCTCATTGGAAGCTATGCAAAGAACAACCTCTATCTAGACCTTTTCACCATCATATGCTTTCACCATCACATAAGACAGAGCATGGTTAAACTGTTTTCTATTTTCTCTGTGTCTTTGTGAGAGAAGTTTACTTATATCTGAAAGTCTAGAACCATTCAATCTTGGTCTGCGTGTAGTGGACTTTCAATCTTGGTCTGCATGTAATGGACTTCTGCCACCTTCCACTTGAATGTAGGAAAGGTAAATCAAATAGATTTCATCCACTATCATCTCCCTAATAATTTGAAAGATATGGACACCTACTTGCAAAAAAAAAAAGATATTTTATTTTCCACCATCTCAACAGTTGAAAAGAAATGTAGTTGTCCACTTGTTCAGGCATTCTTGAGTGTTAGAGAAGCCATGACATAGCATAGAAACTCTACATCTCTGTTCATCTTCCTGTGTGCTATAGCTTAGCTCGCCTCCATAATTCTCCCAACCTGTTTTTCACCATGAACAGGCAGACAACAAAAGTTTAAAGGAGGAACTAAGAGTGAAAGGCTTTCAGCCCTGCCATCTGGGATTTTCACATGATCCAGGGTTTCCCCTGAAAACATACTTAAGATGTTGAAGAAGTTCTGGGCTCTGAGGATTTATCCTAGTCTAGGTTGAAAAGATCATTTCCAGTGTCTGAATCTTTGTTGTTCCAGATCATGTTAACAGTAAGAATGTTATTGGATTTTGTCCAGAGTAAAACTGTTTTCTTCTAATATCTTATGATATCAGTAGTTACCTGATGGTGAATAATAAATGAAATTATGAATAATAATTTTTGGTACTTTTTAATGGATAGTCCAATACATCCTATGTATTAATTTACCATCAGACACCTCTGTATCTGAGGCTGTCACTAGCAGATGAAAAATTGAAGCAGTGAGGCATAGATTCACCCCTATTTAAGCTAAAATCAGGTATCTGCTACAGAGAGTGGAGACCTGGATTCTTCTAGAGGTGATTCAGTCCTTAACTGGCCTGAACTGCAATTAGGTGCTTCAAAAGGAAGGAAGGATGAAATTGGGTACTAAATAATAAATCACTTGACTATCCTTTAATTCTCAAAGCACTACAGAAGATATGTAGCTGATCTAAGAACTGACTTTCTGTCAGTTTTCATTGTCTTTTCCTTCCACAGATTGTTCATTCAGAGGAAAAAGATTCAGATATGGATGGGACAGTCCTATCAAAGCCAAGGCTTCCATATTACAGTCAAGACCTATTTTATGATGACCTCCCAAATCACAAATTTGCAGAATCTAAAATGACAATACATCTGGTAATGAAAACTAAATCCCTCTTTACACCTAAAACTAATACCTAAGCGGCAAAAATAATTTTTAAAAGGGCTTTTTACTTATTCTCCACAGTAACCTTTTCTTTTAGGATCACCATATGTACCCCATTACCCAGTGATCTCACTTTAAATTTCTATGACATATTAAAGTCTTATTACTCTGGATCGCGAAGGGATACATTAAAATGTCATGTATTTTGCTATTTATGTTTCCTTGGCAATTAAAAAAACAACAACACACCATGCCATTAGCAGTGATTACTACTAAGGTCACTTAAAATAAAATGCAGCACAGAAGAGTAACTGGATAGAAGTTCTCAAAATTCGGACTTGTTGGTTGCTGCCATCTTAACATGAATTAAATGATCAGTTGCTAAGACTACACCAGAAATAATGTCTTCTGTTTGCCATTAGGTTCCTTCATCTTCCACTTAACTTGTGATTATGGGCTTTAATATCTGACATTGGTTAGGATTTTGGTCAATCTATACAACACCAGTACTTGAAGATAAGGTCCCTGGGTTAATCGGATGGAAATAATTTCTGGAAGTTCCAGATAATCAAATCTGTACATGCAATACTGTGATTATATTGCCACCAGCAAGTTTTAGAGTGGATGTCTGATGCTATAGAAACCTCTTTGTAGCAGAATTTAAATCGCCCTTGTTCAGTAATGACATAGGTTATTAAAACACACTTTTTGTGGTGACCTAATTAAAGCATTCTATCAAAAACAATCAAAGCAGCCACCCTTCCGCTGATGAGGTTTTCCAACCCCTAAATGCAGCCCTGATGAAAGCACAGCATGAAAAATGGGTAAAATTATGATTTCTGCTGAGAAATTAGCCTTCAGCACTTGTTAATAAAGGAAAATAGGAATTTATGCACCAAAACATAAACTTTGTAAGTGCGGACTCTCTTCTATTGCTTTTTGCAGCAGGTAAAGTGTACCATTATAATAATCACCCTGGAAATGTTATTAAACAATTCCAGGGTGATAATTTTAAGATATATTAGTAATGGAAGGTCTAGGAGGTAGACCATGGGCTCTTACTAACCTATCTCTCTGTCCCCTGGGTAACTAACCTAGATGTGTCTCCTGGGTAAGCTGTGATTCCCTGCAGCCCTCTCAGACTTTTGTTAAACACGCTCTCAGTTTTTCTGCCATTACAGAGTGCAGTTCTGAATGCTGCTACTCAATGGAAGATTCACTATGCATCTAGAAGAAGCAGTAAGGTTTACTTTGTCCTTCCAGATTTGGATTTTATGCCCAGTGATGTAAAATAAGATTGTTCTCACAATGCTTGAATAGAAGAGTCAATCCAAAAAGGTCACTGAGATGTCATTCAGACTCTGCCTTTCAGACTACTTTCTGAAGCTATATTTTCTTAAGTTGATCACCATTTCTAAAAAGCCTAAGAGAAGCTGTGGTACCCACTTTACCTTTTGAATCCAATTGACAAAATCTGGTAGAATATTTGAAAATTAATTTACATTATAGTACTGTAATTTAGAAATTTCAAAATTCCAGTTCATGTAATGGATCTTACTTGACACAATTATATATAGGATATGCCCTTGATTGTAGATAACACTGAATAGCCTTTGGTCTATATTTCTTTCCCAATTTCATTCCCAAATTAGATAATGAGGAAAAGATTTTTCAAGGCCTATGATTAAATACTTTTAATAATACTTGTAATACAGCGGGTAAATCGGATTTTAAAATATGTTGTAGCTCCAAAATTTATCGATTCCATCTAAAAGATGTGTAGGAAACCAAAAAGCAAAAATAAACTTGTGATGAAAAGAATCCCATTATTTATTTTTCCAGAACATCTACTCTCTTCTTATACTTCAAAGATCCCAGAGGAAATTTTGGTCCTTCCTTCTCTCCTTCTGTCTTATGCTAAATGATGCATCTCAGTTTTCCTGTGTAAACTGGGGTGTAATTTTACCACCCAAAGTGGAGTGGTCTCATCCACACATCCTACCAGGGATGGACAAACACACACCGTCTTCCAACCCATGAACTAACATTATCTAGGAGAATACTACCTGACATGGAAAAGTAACATACCTGACACGGAAAAGTAACATACCAGTCTGAGTGCTTAGACTTAGAGAACAGGGAAAAATTGTGTTCAATGCTCAGGCCTATGCCTTCACTGTGCCTTATCTGCTAACACAGACATAACCACTAAAGCTACACAAACCCTGGAAATATCTGAATGAGATAATCAGATAAATCTCTAGAGTTGCAGGGATTCATTTGCTCCCTAGAACACATGGTGTCTGGATATTTGCTTCACAGTAACAAAAGAACGAGCATGTCTGTCTAAGCCCAATGTGATCCCACTCACCTAATATTCTGAGCTAATTTTCACTATTCTCTTTTTTTTTTTTTTTTTTTTTTAACTGACTGGTACTAGTTCACCGTTTTTATTTTGGCACAGCTCTCATATTAATATGGTATTCTCTTAATATTATAGGAGATGGGTCTATCTGAAGCCTTGGAGAGCAGAGCAACAATGAACCTGTGTAACTGAAATGTTAATCAACTCTTAAAGCATCTCATTTTTATTAAAATTAAAGAGAAAAGTAATTAATTTAATTGGAAAATTAGAGCAGGAACTAACAAAAACTAGATATTGGTTTTGAAAGAGATGATAATTTTTGCTGAGTTTATAGTCACCATTGAACCAAAAAAAAAAAAAGTTGAATTATTTATGCAAAAAGAGAAATACAACTGATGTAGCTGCACTTGTATCTTACTTTAAGTGAACAGAGAGCAACCGAACAGATTGTGCATGAGCTGCATGTTCGTAAGATACTTCCATCTTGTTTAATTCTTCTGTGACATAGAGATTTCATAAACCACCATATCAATTGCAATCTAGTTACCATCTCACTGAGAATTTTGTTAAAAAATTCAAGGTCAAAAATAATTATTCCGCATGTATTCATGTTTTTCTACAAGGTGGCCTCTCTTCTGTCTTAGCTTTTTTAAATGTCCTCGTAAAACATTGATTAAATGGTCAGGAGGCATTCAAAATGCCAACTGGCCAAAAGCGCCTCTTTCTAACATCAGTTTTACATTAGACCTGAAAATTGGTCTAAGGGCATCTTTGTTTGTTTGGGGCTTTATTTTCTTTGTTTCATGGAGAGGTGACCATACCAGTCTGGACTATAAATTAACAGAGAAGACCTTGAGAATCCAAACAGCATTCCCGCTCTGGACTAATGGAAAGAAAGCCAGGTAGAAAAAAAGTTATGAACATTCTGTCCACTATATGCAATCCTTGTCCCTTTATGCCTTTGGTTAGTTCATAACATATTGGGGCGGGGGGGAAAGCTGGTTTTGGAGGTAATTGGAGGTAATTTGGAGGTAACACCTCAGACACTCTGCAAACTCATTTTAGATCTACACACTACAGTGTGCTGTATGACATCCCAAAGCGATAAACTAGGTTGCCAGACCCTTGTACATGCAATCTATTTAGCAATTTCTGAAAATAAAACAGCTCCATGCAAGCAGAGCACTCTTGGGAATAATACACAAGGAAGTCCATGCCTGACGTCACTAGTTGTAGCTGACATACACACCCGACCAGGAACAAGACAAGTAGCATGTAGTTCATTTGAAAAGCCCTCTGAAGGAGGTAATTGCCTTGTCTGATGTCTTTCCTTGTGTTTTCAGGAAAATTACTTGCGTATCCCTTTGCTCTGAGCAAGCAACACAGAAAGAATGTATGAAGAAAAAAATGTTGCTGCAGAGATATTCAAAATAATAAAGTATGTGATGTTTATATTGCCATGGAACAATCAGGAAAAAAAAATCTTTAAAAAATTTTAGTAACATTTTAAAAAAATATCTAGGGCAAAATCTACTGAAGTTATATAGCTCATGTTTGTAAAATGTTGGTATGATGCACAGTATCTGTTTATCTGGGTACAGAATGATCCTTTCTCATACTTATTCTTAAATCTTGTAGATTATGCATGAGAAAAGGTGTGCAATTATTGTTAGGCCCTCTTCCCTGATGTTAGTAATTCAAGTTAGTTGAGAAGCTCACTGTGCATCTCTTTTTTTCTCTGTCCACATTACAAATGGTCTGCATAGCACCTGTGTGCAAGTTTGGCATACGTATCTATCTGCTGATACACACCCACGTACCATGTGCCTTGCACTACATAAATTACTAATAAATAGTAGGTCAGGTTGTCCAATAAATTCCAGCTGCTTTGTACAGCCCTGTTCAATATAAACCAGCTGTATGCAAGTCTCATCTGGCTGATTCCAACAGATTTACAGTTATTTTGGCTTGGCAACACCACACAAATCAGTCTCCGTATATTGATGAGACTTGGTCAATACCTCCTCTGAAATTGCACAAAATGCATAAGAAAATCTGACCTTTCAACAATTATTTTAAACATCCACCTTGAAAATCAGAATCTGAAGAGATAAGGTCACATTAGTAAAGATAGCCATAAAGGTTAACCATTTAAATCATACGTCTGTAAGAAGTTAAAGTACACTACAGCAATTAAACTCATGAATATAGGTCAGCACTCTAATCTCATGTCTAGTTTAATCTGATCTATAGAAAGGACAACTTTTAAACATCTTTTTCCAGTGCAAGTTCAATGGGAAATCAAAATATCTGAAAAAAGGATGAAATCCATTTTGCTAGCCAAACAAACTTCATCAGAAACAATCTTGTAAATGATCTGTAGCTGAAAAACTTATTTCTGCCTATTCCTGGAAAGAATCCTCATAAGATCAGAAGCCTATTAAAAAGCTGAAATGTTCAACATCTGTTTCTGTGTTTCATGAAGGCAAGACAAAGATAAATTAATAACATATGTGGAGCAATATGATTCAAAAATCCAAATTTGTTGGAATTTCCAAAAATAGGTATCCAGGTTTGTATAATAAAATCAAAGATAAAGGATTTTTTTAGTGCTTATCCTGAAATATTAAGAGATTTCTCAACCAAAAATTAGAAAAGTATGGTTTACATATAATATAAAAGTTCTTTAATATTTGAGGAAGAGAACTGTGGTGCAAAATAAAAGAGTCTTAAAAGAATCATGCAATAAAAGTATTTAGATTGAATCATGTCTTAGAAGAATCAAGACAAAGTAACATAAGAATGTTGTCATTTGCCTTTGGCATTTGTATTTTTGTTTATTTTAGAGACTATGGTCTTTCAAAAATCTCTTCTGGCAGGAAAGGTTATGTCCTAGGCTGTGGTTTGTAAATTTTTCTTTTCTTTTTGCAGAGGAGTTTTCATTCGACTATTCCCATGAAGAAAGAGACAATTCACATATAATGAGCTCCTGTCACTTTTCATGAGCAATCAGATTACAGGATGTAAACAAAACAAGATGATGATGAAAAAGAGTCTCTCACGTTCTATGCTGCAGTGGATTCTGGATGTGTGGGATTACTGACGGGCTGTTTTAAAGATCACTATCTTTGTATCTTCACATTATCTTCTGATGTAGTGCTAGTTTCCAGATATTTTGCTTCAAAGATTGTTCAGCCATTCATTTTTTTTCTTAGCTTTGGGTTCTTCCTGGAACTGTGTAGTCATTTATTGCCCCAATATTATCCCAGGCAAGGGCTAGAATTTTCCGCAAGTTATTTGTGGAATGGGTTCTACAGTTCATACGGGAGTGGCAGCCTCTTTCAAGGGTAAAGGTAAGTGCAGGCCTACTCTGTGGCTGAAAGAACAGCATGAACATCAACTGTGGATGCTGCCTGTATGTAATCCTAAATGTAATGTCCAGTTGCTATAAAACAGAAGAGATGCAGAAGAGAAGGTTTCCGTGATTTCTTTCAGCCAGGGAGACTAAACAATCGAACTGAAATTGTTTATAGAATAACACAGTAACTAACTTATTGCCAAATTAAGGGAAAAGCGCAAGATTTTGTGATTTAATTGATTTTGAAATTTGATGACATTCTACTTAGAGAGAAAGAATGTTTGGCTCTCAAGAAATAGCATGGTCAATGGATAAGCATCCTCCTATAAAAATGGTGTTCAAAAGCCTAAGAAAAGCCATAGAAAAGAAAAACAAAACCAAAACAAGCAACCCCCCAAAGAAACAAAGCAAACAAACAACAGCAAAAATCCCACAAAAAACACTGTTAAAATAAAATTTAAAAAAATAACCCCCCACCACCATCCCTTGATGTTGCTAGCAGTTCCATGGGGTCACTGCCACTGTGTTACAGCTTGACAAGTAAAAGGCAAGTGGTTTTCCCACCATATTAGTTTTCATGCAGTATTCCTTAAAGGCCAGGGAAGAATGGAGATCATTGCTCTAGACTGTACCTTGAGACTTCTGTAGGGCTAGACTAAGCCTTTTCACCAGAAATAGAACTAGTAAGTCTTGTTCAAAATGACTAGTAAATTTCTAACACTTTCCCTTCCCTTTTAAGTGCAAGACCATGGAAAACAACTAAAAAATTTGTTAGAGGCAAGTGCATTTTAATAATTTGTGCAGTGTAAAATGTGAAGGAGAGATGAGCTGGAAAGTTTAAATGTTTTCCTTCCTACCACTATACATGTGCTTGATGCAGTTCTGTATTTGTCCTGAAGAGTCCACATATTAACTATTAAGTGACCCTGAGATTGACTCAGTTGGATAGAACATGGTGCTAATAACATCAAGATATGGGCTTGATCCCCATAGGGATCATTCACTTAAGAGCTGAACTCAATGATCCTTGTGGGTCCCTTCCAACTCAGAGTATTCTGTGATTCTAGAGACTTGGGTAATAATATTGGACAAGAAGAGGTTAGGAGAAGCTGAGTGATTAGTGGAAGAGAAGGCTTAGGTGCCTTTCTCATTTGTTGCAATATGCATTCCCAACAATAAGTATCTCCAGAGGTGTCAATCTGGACTTACTTACATGGATGCACTGAGAGTGTTACATGGTCCTCCTTTTTGAGAACTTGATTAAACAAAATGTTCTCAAAAGGTTTAAAGAAACACTTGGGAAGAGTGTGAACTCGGTATTAACAGAATTCACCTGCCATAATACTTGATTTTACACTAAAAAGTTATTTTGAAATAGTTTTTTAAGCAGGCATCAAAATTATATTTTGAATTTTCATTTATAGGTGCTAGATGACTTAAATTTCAAATAGTGCAGAACGTAATTTCAAACAAACTCTAGATTCAGAGCTTGAAGTTCAGACTGGGTCTTCAAAGAAAATTCATATGGTTTGGTTTACTGTTAATATATAGGTTTTCAATGAATTTCTAAACTCTCATTTTGAGATTGAAGTGCCCTTACTATGACCCTCTCCACCAGAAAAATGTTCATTTGCAGTGAAACATATGGTTTTCTGACTTTTGGAAACAAAATGAAAATTAAACTTTCTCTAGTCATATTTTATTTCAATTTTTGAACTTTGGAGATGTGGAAATCTAACAGGAAGTCCCCTTTGGAATTTAAGATACTACCTATATTTGGGGTTTTTTGTGTAGCTGTAAAGTATTTCAAAAGATTCCCTGTATAAATCAGGAAAAATAAGTGGGGGAAATCAGGTTTTATATGCAAAGTATAACAGCAATATCTACTGATAGATCATATTAGGAATTTTTATCAGCATCTGGCGGACTTCAGAAAAGAAGATCTTAAGAAACAGCAAGAGAAGATGATATCACCTAAAGTCACTATTTTGGAAGACTGTATTATTTTTGTTTAGTTTACATTTCATATGTGAATAATAGCATACTTACAACTTTTTCCCACTGAGAAATGACCCTCAGTATTATCTGATTTTAAAACATTAAATTCTCATCAGCAGTTTGAGGAAGAAGTGAAATTTAAATCATTCAAATCAGAAGAGCAAAATACTTAAAACATCGACCATGTAAATGTGTACCTTAAATGTGCTTTCAATAATATCCTGATGTCACAATAGACACTGGCATTAAAAATTTGCCCCTCTATCACAGACCCTTACAAAAGCAGGACATAAGGCAGCATGACTGCAATGAGCAGCTGAATGCTGCTGTGATTCCTTTGCCTATGTTTCAAGATTTTCCACATCTGGAGGCCACAGACTGCACCTATTGGCAGGATCTCTGAGACCAAAACAACCACTTTTCCAACTGAGAAAAGATTATAAGTAGTGAGTGACCTTATTTGCATGACAAGGGAAGTGCTTGGAACAGTGCACTATTTTATATAACAAATTAGTCCTTCGTTATCCATTTGTGCTCCATTGTACTCTTGCAACTTTGATTTAGCCATCAAGTCCTTGCAAAAACAGACAGAAAAGAAAACCAAAATACTGAATAATCTCTTCTAATTCTTAACATTAAATAAAGGGCAGAAAAAATAGTGGCAAAACTATCAATTCTACGATAATCACAAAATGTGATGAAAAGTAAGGCCAAGAACTTAGTAATAAAGGAACACAGAATGGAATCATATACATGGTGTATATGTAGTGAGCACCTTCTATTAATAAGAGTATCAATCTAGTATCAATCAAGAGATTGATTTAAGTAACTTGACTTTTCTCTGAGGACATGGACCCCACCCTTCAGCTAGGCAAAAGCAGTAGCACTGGAACTCATGCTGCTGCTGCATACATGGGTGTTGCAACAAATGCTGGCTACTCACATTTACCCACAATTAAATAGCTGCAAAGCACCTAATCTCACTCTACAGGGAGCAGCCATTAATGCCTAACCTTCATTATCCAGGATAACCATCTCCTTTCACAGTTTATATGTGACAACTTAGTCATCTGAGTTCCATTCATTCTCACAGCAGGCATTCAAGTTACAGTACTTGAAGATAAGTTGACTCCTAGGAATGATCCATAGATGGTTTGAATTCCTGCCAAAGATAATATATCTACTGAGGAAAGGAGGGAAAGAAAAAAAACAACCCAGAAAAGCAATAAAAGGATAAGCTTTATGGGAAGAGCAGCCTCTTTTCCCATAAATGATGAATCAATCCATTATATTTGTGATAATCAATACCATGGATCCTCTTCATGTCAAGGCAAAAAACCCCCAACTTGGTAAAGAGACAAATCATTATTAATTCATTCATTGCAATAACATTTATCATGATGAGCTAATGTGATATTAATGTGGCTGCAATATGTTCTTCCATAGATAGGAATTTCAGTGTAACATAGGAATTAACTACTGCACCATGGTTTTAAAGAGTTACGTAAATTGATAAATAACACCGAAAAGCTTTTTAAATAGGGGTAGGCATGAATGTATTGACATGCTACCTTCTGGTGGAGAAGGGAGGGTGCCCACATCCTACTCCCATGCCCACACTTGCAGGTATGCTAACTCTCTGCTTTGCATTTTCCGTGAGTTATTGCCTACAGCAACAGCTGTACAGTCAGCTTTTCAACATTGTGGTCCTGTTCCAGGAAATATTGGAACGAGAGATTAGTAGTTCTGGGAATGGAATCAAAGCTGTGATGATGCTCACCGGTGCCTAGGAGGAGTTTGGGAGTCATGCGTACACATGGTGCTCTGAGCACCCTTGCGCATGGAGCAAGGGGACAGCTTCATGGATATGCCACCCACGAGAATCTTCATAACTGACTTCTGCCATATTGTTATGTTCTGGGTAATAACTCAAAGCAGACACATCCTGTGTGACCAGTTCTTGAGTGTGGTATGGTATGGTATGGTATGGTATGGTATGGTATGGTATGGTATGGTATGGTATGGTATGGGGCACTTCAGTAGACAATAAAGAAGGACCTTCTCCTTACAGAGTCCTACTTAGCACAACACTGAGTTTAGCAAGGAATTCCGGCCCTCTGTTAAGGGCGTCAGCAGCACTGAGAACCAGATGTTAATGGAGAGCAGTCCAATGAAGGAAATGGAAAACTGAAATATCAGAATGCGTAAGAAAAACAATGAAACAAAAATAGTAAACCACCCTTCTGCTCAAAGCACTGTGTAGATCTACTGTATCCCTAATCTCACCTAATATTTATATTCCATGGAAAGTTGCAAAACTCCAAGATGATGATGAAAATCCCAATTTGAATGGTAAATTGGACTAAATCTCCAGTAGTTACTTTCAATCAATATTTTCATGAATGTATGATTCAAATTACCTGTAGAAAAGATACAATTTTATAGTATAATCTACCTGTTTTATTTTTTTCGCTGAAGTATTACCTTCACATTACCAGATACACTAAATGTATTTGGGCTATAATTAGAATTTTTCCCAAGAAAAAGGCTGCTATTAAGCTAAAAATGCTCTCTGTTCCATTTTAAAAAAATTCATCTGAATCTGTAGGTTTAACTAATTTAATCTTCTAGAGATATCCATTATCAAAGTATTTCAGTGCTGGATATTAAGTTAGTTCTGTAACTATACTTGGAAGTTCAAAACACTAAGTTACTACTTTACTAAAGATCCCATAATTACGCTTCATTTGAATGAACAAATTTCAGGGCAGTAATGAGCTTGCAGCAGCACAAACTGCATCTCTGGGTCTGCAGTTCTGCATTCTTGGTTTATGTTTGTCGACATCTTACATATATGAAGCACCCATGTTGAACCAGTTTTTCTATAGCATATTAATCTCAATATTGATTGTCCACACCAAAGTCTGTTGTAGACTAATCTGAAATATTTTCACAGCAAACTAATGCAACTATATTTAGTATGAACTATCAGATTTTGCACCTGAAAAATTGTTGCTCCTTTCAATGCATCAACAATGCAGTTGGATCTGCTTTGGGAACTGGAAGTAAAAATTATTTTATTTTTAAAAATTTTGGAAATTCTCTCTGCCATCCTGTAATTTAGGATTATTTTTCGGACCTCTGGATGTTCTTTTATTATTCAAAATCCAATTATGTACATAAATATGCAGATTCTTTTTATCTCACATGGGAAAGCAAGGGGGGAAACAACAATTGCACAAAGTTCAATGTCATGAATATAGTTTAGAGCCATCGACAATATTTGTACCCAGTACTATAGTCTATTACCACAAGAGACTCTTCCTACTATACTTTTAATTAGCAAAACTATTAATGACTTCTGTACCTTAGCTGCTTATCATAAAACTGGTCAGTTAAAACTTCCTGACTTCCATCTTTTGTCTATCTTGTCTGATAACCCTGAGGGAAAGCACTTTTTATGAGTGCATAATACAATAGGACCTAGATCATGGCTGACATCTTTACTGAGATCCTATCAAGTGGTCATAAGCAATTACTCAAAAGGAGCTTTTTCAATGAATGAGATTTGTGGTAAGCTGGGTAGGTTAATATTTATGTCAAAAGCATAGATATCTATTCATTGCATAATCTGGATCACCACAAAAATACTACAATATTGTTTATCAGAGAAAAAGGAGAGACTTTTGAAAGTATTTTTGTTTAAAATCTCTGGTAGATGATTTTCTCTAAGCTTCTGAATGTTTTTTTTGCAGAAGAGAAAATTATACACCTGAAGGTAAAGGGACACAGTGGACATGGGATAAAATTTGTCTAGCCTAAACTATCCTTTTAGCTTCAAGAAATGACACTTTCATATGTCTGTGATATTATTTAAAATTATTTTAATTCACTGTACTACAAACCAGGAGAAACAAAATACCTTAATTTTAAGAATGTTCAATATTTTATCAGGGGTTGTTTAAATTGACAGAGGTAACTTGAAAACATTCATTAATATGATGTTGATTTTATTTTTGTTACCTGACTATTTCTCTTCTTCTTTTAAAACCGTGAGAGTCACATGAAGATAATAATAACAAGGGATCACTTATTGTTCTTTCATCTCGATTGTTTTAATTTCCAGCATTTTAACAATAGACATGATTTTTATATGTTTCTGACACAATGCTGGAACTAGAAAAAGGAAATAGAGGATAAAATAAAGGTCAGTAACTGTTATTCTCATAATAAATCACAGGCACCTTATATCTGAACCGTGTCTTGAATTTTCCTAGGAAAATAGATTGGGAATTTTCTTTTTTTTTTTTTTTTGGAGAAACAAGTCCAAAATATAAGATTCCTGAAAGCACTCAGTGAGCTTCCAAATCTCTTGATGATACCCAGAAACATGGTGTTTCTTTGTTTTCTTTTTAGAAATGGAAAAATAATTATAAAACATATTGTGCTAATAAATCAAAAAAGGCGCTTGAAATAATCTCATAAAATGTTATGGCTTAAATAATGCCCTTCATCAGTATTCTTTGTTTAACATTTTATGTTTATTGATAAATGAAGATGCATTTAAATAATTCAAACAAAACATTAGCTGCAAGCAAGGAATTAATAATTGATAGGACTGGAAGGGCTTTTTTTCACTTGGGAAATAGATAATATTAGCTTAATGTGGGGTTGTAGGAACAGAGGAAATGTAATGGATCTGCCTGCTTTAAACTGATGATTGTTATTGTGGTCTGAAAGTTGCTACAAAGGCAAAAGCAGGACAGCTCTGTAACTGCAATAGATTTCACTCATAGGAGCTGACAAGGCAAATTGTGGTTTGATATGCCAGATTTATACAGGGGTGGGGATCGATGAAATTTAATATACGCTAAAGGAAAAAAAAATATGCTGTTAAATTTATGTCTGAGAATCTTCAAAGGCTAAAAACAAAACGGTTTTGGAGTCTAAAAATGTCTGGTGTTTTTTTCACCTCAGTTTCATCTCTTAAGATTACCTTTATCCAGAGTTTTCTCTAAGTCAGGAATCCACTAATAAGGGATTCACAGAAGCAGATGCATTGTTGAGGATTCTCAGAGGAAGAGCATTTAGTCTAGAAACACTCATCATAAGATTTTATTTATGTTTGCCTGTGGAGATGCCAAACTCTTCCAGCTGCACATGGAGATGTAGAAAAACAGCTTTGTCAGGTCCTCTCTTAGGAAGAAAATTTCTGTTGATGATCCTCAGGTTGTGTCTGGTGATAGCAAAACCCACAGAGTTACTTCTAAATCAGTTACACAACTCCCATTTCCACTTGCTCATGGAGATATAAGATTTAGGGCAATCTGAAAGTCTACCAAATGATATTTTCATTTCTATATGGCAGTTGTGAATCTACTATCCAGATGTTAATTTTACACTCTAGCAGCCAGAATTTCCTTTTGCACATGTAACCAACATTCGACTTCATTAGTTTGATAAGCAGGACAAAATTAAAAATAAATTTAAAAAATATTTAGTATAAATTTATAATAATTTCATAGATGTTAATGGTCCAAAACCATAAGACTTTTTAGGTATTTTACTACTCAGGAGAAAATTGTTGTTCTTCTAATCAAAATCTTTTTCACAGTCATAAACAAGAATATAAAAGCTGTAATCTGATCTGAAAACTGATGACATTTTTTAGGTTTTAAAAGTAAGTTTGAAAGATCACAGCCTTATTGTACTTGATCCTGATGATTAGAAATCATGACATTAAAATACCTGGGTTTTGCTTAAAGGTAGTGCTAGAACAGCCAAACACTTCTAACAAAAGTATTAAATAGAACATTCTTCATTACTTAAACCGTTGTATCTTGTGTCATCACTTACGAAAGATGAATGTGCCATATTACTGAAAATGAACAGTTGTGTTTTCTACCTATTTTCTGCAGGGGTAAATGGTCATAAAGGGATCAAGGCAGTGAAGAATCAAGTTCTGTATCTCTAGTTATGTGTGCCAAGTTCATACCTGAGCATCTCCCAGAATAGGTTTTCTGAAGCAGACAGATTGTAAGCCTGCACAAAATTGGTTTCAAAAATGCAAATGGGAGAAAGCAGCTTTGTTTTCCAGCCATTGCAACACTCGACATGACATTTAGATAGACTTGCTTGCATTGACAGTAGGCACATATGTCTACTATTTTGTTTTAAAATATATGTATTGCTTTTAATAACAACATTACAGCTGTTCACAAAATGACGCCTCTAGACAGAAGCACTACAATGAAAAGAGAGTATCAACAGAAGGACTGTATCTGCATGCAACTCTGCAGTTGCCAAGAAATGAAGATATAACATATGGTCATTTTGTAAAGGTGAGCTGAACAAAAAACAAGCAGCAACCTAGCCAATTTTTGTCATTTGAATTCTCCTGTTCAAAACCCAATTTACTTTCATATGACTCTTGCTAATTTGAATGATATATTTATTAAAATATGATACAACCAGCCCTGCAACTGGGAAAACAATTTAAAAATAAATTTGTGGAATGGTAAGTTGCCAATTTTTCACTTGTCTAGAGCTATCCTTTAAAAATTAATGTATAATTTTGCAGCAGAAGAATCGAATGCTATTAACAGCTTGCTAGTGTGAAGAGAGGAAGTTGTAAGTTATATTAAATATCCCACTGTTGATATGCCCATGAATGTCTTCCCTTGATTTATCTGTTTATTGAACTGCCTTGGAAGGGCCACTTCTCATAGGAATGCATGGGGGAATGTTAACATAACCCAAGACTCTTTGATAATCTTTCTGGACATCACCCAAAAAATGACAAGATTTAAGAAAAAACTGATAAGCTTGGAAATGTTTCATTTCCCACCATAGCAATTTATAGACTCTGTAGGGAAAGTGTGGGCTCCAGACAAGCTGCTGTTTTAGGCAACATTACTGGTTTTTGTACCCAAATAGCCAACAAAAATTCATAGTTGCGTGGGTTTTCTCGTCAACAGAAAAAAAAGACAGATCTAATTCTGCTTACTGATAATGAATATATATATCTTTGGCTCCCTGAGTGCCTTAGGAAAATAACAGGAAGGAAGATTTTTTTCACTTACAGCACTATATCCCAAGCTGCTCTTTCCTTTCTTTTTTTGCTATTTTAGATCTCTTTGCAGATGCACTCTAAAGCCCCATTCATGCATGGTATTTTCTCAGCATTTCCCCTCTTATTGTCTAGTTCCCTATGTTCTACTTGTCCACAAAGGCAGAACATTCACAAACAGTTGCCTAAATTTGTATAAGCTTTGGGGATTATGAAATATGCCTGTGCTTAGAATAGAAGGCATCACTTTTCCAACTGCCTTAAGACTTTTCTTATTTAAACTACATTACACAGAGAATTTACAGATACTTGCTTTGGTTCCAATACATTTCAGCTCAGTCCTTACCAAGACGATTTAAACTGAAAGGCAACAATATATTGCAAAATTGTTTAACCCCAGCTAAGTTTATGGTGTTTGTTAGCAAGACCCTGTTGTTATTAGGCCAGCAGAGTTGGTTGAAAGAACTCCTCCTGTCTCCATTGCACCTGAATTCTCAAATCTCAGTTCTTGTAATACAGGTTTAAATTATAAAAACAATAAAGGAATTTTAAAAACGTATGTATAGAACTAGAAGAGCTGAGTATCCCATTTCCCTAGCAAAACTGCTGCAGCTAGTACTGTTTGCACAAATAACTTAAGCACAAATGTTGGCTTAACTCAGTAAACTGGAAAGGAATCTATCAGGCAGGAAAAACAATTGTCACTGCAGCTCTGTCACAGTCCTGATGAATGATGAGAACCTGTGAGAGAGAAATGCCTGTCTGCATTTCAGAGCAACTACTTAATTTCTAGGAACAAGTCAATGGCTGCGGCAGGATTTCTGCCCCAACTACAGTCACTGTTTCAGACTCCAGAGACAATGTCCACGTAAAACTCCAGATCACCACACTAGCTGATGGTCAGAGTGAGACTAAGCTTTGTTAAGGCTGCTAACACTTGAATCTCGGTCAATAGGACAAAGCGGTGGGAGGGCTGAGAGAAACCAAGACTCACTAATTAGGACAGTGCTCAGTTATGCCCATCTAAGAAGCATCTTTTGGTTTAGGGTAGATGTTATAGGGAATATCAACCAAAATATCCAGCAGTACAGTTTTTTGGTTGATCAGGCTAGCCAGCACATTTTCAGTCAGTTCTGCATGGGAATCAAATACCACAGCAGTTCCCCTACACATGCTGCAGAGAGTACAATGAGATCCTCTGTCACTATTAAGATCTTCTTAGAAGAGATTTTCAATTTAACTCACTGCTGTGGCTGTAGGTTGAAGGAAATATCATTTGAGCTGCATACCCATAGTACTTTGAGTCTATTTTCTAAGAATGTGATGCCCAGAGTCTACTGCACAGCCATTGCAGGCACAGCTTTCTTTAACCCACAGCAACACCAATTTCCAACCTACCTGTTCAAGTACAGTCACCAAAGTCAATGTACAGCCGGTAATTAGGGGGAATGATGAGCCAGCCTTTTCTCTTTATGATAACAGGAAAAATAGCACGTGTAATACAACACTGTACATTGATCCTGTTTTGATCAAGGGGAAAAGATTTTGCAGGGGCATCAGATCATCAGGAAAAGAGGTGAGTGTGTGTCTGTATAAAGCCTTTATGAAACAGTCCCTTGTGCATTAGATACTGCTCTCATCTCTTTGGTGCTTAAAATATAGACAAATAAAAGTGAGTGCAGCACAAGATGAAGAAACGAAAGCAATATTGAGAGCTGTGATCTCAATTTAAGAAAAGCTGAATAAAAAAATATATTACCTCAAGTGAGGATGAAGTGATAACACGATAATTATCTTTCTATTCCTAAAGATTGTTTGGGTTAAAAAAGTATTCGTGGGGTTAAAAGGCTATACGAGAAAAACATGACAATTTTAGTGAGGGTAAATCTTTCCTGAATCTCAGAAAATACTTGCTTAGCTTTCCATTGGCTTTGAAATAGAGTTTCTCATGGGAAATGGAGAAAGAACTTTTCAGAACAAACCTGAATAAAGCACAGAAAGTTTTACAGCAGTGTTGCCAATGTGGCCATCTTTTAGTTCTAGTGTTGTGCATGTGTGTTACAAAATATTCGTTTGGTCATCCAGGTTCTACTTCAGCTATTTTATGGTAGCTTTGTAAAGTTTCTTTATTCTTATTTCCCTTTTTAAAAAAAGTAAAACCTTCTCCTACCAGATAATAGTTTTCTACTACAACTTTTTTTAATTGGAATATTTCTGTTCTGGAATAATGAAAGAACAAAAAAAATATTCATTTTTCATTATTAAAAATTCATAGGTATTTATCATAAAGATTCTCATTTATTGGAATGGAACATTTCCATGTAATTTTAATTCAGTAGACAAGAAGGATCTCAAAAGAATGTTTAATTTTGAAAATTCAAACCTGATTTTTTTTTCTCAGAATTTAGACTTAAAGCCAGTTTAATTCTTTTCCTTACATTTTGTCTCATTTAGTCCCTACTCCTAAACTTGTTAAACTTCCCAAGAAACAAAATAAACATTTCCTCTTCAACTTACTAGAAGCATACTTAATTATTCTACTTCATAAGGTGCTGTTTATTTTGTTATTCCATTTTATTTTATTTATTCCTCTTCAGTGTATTCAGAGTCTTTCCAAGTCACTCACTGTAGCTTCCTGATTTTGAAAGAATGTTCTGTTTCTCTGGTCTGCCTCCTTTCCAGCACTGAATAATGATAAACAGATCTTGCAAAAATCTTTTCACTGATGTTTAAACTGAGGAACAAAATTCAGAGAGAGATAAGGTATCACTTTTCACCAAACATGTTACTCTAGCTGTATATCCTACATCTTGACTTGCTGCAATGTTTATAACAACACATTTTATGTATAATGCCATGAAGTGATGACAATCTGCTCTACTGTCATGGTGTGATGTTGAATTAATAGGAAACAAGGTGAGGGCAGAGCAGGCAATCATTGTATGTGTTAACTTCATGATTAACCATTGAGTTCTTAATAAAGTCTTACTCTACAGAGCAGACTGCCAAATATTTTTGTCACTTCTACAATATTTTGTCAAAATATATGACCTTGAAAGTCACCTTTGAAGTTATCTTAATATTTCATGCAACTGAGACTAATGTAGCTTTTATGAACTTCAGTGAGAACACACCTGATGTGTAAAATAATCCCTAATAGTGATTGAAATTCCTAAAAATAGATCATATGCAGTGAAGTGTGTTGCAAGAGAATGCACTGCATTTCTCTCAGTTTAACTAAACTTAAGTTCATACTATTGATTAATTACGCTAGAATGTTTCTCCTTAAATAGAAAATAGAATAATTGGTAAATAGCATTTCCATCACAGTTTGTGGAATCTGTTTGGCAGACTACAGAGATCAAAAGCTCTTGCGCAGTTTCAAGATCATCAGCTGTCTGCTGCAGAATCATTAGTGGCTTGTCTTGCTGCTCTAGCTCAAGAACATCACATGCCCTCTTTGCAGAGGAGACTTGTCATGACATAAACTACTCTGTCCTTATCTCTCAATGCAACATCTTAGGCCTTTTGCACTCATGATATATAAGATCATCAGCCATCCTTTCCTGAAGACCAGACTTTATCTAAGAAACTCAGCCTGATTTTTAGTACTTGTTAATATGACTGTTGTCTCCATGATAAGGGAACTAAAGTCAAAACACAATGTCACACTATACCGGGTGAGACAAGGGAGCACAGCAAATAAAAAATTCCTGCCCTGTGAAGCTTATGCACCAGGTATGAGCAAGAGACAAAAAGTACAGTATAAAAAATAATAATAATGGTTGCTTAACAGTTAACCATTTCAACAAAAAAATTTATTAAGTTTTTGTTAGACACCATGTAAAATAGAGTTGAAAAACAGATTGATTGTAAACAGAAGAATAGTTTTAAAGATATTGTTTTCAAGCATGGAGATTAGCCAGAAGGAAAGAAATAAGGAGCTGACTTTAAATTTAACTAAATAAGAAATGAAACTCTGAAAAGGAGGTTAGCTAGAAGCAGTTATTAATATATAGACAGTAATCCAAGGTGATAAAGTGAGATTAGGCTATGAAGAATCTGAAAAATCTCAATGGGCTGTGCTCAGTGGGATAAAGTTTTGTTCAGGGCTCTTTTACCAAGAAAACTTTCCTGCTCATTCCTCCTGAATTTGGTTAGACTGATGAGGGAGTAACAAGTGACAGCACTCACCCTCAAAAAAGAGCAAGCAATACCTAACCAAGTTGTTTAATATATAATTTCAGTGCATGTTTGCACAGACTGTCCTAGACCATTTATCAACAGTAACACAGTTTAGTGATACAACAAACCTTCAGTTATGCACATTTGGCAGATGTCTGTGCCTTAGTTTCTGGGTTTGCATCGTATGGCTGAGTGCTGCCTTGTTAATCAACATTAGGAATACAATACCTAGAAAATAAATTATATAAGAGATATCTATTCTCAAGCCTTTCAGGTTCATTTTTTTTGGCCACAGAAACATATTATTTCAATAACAAGGAAGATAAATTTTGTCACCCCTCTGTTGCTATGGACCAAAGTTACCAAAATACTTATTGTACCCTCAGAATAGAATCAAACCAAATTTATGCCATTCTGAAAGAAAAGCTGCCAGTCATATGCAGAAGTCTACATTTTTAAAGGTTGCAAAACATCTGGTAAAAGTCAGATTTTCCTCAAGAAGATTTTTCCGCTTATTTTTATAAAGCCTTTATACACATATACAGATATAAGTGAGACTCATGCTCACATTCTCAAGGAATTTACACTGAGAAAAATTTTATAGTGAAGTTTTTGTCTTTAGTAGAGATTATATAGCATATATTGTGATTAACATTCCACAGGTACAAAAGGAAGTTAAGACTACCTTTTAACTACTATGCAAAAGCTTTATTTCTTCAGTTTCAGCTGAAGCTAAAATGCAAACCTCAATATCAGAAACCTTTTCCTTTCAGATATCCTTTATTCAGAAAATGCCCCTAGAGTTTCTACACCATGATTATAATGACTACACAAACTGATGGAACCAAGGCCTTGAAATTCTGACCGGTAAAGTCCGCAACTCAGTCACTCTCTGTCTGAAGTGGTTATCATAGATTCACTAGCATTTATCTATTGCAAATATTTCTAGTATTGCAATAGTCAATTGATTTGAAACTTTATCTGTTGGGTGATAGCTCATTCAAATATTTTTGTTACAAGCGGAATTGAGGTAAGAAGTATTGTAATATCTTTTTTGAGGAAGTGGATTGTCAAAATCTCAGTTTAGAATCTCAATATTTTCAAAAGTTGGTCAGGACTTGTAAGATCAGGCTCTGGTTAAAACTTCCATGAAAAATAAACGATCTTATCTACCTCCTTCTTTGTGACTTTCTTACCCTCCATATTTTCTTTATTCCAGAATCTTATAGTGATACTGGGTCTTTGGTTCTAAAATAATAATTTAAACAGTACATATTACTCTAATGCAATGAAATGTGCACTTAACAGACCATGTTGGCCAAAAAGACATATTGTTATTAAATATTAAATATACCTGGTTTTCTTCTGATGTTCAGTTAATCTAAGGTTAGCAGTTCTGGCATAAGCTGGTTGGTCTATTTTGCAAACAAGACATGTATTTTCATCAAAATCCATTAAATCATCCATTTAAAAAAAATTACATAAGCATTAACTTAATTCCAAGCCTAAAAACAAAAAATGGTATTAAGAAAATCACAATCTCTGTATTCTCCCAGAACCTGTCTCTACCTTCTAGCTCTTTTTTTAATGTTATAGAATATATTTATGTGTACGAGAAAGCTGCAACAGTAAAAAAGTGCTGTCTGAGAAAACAAAGAACAATTAATGAAGAAAAAAAATATCTACAATGGAATGCCAGTTATTTTCCCTTAAGTGATACATTAGGTACAGGAAATCACATTACAATTTGATGTATGTGTCACTTTAAGAGTGATTCTTGGATTGTGGAGGTAGCTTGTGTGTCGTATGATGTAAGTACTCTTATTGAGTAGGTAAATGTGCAATAGCTAAAAGCCTCATAAATCAGCCAAATGTTCTCCCAATGTATAGAGAATATTTGATCTGAGAACATTATTGCCTGGTGAGCCACTGCGAAAAAGAGAAGACATGAAGAGTGATGGAGATGGATATCTTGAATAATTTTTTTGGATCTATGATATCTGGGGCTGGCTCTTCATTGTTTGCATCTTTTGTACTCATTAACACCTGTGGAAATGTAATATACTACCAAATTAAAGTTTTCTGCTTACTTAATTTAGCACATTTATAACTGGTTCCCATAATAATGGAATCACACAGAATGAAACATAGGATAGGTGTTCAGCCCTAAGGTCTTTCTCTATTAAACAACAGTAGCAGTGGACCAACCTCATGTGAGGATTGTTTGAAGCATGTAAACAAGTCCAAATTCATCTAGCCATTGTTTTCAGCATTACAGTCCACCCGATGTTATTAAAACAAAGGAGTAAAGCTTTTTCTAATTTCAAGTACAAATGACCAATGTTCAGTCTGTCTCTACACATTAACTCTTAGTGGAACAATGGGGGACTTTGAAAATCTGTATTTATAAATACATATATAAATATATATATAAACTAGATATAAAATAAACAATATCACATGGATTCACTTTGATTCTCCTTCACAGGGTTCTTTATATAGTACTTAACAAGTGCATTAAAAGTATTTCATATTTAGCAACATGTCAGTAGTATCATAATCTGTACACTATGATGAGTGTATGTATTGACTGAAGCTGAACTTTTGAATATATTGCAACATCAGACAGCAAAGAAGTGTAATTTGCCACATTGTAGTTATAAAATTAACTATTTCCTGTGGTTACTCAAAATCAGGTGTCGAGCAAGTCTCTGATTGCTAAATGGATACTTCAACATATTTTTGAAACTGTGATTTGTGAGGGCTCTGATGCTCTGAGGCATTGCTTGTTGGATTGTTCACCTACTCATATTTTATACAGGTGAATACCTTCCAGTTTAAGTCTCATCAGAGGCCTTTAAAAACCTTGTTTCACATGAAGTCATTTTTCATCAGGAAAGTATGGAAACAGTGAGAGTCTAAAGTTTCTTTTCCTTTTTCTTTCTGGGCCACGCAAGTGGGATATAAGGCATCAACCCCTGGAAACATAAGCTATTGTAGGATTTACTGTCTGTGTGAAATGGTTAAAATCTCTCCTATTAGAAGCAATTGTCTTTGCATGTATGATACTCCCTGGATACTTTTCCCTGCAATTTAGGACTGACTTATCTAATTTTTGGGGGGTTAAGAGCAAAAGCTTGTCAGGCACACTACTCCCTAATTCAGAAAACAACTGCATCCGGTATCTAACATTAGAAGGCCCAAAGTTACTATTACCACAAAACAAGTTTTTTTAAAAAGTGGGTGGTTTGATATATCTGACCATGAAAAATACAAGGAGAGTAAAAGATGCTAATCCTAACAGAGGTATAAGAATTCTCCTATCCAGCTCTGATCCAGCCCTTCTGGTCTCACGGACAGCTGCTGGTTTGAGCTATTTGGTGCAAAGACCATGCACATCCAACTCTGCTGTGAGCTAGGCTGGCTCCAGCACCAGCAGGCACAGCAGCAGCACAGAGTTATAGAATGCTTCTGTGTTTCTTTGCAAACTCTGTCTCTAGGCCCTAGCCCAGTCTTAAGAATAAGATCCAGGCTGCTAATGTGACATCCCAAGATACATTTCTATATGCCATCCCACTTGAATGCTACCGGACCACTTTACTGGCTCTGAATGACACTTAAGTTCAATCTGTACTGGTATATGATCTGCTTAGTAAGGTCTATAAAACACTAACAAGGTTAGTAATTTCTGTTGAGGAATGGTCAACATTCTCTTGTTGAGAACAAGACAACTCTTTGACCTTAACCTCTCCAGAAAACAGAACTCATACAATATGCCTTAATTCTAGCTTTCCCTACTTCAGAAAATAAGCCAACTCTTTAAATTATATTTTCCCTAAGCTTTTTCATGTTAAAATACACCTTCATAAAAAAGCTTTTCAGCCCTATTTAGCCAACACAAACTGCCATTTTTTTTTCCTCAGAAAATCTCCTTCCCATGCTGAAACACACACTAAAAATTGCAAAAAATTAAAACGTGATTTCTAAAAGAAAGTTAAGGCTTAGATGTTCAAAGTTGATAGGCCTAGGAAATAAAAGGACAAACATGTCTGCTTCTATAAATATGATGTCAATTTCAAGACTATGATCAATATGAAATTTCCCTCAAAATCAAATAAATATAAACAGTAGGATATTCTAATTTAAAAAAATATCTTGCAGGTCAGCTTGCTGTTTTTCTTTGTTCTATGTAGTCCTAATGAAAAATCTCAGACATTCGTTGTAAAAAAATGCAAACTGCTGAAATACAGACTAACTGCAACTGTCATGGTGATGCCAGCTGTAAAAGTGCTAGTGTGTTTCTAATCTAGAAATGAGCTTAATCATAGTATAGATGTTTTGTCATCAGCCTGCTGTCGAGATAAATAATCTTTCTCTACTGTATCTACATGACAAATGTCAGTCAAAGCAAGACAGAATCCTTTGAAATGAAATCATAATCTATATATACCTTTGAGAAAGGATTGATTTGAACATCAAATGAAACCATTTGGCTTTGCACTGAAACACAGTAAATTTTTTCTAAGTGATACTCTTGGGCAGTCTTATGCAACTGTGGAACTTGAAGTTCTAGAAGTAATGATATAACTGGCCAATATAAGAGAAAAGATCATTCTTAGGAAAATTCTTAGCTATTTGTCCTTGCATTTATGTCTTAATTGTGCTCAGGGGTCCTCATCCAACTTCCAGTGAAATCAATGAGAGCTGGAAAAGGCCATCACAGCATAAGCCTTGTGCCTGCAGGTTTTTTTCATTTTGATGTAAAAAGAATAGGCATATGGCTTTGAACATGTGAGAGGGAAAGAACTGCTGCTTCAGGAAAGGACCATGGGGATATTTTTTTAAGATATAAAAGGAGTTATAAAAGGAGTTAGGCATCTAACGGTGACTTGTGCCTTTGAAAATACTTGCCTTACTGTCTAATAAAACAATATTACCAAATAGAAGTATAGCTTCTTCTTGGTGAGCTGGTCTTGAGTAAAAGTTCTATTTTTTTTTCAATAATAACTCTTTGCCTGTTTTAGGATTTTTTCTATTTTTATACTTATTAAATATTCAGTCCTTTTTAGAAGTCCAATTTTTTAAAAAAGCCATTCTTATCTTAGAAACTAAAGATAGGAACACTAAATAAACAAAAAAAGGAAAAGAAAGCTTCAGGACAGTTCACTGTGGAAACTTTGAGGGCAACAGAATACCTAGCCAAGCACAAAAAATGCTGTGGTTTTATTTCTTTCTCAGTTCACCTCAGACATACATGTGGACAGTTTTTCTCCTTGCTTACATTGTTCTTCAGATAATAGACGGAAGCATATAAACATTAAAATAATTTTGTATTTTTCACATCACAATTAGCATGGTCCTACTAAAGTCACCTATCTAGAAAAGGTTTAGTTACTTTCAAAGACACTAAAAAATACTGAGCCTATTTCAATTACTAAACATATTTCACAAGACTTCCAGTTTGCTAGTAAATCCATTAATGCAGATTAGGATAACTGGTTTGTGCAAAGGTTTACAGTTTTCAAAAAGAAACAATTGATTTCTCTAATCTTCTCATAAAGATGTTGATTATTAATGAATTCTGGCATACTGATTTTGCAGATAAAGCCATCAAGCAATTCTGTTCAGATTTAACAAAAATAACATTATAAGACTTCTAGATTATACACAAATTGAAAAATCTTACTTCAGTTATGATGAAAGCAACTATGTTGGAAAAAAACCTAGCATTTAAATTGGCATGTGTGAGAACTAACATCTAAAGATACAAATGAAACTTTAAGAAGAAACCGAATTTTTTGATAATTGCAAGTTATTTGGCCTCCAAGAAAGGCTGGTCAGCTCCACACTGAAAGGATTGTTTGGCACTTAAAATTCTGAGTTATATTGTCTGCTTTAAATTTTTCTTACTAAAGTCAAGCTTACTGGTCACAAGTCATCCATTTGCTGAGGAACCTTCAAACCATTCACATGATTTCCTCCAGCCGTATCCACTGAGAAACTGATGTAACACGCCTCTATTTCTTGGCTGAATAAAATGCCTCTCTATATTTTGGTGACATTTCTACATTCACCTTTCAGGAAGCAAATGATTAGAAAATATGGAAGGGTAAACTCTGGCTGTGATTCCTTGTAGATCACTTTTACACTAATGGATTTCTATTGCATCAACAGAAATACTTAATGACTTTCAGCAACATTTTTTTTGTTTGATTGTGTGGTGTGGGTTTCTTTGGTTTAGTTTTTGGGGTATTTTGTTGTTAATTAGAAGCTGGTTGGTGGTACAATAACACAGCTAGGAGGCCTAGTTGGCTGTATATATGTACGCCATCACTTTATATGTAAGCATTTCTGTAATATTTCTCTCTGAGATTTTAGGATGAATGCTGAAAGTCAGGCAGTGTTTTCTGTTCAGACTTTTCCACCAGTATTTAGGTGGTCCTGCAATCATTGAGGAAGGGACCTTGAAAACAATTCTTCTGAATTTCATTTGAAAACTATTATCGGGTGTGGTCCATCATTTGTTTAGTATGCTAATAGTTCTGGCAGGAATAAGTGCTACAAGCAATGCTTTTGTTTGTTTTTACACCAGAATTTATCCTACTCAAACTCCAGGCAAAACACAGATTAACATCCAAGTTGAACTTGATTTATAATTGTAATACTGTCCTCCTTATTGTGAAAATTATCTGGTGACAGTAGCTCCATCTGGTCTGAAAATATCACTGAAATATTACTCATTAAAAGATGGAAAATTACATATAATGGTATATTCTTAGCTCATCACAGAATTTTTTCCACATCTGATAGCAGATCAGAAAAGTAAAAAAGTTTCTAGACTTCTGCAACTTAGGTTTTTTCTAATATGCTCTCAAGACCCTACAGAAGAGAAATAAAACACTCATATTTACTAACAATTTATTCTTTAGGGATTTTTAATTTTTTTTTTTTTTTAATAAATAAAAGAGAGAATGCAAATTCTCTCTGGAGAATGTAAAGAATTTTCATGGTTTTAACCAGCTTTTAAAATTTCAGTTGGAATGTTCACAAGAATTACACCTATAGTCACATAAACAAATTAATATTTGATATATCCAATTACAGATTTTCAATCTGTAAATATAGAAGCTGCAGTGTTTAAGATATCTATAAAGTTGTGACTCTGTTAGACTGCAAGTAACTTTTAATCTGCTATTTCTACCACCTTTCTCCTTTACTGCTCAGCTGCTTTAAACACCAGATTTTCTCAGTTCCTCCATTTTTTAAACTATCTGGATGTAGTGAAATAGTAGAATTAGTAGCTGCTTTTTCTTATTACCTCATACTGCCTGTCATATGTTATTATACTCTCCTTTGGCTCTGACATCTACTTTGTAGCCCACTTTAATGAAAATGACAATTGACCCAAGTCCTCTTTCCTTCCTTCAGCAGTCCTTCAGGGGAAAATAATTCTTCAGAATAGAAGGGGGGGAAAATAAAACAACAGGAAAACGTTCAGATTCACTATGAAATAAGTGGCTTTAAAATCACTCATACATATCATGCACAAACAAAATACTTTCTTCTTTTTTTAAAAAAATTTTTGCCATAGACAGGCTAGACAATGCAGTTTTCTGACAACAGCAGCCCTGAAGAATAATTTTAACATGTAATCTTCCATAAATAAAATCAAGTGGTGAAAGCCAGCCTATGTCTGCTAGCACAGGGAACCAAAGGCAATTCCCCACCAGAGGACCCAGCACTGCAGTGCTCAGTTCACAATGCTTGCAAACTTCCTTTTCTAGCACGTTCTTTGATGACACTGTTTAATAGGCCTTTTATCTTTCTTCACCCCGAATCTTTTAGGGAATTCCAAATTTTCTCAAAAACTTAGAACAACATAAGCAAACAGATTGACTTCTACAATGAATGAATCCCTCTGAGGAGCCATACTGACATGGCTTAGTGAGCTCTGGCTCTAGTTTAAGCATAGGTCACTTCAACTACTCTGGGGAAAAAAACTGCCAGCTTATTTCATAGTACTTAGGTTTCATGGCATAAATGTTGACTTTCTTAAAAGCTGTTTTTTGTATTGCCTGACATTGGTTTTCAATAACCAATTTTCTGTTTATTCTGATTGTGCCACAAGTAAACGGATCTTAATACTGATATAATAGCATGATTAGTAATGACTTGTGATGATTATAAAACAATTATGTAATACTTCATTATTTCATGGCAGGACTAACTTATTTCTTTTGCTGTATTTGATGTTTCCAACCTAAAGCTGAGATTTAAAATATAAAAAAAATTATAACACCAAACGGGCACAAGTAGTTGGTTATGACATACCTCCTCTGTAACCTGTATCATCAACAGCATTCACAGATTGCTATTGTGATAACACCTTAAGCTGTTGTTCCAAATGGTCACATTATTTTTCTTATTTTATTTGCAGTTGACAAAAGAGAATACAAAGAAGAAATTTGTACAGACTCCCTTACTCATATGAGTTGTATAGAAATACAAGCAGCTACTTTATGTTTCTGCTTCCTCTGTATTAAGTGCTAAGAGTGGTCAACAAGAGATGTCAGAGGAAAATATCTGAATAGATCCCTTTTTATGGTTTTGTTTAAAAGACTGACCACAGCTCGTGTTTCTCCTGTGTTCTATACAGGTCCTCTTCCTGGAAGAGGACAATGAGAGAGTTTTTAATAGTGAAGCCTGTCAAGTCATTTGTTCTGTTCGTGTGATTTGGGCAGCATGGCTCCCACCACGTGTGATGTGAATTATTCAGTATTTGCTGCTGTGCCATTCAATTGCAATTTCCTTCTGATGGCCAACCAGACCACACCGGTGGCATTGCCTCAGTTCTGGATACCTTCCTGTGATACTGACATACTTTCAAAGGAAAACTCAGAAGTCAAAAAACTTCACTTAAAGAAGATTTCTGCCATGGAAAGAGGATGAAATTTGCCCATCCACTTCTATACATTCAGATTTCAAATACAGCGATGAATGTTTTATCATGCAGACAGCTGGGAATTAAACATTCCAACAAACTCTTTCTGTCTTTCTTCTGCAGTGGCAGAGATCCATGCAGCGGATATCTCTGAGGTCAGGAACAGGAACCTTGGGAAACTGATGTACCCCATCCCAGATCTTCTCCTGAAGACCTTCTCCTGTCCCATCATTCTGCTGGTAATTCCTACCATCTCTAACAAGTGGCCCTTTGAAGCTCTCGACTCGGTTCCTAGACATTGGGTCTCCTCAGGTTTTCAAACTTTCTGCATGACCAGTCTGAATGATGTCTGGTAAGTATAATACTCTGCATTTATCACATACATGGTAAATTTTCTGCATTCTTATAGCTGGAATAGAGATCAAGCGCTGAAGAGTAGAGATTTTAATTCATGCCAATCTGTTCAGGTTTTATACCTGTTGTTTATTTTAATTTCATCCAAATTTTCAGTGTCAGTGTTTCTTGGCCTTAGTGATGTCTTTTGCAATAAGTTCTAAAGTGCAATTTTGTGTTCAAGGAGAACGGTATTTTGGAGTAACAGTTTTTTAACTGCTTCTTCCCACTTCTGGAGAACCTTGCTTATGTATTTTCATGAAACAGAGACCCTCAATCTGTATCCTCCATGCTCTTTAATAAAAAATGCAACTTGATTACAGAAAAGGTTTTTCTTTCAAAAATTAAAGACCCCAAATCATTCTATTCTCTTTCATACAAGTCTTTTGCAATTCCTAAACTCTGTTTCTTGATAAAATCACCTCTAAATTCTCTAACTTTATAAAAATCATACAGCCCATACATATAAAATATTCTAGATAGAGAAAAAAAATGACATATATGAGTTACATAGTTTCACATTATTCTCTACCACTTTCATACAACCAATATTTCATTTTCTCTTCAAATGCAAATGCACATTGAACTTACATCTTCATTGAGCTGTTTTCAATAATTCTGAGGTTCATTTCCTGAGATGATATGATTAATTTGGAAGCATGTGAGTGGTATGAGTGGTTAAGGTGTCTCCCTTCCTGTGTCAGCTCTTCTTCTCGAGGGTATCACTGCTGATTTTCATCTATCACTGTGTGGTCTGTTCATTACACACACACACACACACACACACACACACACACACACATATCTATATTCAACAAATCCTATTTTCTGATTAAAATTCTCATTTACTTCTCTTTTCTCTAGTCTCAGCCCTGTTAACATAACATATGCATATCTTCCTATGGTTGCTTTTTTTTTTAGTAGCTCATAGTAACACGTGCTGTCAGATGCATCTTAAAACACTAAATATGTTATATGTACTGATTTTCTCTTTCCCTCTCCTTTATTAGGACATTCAAAGAAATTGAACAGATTGATTCTCCATTGTCACAAATCATACTGATTTAACTACTCTTATTAGATGACCTTGCAGGTGTTTTATTATTCTGTTTTAAAATTTGATTTCAATGTTTTTACCAGATAGAGTTTTTACTCCTCTGCAGTTCCCTGGATAACCCATGCAGTAGTTAAAAAACATATGAGTATGCTTTATGCTACATTCTAACCCTTCATTATAAGAACTAATTTATTAGTCAGAATCACTTAACAATTACCTGAGTAAACCTGAGGAGGAGGTGCTTATAAGAATAACCTCTGATTTCAGTGGAAATTTCATGTGAGTGAAGGGTGAGACTGTCACAGTTCCTCCATATGGATATTCCCATGACTGAGCTCCACTGACTAATATTTTGCACTACATACCAACTTATCATTCTGTACCATATCCATTGGTATCAAAGTATTACTTGACAAAAGGAAGTAAAAAACTAGTACTTGTCTGGTAAGGTACCAATCAAGATGTGTAAGGGGTAAATTTTTGTCCTTAGGTATCAGCTGCTTTTTAATCTTATGCAGTCACTATTGTAAAATTCAAATGAAGAAATAGAAGACAATGTTCAAAGCTGGATAGCAATAGATGAAGGAAAAGTCTCTTAGCTGACACTAGTCTTTGATGTGTGCTCATCTGAGAGAAAACTTGGTCCAGAACTGTATTTACACTTGTTCCGCAAGTATTACTGCAAGAGGGCTTATGAGCGTAGGGAACATATGGAGAGGCTGGCAGGCATGGATTCCCTGGTGTGGTGGTTAGATTCTTTGCTCTGAACAGGCAAGCTTTTAAAATTCATTTGAACACTATAAAATACACAACCAGTATGCTGGGGAAGTCTGTACTTAGAGAAGAATTACAATTATGAAAAGGAATTAAATATTTTAAGATCTAATGCAACTTTAGACTTTAAATAATTATTCTCTAAGTCTATATGGTAGTCTAACGTTACAAGCTAAATTACTTCTCAGCCGTGTCACACAGTGAATATATCAAATCTATCAAGTTTCTTTGAATTATTTTTTTAACATCTGGGCTCTCCCACCTTTACTTATTTATCATTTATTTTAGTATTTGCTCTTTGAAATTCTGAAAAATCTTCTGATTCCATAGTGACAGCAATTCCCTTCCTCAACGGGTTGTTCTATTGCAAGATGTCCTTCAGTTAAACTAAGCTTGATCCACAATCCACCAAAGTCACCGGAACAAATTTTAACAAATTTCAGTGGAGCTTATGGTATGTGTTGGAAATGTGTAGCTTACTTCCAGTTCCTTTGTCCTGATCATATTTAAGCCATCAGTGCTATTTAAAATAGCATTTGCACAAAAATACTTGATGAATCACAGACAGCATATGTCTAGATTTCTTTATCAATGTAAAATATAAAATGAAAGCTAAATGTTTTCATTGGGCTTGTCTAACATTGCAACTATTTTGACTATTTGATATAAAAGTCAAGACTATTGTCTCTGTTAAAGTTGGATTTATATATTATGTGTATATATATATATACTAGTGCACATTATTGCCAAAAGAGTATCTCCATCCTTAGAATCATAGAGTCATTAAGGTTGGAAAAGAATTCCAGGATCATCAAGTCCAACTTTCAACCAAATACCATCATACACACTAAATTATATCACTAAGTGCCACATCTACTCTTTTTTTGAATGCTTCCAGATGATGGCTCCACTACTTACTGGGGAGCCTGTTCCAATGCTTAATCACTGTTTCAGTGAATAAATTTTCTCAATATTCAATCTGAATCTTCCTTAGTGCAGTTTGAGACCGTTTCCCCTTGTTCTGTTGCTGGCTGCCTATAGTGATAAAGGATTAGCAGAAGGCTGAGGTGTTTAAGGCTTTCTTTGCCTGTCTGTAAAAGTAGTACCAGTCATTCCCTTGGTACCCAGTCCCCTGAGATGAAGAAGGGGTGGGGAGCAGAATAAAACCCCGATAATCCAAGGAATTAGAGTGTCCAGAGAAGGGCAGCAAAAGTAGTGAAGGGTCTTATGAGGAGTGGCTGAGAGAGCTGGGGAAAAGGAGGCTTAGGGGAGACCTTATCACTCTCTACAACTACCTGAAAGAAGGTTGTAGCAAGGTGAGGGTTGGTCTCTTCTCTAAATGCAGGTAGACATTTTTAGATACTCTCAGAAAAAGTTATTTTATTGAGAAAAAATAAACTAGATGTTAATTGCAAGCAAAATAATTACTTTTAAAAGATTGGTCTTCAGTTGTATTAACTTTGTATTCCAAAATAAGGGATGACCACATTTATGAATATTAGACTTCTAGAAGAAAACTGAAGAAAATGAAGTCATTAGTCATTTGGATATCTATTTCTGTAAGGGAGATCAGTTTATGCAAGCATGAAGAATACATACATCACCTGGAGAAGCACGGTATCTAGCGCTAAAGCCTCCGTCCAAAGACCATAAACTGCTTCATTTCACTGTAGCAGTTACAATGGAAGTAACACACTGCACAGAAAGGATTTTTACCAATTATTATCATAAATTGTCAGAATGGTACTAACCATAGGATTTCACTTTCTGTGTGTTTTATAATTCTTTTTTAGCACTCTAGAAAACAAACACCATCTATCATCCCCTTGTTATCACAGAGTTATTGTTATCGGCTTTATTTTAGAATACTTGCTAAAAATGTCTGAAGTCAATTTTGGTCACCTGACCTGTTTCCTCTTACCTCATTTTCTATCCTATTCTGTTCTGCTCTATTCTGTGTTATTCTATTCTATTCTATTTGCACAACATCCTTTAAACAACTTTAGTATCTGACTGCCTTCCAAAAATGCACTAACTGATGTTACTAACATCTGTCATGTGTAGTTCATTTTTCCTCTCATCTTCTCTGCAGGGACAGGATGAGAAAGAAAATGAACCACACATTGTGTGTGCAATGTAGTGTTATGTGCATATGCATTATGATAGAGTCTTTAATTACATACTCTCATCTTGTTTTCCCACAGGACCCCTGCCTCATTCAGTCCACAGGACAGACACATGTGAGACATTTCAGAGTCCACAGGCAACCACCAGTGTAGCAGTTCCTGATGTGTTTTTTTCATCTGCTGTAGTGCTTTTAACTGTGTTTCTTCTCCTAACATTTGGGGTTTTTTTAATCTTCACATGTTATTGACATTTTCCATAGAAAAAAATAGCAAGATAGTAATCATAAGAAAATTAAATATAAATAAGCTATTAATTGGACCTGAAAACAATGCACAGTTAATTCTCCAAGCCTCAGTGCACCTTTACACATAATCCCAAAGTGGGATCCAGGAAGAAAAAACGGGATGTTTTTCCCACCTGCTCCACTCTGTCTGAAAATTGGGGTATGCAATCGTGAATCTGTGAAGTTGGAGGAAGCAAGAATGCTGCTAGTACCAAGGATTTGAGAAGCCCCTGTTTCCACATGGCTTGAACTTTTAATATGTCTGTGTCATCTGCAGTGGTACCTTTTGCAAGTAAACAGAGCTAGTTTGGAATCCTCTCTGTTATCATCTGGTACCTGACATGTGCAACTCATTGCATTACATCAATATGCTTGCAAGTGAGTTATTCAAAGCACTAGCAATCCCCCAAATGCTTATTAATTTAGAATCAAGAGGCTAAGAAGTATTATTTGTTATCTTGGGGTTTTTTTCCCCCAAAGAGAAACTGACTTTTTTTTTCTCACTTATTCCTTATCAATGAGTTGATATTTTTGTGGGTTACTTTTTTCTTTTTCTTTTTTTTTTTCCCTTCCAATGCATGAATGTGTAAGGACAAGAACACTGCAGATCAAACATATAGATCATGCATTCTTTTCCTTATTCTGTATACCATCTTAGTTCCAATTCCTTTTAAATAAAATATGCTTCCATACTTTACAGCAGGTAATTATTTTGTCATTTTGGAATGCCCTCAAAACCACATTAGAATGACTGTCATAAACATTTGTCTAAATGAAAGCAGACATGGTTTTCTTTCAATGAAATAATATTAAGATTTTATATTTATCTGTTAGAAACCTTGTAGTTTCATGGATACTACTGCTAGTTTATAAAGGTAAAAGTTTTCCCTGTGATGCTGTGAACAGGAGTTTCATACAAAAATGGGCATGGATGCTGGCTTGTGTGTGTGTTTTGCAAGTAGTTGCGTACAGTAGTAGATTAACTCCATCTGTTAGTCCACAGGCAGGGCCATTTGAATTTTGCCTGTGAAATATGAACCCAGGCTAAAGAGGGAGTAAGAACTCAAGTCTTTTCTTATCTTCAGATCATCTGAGCCAATATAAATGTATTGCAGTATGGAAAGGAGCCCTTTTAAATCCATTTCAGACCAAACTTGGAAATGTTTGAACAGCTTAAAGCTTTTAACCTTGAATCTCATTGTAGCTTAATGGGGTGTTTTTGTTTGTTTGGGGATATTTTTATTCTTGGTGGGTGAGGGAAGCATCCAGATTTTTCTCTTCAGCTATGGAGATCTCTTTGATCTCTGCTTCTTTTCAGAGTGAGTCCTCTGCTTGTTCTGGCAGCACTACACCTATTTTATGAAGCAAAGTGCAAAATTGCACTGCTTGTATATGTGAATCACCATAAACAAGTTAAAAACCCTTACATTTGCACTGGAAGATTTTCAGTTCATAAAAAGTCAAGTGTAAATTTATAAAGCCTTAATACATCTAAATCCAGGCCTTTGGGGCCAATATGTTTACTACCTGAATTGTATATCTCCATACCAAGAAGCCTCAGTGTCCATTCCAGAATGTTTGGATACACTGCAAACAACTATCAAAGCAAATATTGTATGTCTGCTAATGAACATTTTCAGAGCAGTTATGTGATGTTTGACAGGATTTTTCTCTTACTGAGTAAATCCCCTCCAAATGTTCATAAGCGTTAGCTCAGAAGTACATAGTGACATACATACCATAAACACAGCTGTTACAGGGAAAATGTATTTCACAGGTCCAACACTGAGGATTTCTGTTTGATATTAAAAAAAATGAAAAACTGTTGATGATCCTATGAAGACCTCGTTCCTGCTTTAGAGTAAAGCTGCATGCCTATTTGATGGTCATTTTTCTGAGATGAGTGAAAAGGAATTTTGGCTAACTGTGAAGAGAACAGAGGAGCCCTTTCTGCCTTTTAATGTGGTGTATATAATATCTCGAAGGGAGGCTGGCAGTGGGTAGGGGGAAGCATGGTTGTCCAGCCCTTTTTCATTCCTGAAGCAATTTGGGATTTTCTATTTCTGTCACCACTCTTATCAGCATGAATGTACACATATCAGCACTCTAACAAAAACTACAGACATGCATACTCCCTGCCAATCCCACAATCTCCTTGTCCAGTCTAGTAATTACAAGGTATTCCAAAGAAATACCTGGATTTCAAAGAAGCTGGTATATCTTCCTATGTTATCTCTTGCTGCAGGGTGTGAGTTTACCTGACAGCATTGCCATAGTTTTTGATACTTTATTATTTGCATTCATTTTAGCCTGTTACAAATGTGACATGTGTCAGTAGCATGCTTACACTGCAGCTTTCACTGGAAGAGGAGCATACTGCTATTGACTGGTAAATCTGGTAGCTCAATAGATTTTATCTTGAGTTTCTTTCCTTCCTGATTTCCTTTAAAAAATTCTTCTCTCTCAGTTTTGGTGACTTAAAGTTCCTCTTCATATAGAGAAATAGAAATAATTTTTCTAAAACCATGTTTCTTTTACATGTATCCCACAGATAAGGGGAAAAACATACTGCATCCATTATTTTCAAGAAAATAGAATCTATTTCTACTGTACACCTGTTCTGCAAGTCTGGAGATCTCCTTTATTTTAAGAAAGCAAAGACTTGCGTGTAACAAGTTAGATTTTAAAATTATTTGTCTTCTGGATAATTCAATAGGTTCACAATGATTAAATGTAATTTTTTGCTCAGCAGCAGGGTCATGTCACAGCACAGCCTTTTCTTTTCAACCCCTTTAATAACACTTTTGTAAAGTGTTTTACTGCTTCATTCAATAGTTTCTCAATTATTGTGTATGCTACATCTTATCTGTTAATTTGAAAAATTTTTATCTGGGTATATGTCTTAGGCATTGACTTGCAAACACTTTATTTATATTACTTTTATGCAGACTTTTGAAAAATTAATACTGTGTATTTCCTAGGTTTACCTTCTCTAATGATGCCTCGATAATAAACTTGGCAATTTCAGTACTCTTAGTTTAATTTATTTTCAATGTGCTGTACATAGAAGGAGAATTTGTTGGTGTTTTTCTTTCCTAAATCTTAAATATATCACCAAAATTAATATTGGCTCACAACAATTGAAATAATGGGTGAAGATACAGTTACAGATCTGGGCTATATTGTGATCTTCATGCAGAGAGTTATACATTCAGTTAAATTTCTGAATCCTGGAAGTTATTTCTTGATTTTCTCTAGAGTTGCTGAAAGTAGAGTAATCCTGTTTATTAGTCTTAGATGAATACTGTCTGTCACTATGCTCACTAAGTCATAGGTTGCAAACATTTTTATCTTACTAGTTTAATTCCTAAAATACATTTGGTAACAAAACCACACTGTTTTACAGATCAGCACGGTTAAATTTTATTGCTTCAAAAAAGAATGCATCATGATTAAAGAAGGATATGAAATTTCAGTCTTCAAAGTTCACAGCTTGGCTAGTATTCAGCCCACGCAGCAAAGTATGTGGTTGCACTGCAATTCAAACTACTGTATTTTCTATTTGGATCATCATGGTATTCAGTCCAAACTACTAAACACGGAACTGGAATATCAATGCATGTATTTTGACTCCTTTGTTAAACAAATTCGAATGCTCAGTATCTGTGCCACAGTACTGGTTAAAGATGACTTTTCACTCAAATAGTGTTGAGGGAATTTTACTACTGTCTTCAGTTGCCTAATGGGAGGTAATAGAGGAGGCCTACCTGACTCCTCTTGGAAGTGCAAAGTGAAGTGACAGACACAGGAAGCTCTGAATAAATATTAGTGAAAAAAATTACAATGATGGTGGTTAAAGAAGGGGAGAGGTAGCTCAGATTAGTCTATTTGGGAATTTTTTGGGGGTGTTTTTTGTGGTTGGTTGTTTGCTTTTGGTGGTGTGTTTGTTTTTGTTTAATTTTTTTGTTTGGGGGGTTGGGGTTTTTTGTTTGTTTTCTTTTTGGTTTATGTTTTTATTTAATGGCATGGATGATCACGATTTTATCATTAAACATTATTGACAGAAATATGTCAATTTATGGCAGTCAATGAACAATTTAGCCTGAATGTGAATATTCTTCCCACATGTATTCTGCTTCTGAAGACTAGGTCCCCAGCTTGTGATTTCATCTTTGAGTGTGTTTATGCAGATGTAATAAGGATCACTTTCTGTTATTTTAACATCATAATTACCTAAAGCAGCAGTCCTTAAGGCTGTGCCAGTTTCTATCCAGAATAGATAATGTCTCTCTGTTTGAAGGATTTACTAATACTTTCCCATCATCTTAAGGTATCTCTGTGTTGGTAGTTGTTAAAATAGATATGTATTAAAAAACCCTCTCCGACATCAGTGGCCAAATTTGAAAGATGTTACTCAGTTATACAAGTATTTGCGGGAACCAATTTGGTATTTGAGTTTCAAAATGTTTCAGAGTCCAGAACAGTAAAGAGAAGTTTTATTGTTGATTTTTATTGGAAGAAGAATCAGAGCTTTAAAGAATGAGTTTAAACTAGTTAAATGACAAAAGAGAAGCTTCTCTTTGTTCCCTCAAACAATGCTCTGATAAAACATTAAGTATTTCCAGATCAGGTGGTATAATAAGAATGCAGATGAGTGGGAAAACACTTTAGATTTCAGAGCATTTAAAAATTATACTCCTTCTTTGATCATGTTTTAATTTAATTAAACATATGTTTTTAAACTACTCCTATTTCTGCAGAATACTGTAAGCATTTCCATTCCCATCCCAATAAGGAAAGGCAATACACTTGTAGCACTCCAAGCTTATTGATACAGAGAAGACTAAATACTTTGAAATTCTCTAGTTTTCCATTTTCAGGTTTTTTCTATGACATATTAAGTGATTAATTGAATTACATTCACTGCACAAACATTTTATGGTTGAAAATATACCAACAGAAACACTGCATCTAAAAAAGAGGTATAAAAAATAAGTTAGAGTGCAAAATCACAGCTATTGGTGTCTTTATGTGTGAAATTTCTTCCTTCCCCCAGCAGATCCCTCCTGACTCACAGCTTTCTAAAAGTTAAATTTTTGTTGCTACTTTCTTTTTCACTTACCTGCACAGCACAGCAAGGTTGTTTGTTATGGTTTTGTTGGTTGGTTTTTTGTTCAATTGGATATTTTCATACCAATTTTGTGGTATTGATGAAAACATATGTAATACAAATACAGCTCTAGGAAAGGGATTGGTCATAAATATTCTCCTCTCCAACAGCTGAGATTCAATGACACTTGGGTTCAGGTTGCAAATATTAAAAAAAACAAATCCTTAAAATAAGGTCAGCTGACAAACAATGCTTTCAGATGAACAATCCTGTTTGCTGGAGAAGGATAAAAGTTTTTCACATACTTATTTCCAGGACAAGGGCTTCTAGAAGCATAGAAGGAACAGAATGTAGTTTGTGCATTTCAAATTAAGAAAGGGCATATTATTCTTTTCTCCATCAGCTCTCTCATGACAGCATCTTATCTGACATTTTTTCACTGCATGATGGTGAGAAGATGTGCACCCTGTGCAGGAGTTTGCTTTGTTATCTTAGAGTCCTCTTTCAACAAAGGCTGTTCTGCACCAGGAATATTGCAATCCACTGCCTAGTATACATCAGAACATGAATTGTCAGCAACTTATGAGAAAAATATGAACACTGTTTTTTTAGATGTAAATTCTAATTAGTTGCCATTACAATCTGTCTCCTCTGCATTACAAGGATTTCCACGACAAGACAGGGAGCCACTGTTTCTAGGGGTCTCTGTGAGGTAGAACCTCATATATAATTAAATAAATATTTATTTTAAGACATAGAGTGTGTTAAGTGGGGATGCCTTATAGTGCCCTGGTTTTTAGAGACAACATGGTGATGGAACTTATTGTACTCAGCAACTAAGGAAGATTTCAGCAGTATAATAAAAGCAAGGCCTCTTATAAACCCCTTGATTTAACAAATTACACAAGGGATTTATTACTGGCAACCTGTCTAATGAAACAAAGCATGCTGTGGTCAGGGTCTGACAAATGAAAACAAATTGAGCAGATAAGAATTCATAGTTAACTTGAGTTTTATATTCTGAGCTAAACTCTAAATTCTACAAAGAAACAGGTTTTCAAACTCTCCTAGCAGAGTCTGAGGGGTAATAAGGTATTGGGACATTATATGTTACTCTTTAAATGATCCACCTCTAATGAGTACAAAACCAGGGTGCAATCTTAAACTGGAGATGCTATCTGTTCTTTGGGTATGCTTATCATTACTTTTAATGGAAATTGCACATACGCATTAAGAGAAATATAGGCCCCATCTCCTTCAGTTTCTCATTTTGTAACACAGTAAATACCAACCCATATGGTATTTTTTAATAGAATACACATTTGATCATCCCTGTTCATTTATAGAGATTTCTTAAGATGTAGTTTAAAGTGAACACACCAGATACATTTGTTAAAGAGAAAATTCGCTACTAGTTCTAGGCATAAATTTAAGAAATGTTTTTAGTGACTAAAATATTTATAAACTGTGCTACACATTTTACATAGTGAAAATGTGTTTATTGCTAGATTCCTAATATTAGAATAATCTCATTTGCATTTTAGTAGAAACACTAAAAATACATTTTTATGTTTCAAGTTTATTTTAAACTGCTGTTTTGGACTGCCATCCTTCATAACGGGCATGAACTAAAAAAGTCCTAGAAATATAGATATCATCTTTGAGAAATAGCTTTTAAACAAGTAGGATGTGTCATCAGGATGAAGTACCACATGTCGTTAATTATACATGGTTCAAGTTCTATAATATAATCAGATACGGATTCAAACTCATGCCTTGGTTTGTTATCACAAGAAGATACTTATGTGAACAGGCATATTTCTTGTGCTTTTAAAGATATGCTTCACATAGTTGCCTTCACTGTGGGAGCTTTTGTGGCTATTCAGTGGTAATCATTTCTGCTTTGCAGCAGAGTGGAAAAATACAGGGAAAGTTTAAGAGATCCTTCAAAACAGTCTCTGCTGCTGCTGACAGAGATCACAGCATAAGCTATTTGCTGTAGAACGAAACAATAATAAGGCTATTATTCTCATAATAGTCATAAAGGTGTTGCCTTTAGCACTGAGGGTCACTGAAGCCCTGTAAATGACCTAAGAAAACATAACTAGTGGAAACTTCCCCAGAAATTTAGAGTCAGATTCATATAACTTTCCTAGCAAATCAAAATCTGCCAAAAATCTTCAAAATTGTTTTGAAAATTCACCTAACATGCTATGAATTATACAATCAGAGTTTAGATGTGAAATACCAAATTTCCTGTGTGTTACTTATCTATTGTAAACAAGCTACTACTTTTCATTCAAATATTCTGATTTCTCTCTGATTCAGTACATCTTATTAAGATTAATGGATTCTGTCTAATGTCCTAAAGACAACCCCAGAGAAAACAAAACTGCACAACCTCCAAGAGGTTATGCTGAAGTATAAAGGCTGAACACTGGATTGCACTTGCCTCTCAGTCTTTGTCAATGATCAGGGACAAAGATACCTGCTGCCTAGGAATTGCGCTTCTCTCAGGGTGTGAATATTAGATGACGTACATTTCTTTTTCACAATCAAGAAACCTTTTTCACTACCAAAACTGACTCATCAACATTTTTGAAAATATGATTTTCATTGTGGCCCATTACATTGAAATCCTGGATAAGACTCAAATATGGCATTATATTATTGTCAAACACAGCTCATATTTAAAAGATGTAATGACACTTTACTTAAAGAAAGGAAATATCTACAAGAGAAAAAAAAATACCATGGGTATTTGAAGACAGCAAATTAGTGATATATGCCCCTTAAGACCGCCTCATTTCTAGCAGAAAAATTCACCAAAACTTCATTCAGAAGGCAAGATTTTCTGTGAAATAGGTGGAGTCATTTGGCAGAGAACCACCTACCAAATCATGATGTCAATGACAAAACATGCAGAGAGCAAACTCAGACAGCAATTTACAGGAATTCTTTTTAGTGTCTCACATATGAGTAATGTATGTATACAATCCAGCGTCTTACAAACACATTGGTATATTTTCAGTATTAAAACCAGCCTAAGGTTTTAAGAACGTCAGTACAGGGAGGACTATGTGCAATAAGGGGAAGTACACTGATGGCTTCTGTAATAGATCACCTGAAGAATGGTAATAGATGACATGTAAAAGAAGTAGTTTTGAAAAGATGTGGCCACAAACTTATTCTTACAAAAGCCTCCCAAACCAAACCCTTTATAGATTCCTCATTTTCTACCCTAACAATTTCTGCTCCTCATTTCATTGCAACATTAGTACAATTACAGAATCATTTAGGTTAGAAAAGACCCTTTAGATCATCAAGTCCAACCATAAATCCTGTATTGCAAGTTCGCCTATTAACCATGTCCCTAACCACCACATATACATGTCCTTTAAATACCTCCAGGGATGGTGACTCAACCACCTCCCTGGCAGCCTGTTACAATGCTTGATACCTCTTTCAGTGAAGAAATTTTTCCTAAAATCCAAACTTTACCTCCCCTTGTGCAATTTGAGGACACTTCTCGTTTTCATTCACTTGTTACTTGGAAGGCACCAACATCCACCTCACTACAACCTCAAAAATATTAGCAGAAAACACCACACAAAGTTAGGTCATGAATCTCTGCCTCAGTTTTCCATTTATACAACTGAAATGGAGTCAAATTGCTAGCTAGGAAAAATGCTTTTCAGTCAAAATGTACTGAAAAATCTCAGAAGAAAATCTGACCCACAGTTTTCCCGTCTAATAGGAAAAGTTTTGAAACCCGCAATATATCTCCTCCACAGCAAAGAAAAAAAAAAGTGATTAAGAGATACAAGCACTTGGAAAACAATAGGGTGGTTGAAAAGTCTCAAAGTAATGTGAATTGGAGAAAGCTCAAAGGGAGTTGTACTAGTAAGGACAAAATCCAATAAACTCTAAGTAAGAGTTTCAGTTATGGATAAACAGAAAATGGACTTTCAGGCATGGACTGGAGAAAAAAAAAAGGAAGCGCATAATGGGTAATCAGATTAAGAAAGACAGGGAAAAATGGGAGTTACAAAACAAATACATGGAGAATGACATTGGGGAAATCGAATGTTTAGAAAGAGTTTAGAAATAGTCAATTTTTGAAATTATCTCATTCAGTATGGTAGGCTGTGAAAGCGACAGTGTTTACTGCTGTGTATTCCTTGGCTGAATTTTACAGGCAACTCTGATTAACAGCAGCTTGATGTGATGATTTCTATAGTATGACAATATTTTCACTAAGAACAACAGATTTATATTCTTAAAAACTGCTATTCAAAGCAAGCTATCATATAAGAAATAAATAAAGCAGTTTTATTATGGGAGTGGGTTTTTATTGTCTTGCTAGATGCTTAATCATAAAAAGTTAGCAAAGCCGGAATGTAAATCCACCCCTTTTCTTTTGTTTGAGTTAACATTTAAATTGCCTATCTCACAATTTCATGTTTTAAAGCACTATTTTGATTGACAAGATGTATGAACATACACTACTTAACATTACACAAACTACTTCATACAATCAGTGTTTTTAGGAGAAAAATTAAGGGATCCAGGAATAGACTAAAATGAAACAAAATGCTCAGTGAAAACTAGGAGTGTTTTGTTTCTTGATTTACAGGTTTTGGTACAGGACTGCAAATGCTAGACATCTGTACTATATTAATTTCCCAAGCAGTAACTAAAATTGTTGATGAAGCTGAACTTCACATTCACTTTAAATTTCCCAAAGCAGTGAAACTCTGCCAGTTTCTGAATTTTAGCCAGATGTGATATGTGGCTTGCCCCCAGGAGCTGTTGGATTTCCCACTGGCTGGTTTAATACAGCCAAGAACCTATTTCTGTTTTGTGTTTGGAGAATCCAACATGTTCCAATCCAGAATTGCAACTGCAACTGAACAGTTTATTGCTTGCATTTATCTTTATCCTGCTCCTTACTCAGATAGAAGATAGAGGGGGACAAGAAGAATGCCATCTCTCCTTAGTTGAGGTAAAAAAAGAAGGTGAAAAAGTGGGAGTAGATTAGGTCAGAACACACTTTGTACTCTACCTCACTCATGGCTTAAATATTCTCAAGCAGTTTATTATTATGTCACATTTCAACAGCAAAACACCTCAACTTTTATACGTAAAAGTACCTTGCAGCGCTGAAAGACAGACAAACCAAAACCCTCAGTGCTTCCTGAGGGCTTAAGGACACGGAAGGAACCCAATGTCGCAGCTTGAGAAAGAAAAAATGTGCTGTCTCCTTTTTAAATGTTGCATGTGGTAAAGCTATGGGCCTGATACTGAAGAAGTTCAAAATTTTTCTGACAAACCTATCAGTTATGGTAAGAGCTGACCTGAAACATTTATATTTTATTTGTGTGCCATAACATCTAAGGGCAGTAATCACAGGAAAGGGTTTTGTTGTGCTAGACATCATTCTAGCATGGAACAAATGTGTAAAACATTATTTTCCCGACTGTGATTCCTTTTGTTCCAAATCCTGATATACTGGCAAGGGGTAACAAATCAACGCAAACATACCACAGCTCTCATTAGCATATAACATTTCATTTTTAGGATGATCCACAGCCCTAAAATGGAATAAATAGAAACAGAATACGTGTGAAAATGAATCCTTTATATCCATAAAAACCCTACATGCATTTAAAAATGAAGACCCAAACCATACATATCAGTTCAAACATATGTTACTATTAGCATTCTCTCCAGAGTCAGATCTAGAGCAGCAGCATTAAAATGTTTTCATGAGGTTATAGTCCAAAGAGAATATTATCCTGGGAGCAGAAGGCAGAGGTTCAGTGACTAGGTGTTATCCTTCTGAGGCCTTTTGTCAGAGGTGGGAGAAATTGGCTGGAGTGATCCTATGACATCGTTCCAAACTGGGAAACAGCTTTCTGGGAAAGCAGGTAGGTTTTGTAAGAGCTGTTAGAGGGGCACAAAGGGGATGAAAAGGAAAGCTAAAATAACAGTACATTCATGACCACAGTCTGCTTAGTAAAGAAAGGCTTAGTCAGCCATTGTCACATCTGCTGAAGGTGAATTTCATGGTCCTTCCCTGCATCATCCTTGCAGTTGGTGACAAAAACTTTTCCCAGAAAAGGAAAGACAGAGAGTTCAGGCAATATGCTGATGACAAAACAGAGCAAGTGAAAAGGCAGACTCCATTATGGCTCAGCGACGGAGTTCTCTGTTTTCTCCTTTTCTTCCCAATATCATTCTGAAAGCAGCCCATAGACATGGTAGTTTGTATGGTTTATCTCTGCACGAGAAATTGTAGGCTCTTTGATTCTGTTACATAAAACAAACCATATGTTAGAGAAAGTGGTAAGAACAGGAGGGAAGGCACCATAGAAAGCAGTTCAGACTCACTCAGCAATGTGCATTCCATGAAAGACTTGCATCGGAAATGGCAGAAAAGCATTCATTGATCTGTAAACCTCTCTCACTATGAGGTCCAAAAAGCAACTTATTTGGCCTCAAAATATTATAGTTCAAGGTCTAAAATAAATAGATTTGGTAGATTATCAACCACAAATATTTATATATACGTAAGTCTGGTCTGCCAAAATATCATGGAAATTGTATATGATGAAAAACATTTTATAGACAGACAAAATTAGTTTTGTGGTGCGGGGTTGCTGTAATTACCCTTTATTTCAGTGGAAATGCTGTTTAGGTAATTGGCAGTAAGGATTAAATACCTGATAGTCTTAAGCTAAAAACAAGTTGTTCAAAGAGAAGTGCCTCAGTGGATATTGTGTATGCCAGTAACATTTAGTAAAATACAAAAATAATCTCTGCCAGACAGAAAGATCATCTAATGGAAAGCCTGTTTGGACATAATACAAGAGCTGCAATTCATATCTAGAATAAGAATCAGATATTAATTTTAATTTTGAAGAATTTTGCAAATGAGGCTCTAGCTATTCAGCTAAAAAACACTGAATGTTCTGTTCCTTGGTGGAAATAGATTTATATTATTTGAATTTATTTATATTGACTGTTACCTTAATAACTGGTAACTTAAAAAATAGCTAAATTGTTAAAACTAAGGGAAAAATTCTGTTTATGTAGTGATGGGTAAATAAGAAGCAGGACAGCAAATTTAAGACCCACACTGGCCTTTGCAACTGAAAGATACTGAATCACAGAATCATAGAACAGCAGAGTTAGGAAGGGATCTTGGAAGATCTCCTGGTCTAACCTTTCACAGGAAAAGGAGTCTAGCTGAGAGCATCTTGAAAACCTCTTACGTTGGGAACTCTACCATGTCCCTAGGGATGTTGTGGCAGGGAATGACTGTTGTCACTATAAAATTTTTTTTCTTATATTGAAATGAAACCTCTCCCCATGAAACTTATACCCACTGTGCCTTGTCTTCTCCTCTGTCCTCTTCATAGCTGCTCTTTACATTCTAGGATACTGTGGTGAAGTCTCCCCGAACTTTCTGTTCTCCAGGGTGACGTGATGGAACTCCTTCAGTCTTTCTCAAAGGGAAGGATCTCCAGTCCTTTGGTCATCTTTATGGACTCCTTTGGACCCTCTACAGTCTGTACATGTCTTCCTTGAATTGTGGGGACCAGGACTGGACACAGTACTCCAGGTTTGGCAGGACAAGTACTGAGCAGAGTGGGAACACAAAGGTGGCAACTTTAGAAATCTGCATCATCATTCCTGAGGATGGAACTGGGACACAAAATGCATAGAGTTCAGTATAGAGGTGGAAAGATCCACAGCTCCTAGCTACATTCCTTTCTTTTGAAAGTCCAAAAGACCATGAACAGACGTAGTTGAATGGTAATCAAAATATTCTCTTCCTTCATATATAGGGCGATCCCTGCTCAGTGTAGTTTGAATGAACCTGTTCATCAAAATGCATCTTCACAGTGCAGGGAAGCAAAGACATCTCACAGGTGCCTTTATAATAGCCACAAATGCAGATTACCTGTGTTGCCTAACACACAATATACACTTGCTTGATTTGCTTAAAAATTTTAAAGCTTTTGAAATTCTTTTGTATTTTACCAATACAAGTAAAACTAATTATCCATTGCATCTTTTCCTGAAAGGTAACCTTCTTATTTGGATTTTGGTTTATTAGGGCTTTTTTATTATTACATCTTGCTTTTACTGGCTTTAGAATGCTGCCATTCACCAAACTTGGAAATTATCACAACAATCTGAATTTTCACATAGTAAAAATATTTATCACCCTCAGGCACAAAATATTTTGTCATTTGCTCAAAGTCTCATTTAAATGATAAATATGATCAACATTTAATCATTTCTTTAGAAAATAACACTAAGACATGCCAAATTTTCAATGAACTTATTCGTACTGATTCTAATAAGCTGAACAACTTGTTTTGGCTGCAGCTATCTTTTTTCCATATGGAAGTGCTTCTACTAGCTTTCTTCCAGATTATGTGGTTGAGAGGAGGATGTGGAGAAAAGTCCTATGTGTTTTTTTGTGGCACAAATTCATTTTGAGGACTGAAACCTGCAATGGAAATTGCTCTCAGTAAACCTGCACCCCGAGGACATGTTTTGGCACTGTTACAACCAAATCTGTACCTTAGCAATCTGTGTCTAAATTCATGAAGTATATAACAGGTTTGAGGATGCACACAGTTTATGCTGAGCATGTGTCTGCAGAGACAGCATGCATCTTCACTTAGGTGCATTGCACTGCTGCCACTTCTTCAGTGGTGTGCACAAAGGCAATTTTAGCAAGTTTAGGATGGATGAAAAAGGCAATACTACAGCAAGGAGACCACACAGATCACCGCAATGAAAAGAAAAATTGCTAACAGAGACAGAAAAATCTAGTTTTCTAATTACCTAAATGAAGATAAAAAACCCAGCTTTTATATCAAGTAGAAATAAAATTATCACCAAGAGTGATCCATAGTTAGGGTGCAATATCACAAGCAGAATTTAAAACCTTCTAAGGCTCAGGTCTAGAAAAAGAATATTCCTTACTGCCCCATAGCTTTAAATACAAGTTCCTGCAACCCATTTTGAACTAAACCAATGATGTTATTGGCTGAAAATAGCTCACTTATTTTATTAAATGTATTTTCATTTGCTGAGTAATGGCCATGCAAGCAGCAGCACTAACAAAAGGAGGCAATAGTAATGTACACTGAGGACTGGACAAGACTGGGCACCTCTTGGCAAAAGTACCATCTAAAACTGGTTTAGTATTCTTGTAAAACCCCAAGCACAGAAAAGAATGGTCAAACAATGTGACTGTAGCACCAGAGATTAAAACGCTGTGCTTTCCAAGTAATTTTGCATTCTGATAGTTGGCTATGAATTTATACATGGATCCAGATTTCATATATTTTAGAGGAAGTTTACATCATCAGTTCTAATCAGGACTGGGGAGCTGTTTACTGATCTGCCCTTAGCAATCAATGCACGAAACCAAAACTCTTTGAGAGAAGAGCTCTTTGTGCACTCAGCTGTCAGCCTGAACGAACACCGTGCTGCTGTCTCTGTTCTCACCTTCCACCCAGGATATTGGTCCTCCTTTCACAGACTCAACACACAATGGAGAAATTAGGACAGAAAATTTGCACTAAGAAAAAAAGTGTTGTTGAACAAAGAATTTTCTGTCCTATGTGATGACATTTGCACAGACATCAGAAGAAATTGAGATTTGAGTTGGTAAGACAAAAGGTAAATAATTTGCTTCCATAGCCATCCTGGAATACGGCATTACTGTGTCACCTCCTTTTTCTCTTCTTTAAATTTTGAATTATCCACTGCCACACTATAGGGAGCAGAGTAAGCATCAGTAAATGAAGGATTATCTGGAAAAGGCCAATCCTAAATGTAATAAATCTTCACGGAACAGAGATCTGTAAGGACCTTCCAGATGTCCATGCTATATCTGGTATGCACAAATTTATGACACATACATTGGAAAAATAGCTGTGGAACCAGGTAAAAGAAGAAAGCAATGAAGAAGTGAAAATAATTTCCTAAATGTCCCAAGGTATCTCAATAGATATTGTCATTGTGATAATAGTTATCTCAAGGTATGGAATCATCCAGATCACACTGTATAATTATTTTAACACAATGAATACAAAAATGAAGTAATTTTCAAGAACTGGAACAGGCTTATTAAAAGTTTATGTGTATTGAACCACAAACGGAATATGAAAGCAATAGGAAAAATTAATAACAGACACAAAACCCAGTCTACTGGGAAGGAATAAACTTTTACAGACAAGAAGAAAAAGCAAAGGAAAAAAAAGGACAAACTACCCTTGCTAAAAAATAATTCTTTTAAGTATTTTTCATGTGCATCACATCAAATTATACTTAACAGAATAGCATTCATATGTGTATATGGAATAGAAATAGCTCTGTAACGAATGGTGGTAGAAGTGCAAAATCTTCAAAGACTAAGAACAATTTCTTAAGCATTTGAATTCTAGCAAAAGCTTATCTGAGCTATTTCGAGTTACTTTCAGATCTGTAACACTGATCAGGAAACCTTTAAAGAACAGCCCCTCTTGAGAGAATGTCATATTCTTTTTTTGGTCAGATTAAAACACAGGGATGGTTTTTCAAATGTCTTAATTGCTGTCCTGAGCTCATGAACCTGGAAAGGTTAATGGAAAAAGCTCCCCTACCGACTTTAGTAGGAGGGACTCAGATCTTGTAGCAAGCATTTTAGAAAAGTTCTATGCATTGTGAAAATGTTTTTAAGGAATTTTGGAACTCCTTATAGCATTGGTCCTTTCTCTTCAGATCTGAGTGATTTTCCAAAGAGATGAGAGGCACAGACTTTACGTTTGGTCTAGGTCCCAGTCTACTGAAAACCGGCTAGCATTTAACTAGTTTTCAAGCAGGGTAAGAAGAATGACCCTGGAAACTACAGGCCTGACAGTCTCACTGCATTGACTGGTAAAATTATGGGAAATATTGAAAACACCTGAAGGACAATGCAGTTTTCGGTCACAGCCAGCAAAACTTCATGAGGAGAAAGTCTTGCTTGTCAAGTCTGATTTTCTCTTACAGTAACCCACCTAGGTAACCCACTTAGCTGATCTAGGAAAGCCAGTACATGTAATCTTTCTGGATTTCAGTAAAGCTGTTGACACTGTCTCTCTTACAGGGTCCTTCTGGACAAAATGTCCAGCACAGAGCACATCATGCGATGGATGAGCAGCTGCCTCACAGGTCGGGTACAAAGGGTTATAATGAATGGGGTGACATCAGACTGGTCTCTGTCACTAGTGGAGCTCTGCAGGGCTCCATCCTTGGCTCTGTGCTTTTCAACAGCTTCATTAACCACTTGGACACAGGACTGGAGGAGATATTAAGTTTGCAGATACTAAATTGGGAGGAGTTGTTGACTCCTCAAAGGCAGAGAGCCCCTGCAGAAAGATCTAAACAAATTAGAGAGCTGGGCAATCACCAACCACAGAAAATTTAACAATCAAGTGCTGGATTCTGTATCTGGGATGGGACAACCCTGGATGTACATAGAGATTGGGGAATGTACATAGGGATGCTGGAGAACAGCACCACAGAAAGGGACCTGGGGGTCCTGGTCAATGTCAAGTTGAACATGAATCAGCAGTGCCCTGGCAGCCAGGAGGGCCAAGTGTGTCCTGACGGGCATCAGGAATAACAGCATCAGCCGGGCACGGGAGGGGATTGTCCGGCTCTGCTCTGCTCTGTTCACCTCAAGTCCTGTGTGCTTTCTGCTTTCTCTAAGGTCAGGAAAAAAACACAGACAAATACGTCGTTTTATAGTGTACATGCAGAAAAGTACACCCACTAGAACCCACAAGTAAATGGATTATTTAGGAAAAAATATTAATTTTCAAATATCATGATCAAACATACTAAGTTCCTGAAGCCATTTCTCTATGAACATTTCTCTGTTTCCTTATAAAACCTTTCATTCAGTAAAACATGGGATGAATTCCATGTAGGGAACTTGCCAAATACATAAGTATTATATGTCATTTTATGGTATAGGTCTTACTTTCTTCAAATAGGATGTCAGACACAGCTTAGACTGTATGAGCTGAGCTGTCTGCAGTTATGATACAGAAGCAGACTCAGGCAGAAAATGCACAGCTGAACCAGTATGTATTTCCAATCCAGCAGAGTGGTGGCTGAATGCCAAAGAGGCAAATAACATCAAAGCATTTTACAAGTATAGTGAGGTGAATGACAATGATTTACAACAGTGTTTTTCCCATTATAGTCCACGAGATAGCCCAGTCTCTACAAGCAGCAGGAAGCAGCAAGGCCCCAGAAACACCTCGGGGGGTAGTGCCTCCCGTTGGCTATTTTGGAATGGGTTGTGCTGGTGACAGGTTATATCAGAGATGTCCTGATGGGGGTCAACCCCAGTAGGTAACTAAGGACTACACAGCCACTTGCTTGCTCGCCCCAAGAGTGATGGGGAGAATCCTGGAAGGGCAAAAGTGAGAAAACTCTTGGACTGAGATAAAGACAGTCTTATAGGAAAAGCAAAAGCCGTACATGCAAGAAAAGCAAAACAAGGATTAATTCACTGCTCGCCGTGTCCAGGAAGGTGTGCAGCCACTCCCAGAAAAGCAGAGCTCCAGGAAGTGTAACCACTACTTGAAAAGATAAATAACACCACTTCAAATATTCTTTCTTGTTTCTGCCAAATTCTACTGTTGTGTATCTTGTCATAAAATATGGAACATCCTTTTGGTCACTTGGGGTCAGCTGTCCTGGCTTGTCCTCTCCCAAAATCTTGTGCACGCCCCGTCTACTCACTGGCAAGGAGGTATGAGAAACACAAAATACCTTGGTTCTGTGCAAGTGTTGCTCAACCATAGCTAAAATATCCCCATTTTATCAACACTGGTTTGGTCACAAAGCCGAAGCACAGCACAATATGATCTATTATGAATAAAATTGAAATTAATTTAGTAAAACTTATTAAATTAAACTTAACTTGTTTAATTAAACTTAACTCTATGCCAGCCCAAACCAGCGCATATTCCCAGTTTTCAAAGGCAAAGCACCCAGAGGGGTTTTCTTGTGGGTCCAAATAATGGCAAGATCACTTGTCAACTACAGTTTAAAGGAAAGCAGATTTTTGAAAGTATCATTTACAGCAAATTAATATAAATATTTTCAGATAATATCTGGGTCTTTGGAAAAAAAAACAAACCCAAAGACAAAATCAACAATAAAAGGAAACAAACATTTACACCCTTAGGGAAAACACCTTTACTCCCTCTTTCCCTGGCTCAACTTTACTCTCATACTCAGCTGGTCTCCAAGCATCTGTCCTCCCCAGCCATAGTCCCAGCCTCACTTTTTCATCATAGACACCTGTGTTCCACCCCTTGATACCACCACATTACACTCAGTCCCTTCAGCAAGACAGCGAGCAGTGTGTAGAATCAAGACATTGTATCTTCCTTCTGTTGCTATTTCCTTCTCACTTTTTTCTCATGATTCAGTGTGGGTCCTGCACAGTCTTCACTCCCTTCAGGGCCTTATATGTTCTGGTGTGCTCATTCATGAGCCTCAGTCCCTCTGGGGATCCATCTGTTCCAGAAGCTTGGATGATGGACTCAGCCTTGGCTTGCAGTGGGGCTGCTGTGAAGCTCTCTGGAGCCAGCTGTGTCCCCCACATGGCAGCCCCCAACCTCCTCCTACAGCAGCCAGCCCCAAAATCCTCACTCCCTCTCAAAACCTTGCCATCTACACCCACTATCACAATATTATGTGGTTTGTCCAGTCCTGTTTACTGGTTTCCCTTAGACCAAATAGATAGGGGAAAGAGAAATGCTCCTCAACACTTCTGAACTCCATCAGGAACTGGACAGTCCAGAATAATGAGCAACCAGTTTCATAATTTCTGAGTGTAATATCTATGTACAGATGGAAATTTCACCTAGAAATCGCAGTGTTCCTGTAGGGAAAGTTCCAATCCGTCTGACATACCACTGTATTTTCTCATATCTTTAACCTGTCATAACTGCAATAAAAAACAATTTTCTGTGAAGGTTTTGAGGCTTCCCTGCACCATTAGTATAATGTTATAAAACTCTGCTTGGTTTTACTATTGACATTATCATAAACAATGTCATATCTCAGAGCATTCAAAATTTAAATCAGGGATTCATAAGAATGTTCTTATAACATGAAGCAATGGGAAAAGTCTTCCAAACAACCCTGATTTTAACAAGCTGAATCACAATTATCTGCATCTCTGGACTTTTGAGATTCTGTCATCAATGAAAACCTATTTCTGTAACTCCTCTGATGATGATTCTTGGTTATTTAAATGTATGTCTCAGTTGTTACTGTGTTGCTATGCCTTGCATGCATTTTTTACTAAATCTTATTTTATAGAAGAATATACTTCTATCATAATAAAGGTAAAGGCCAATTAAAATCTCTAAGGAGAATGAATAGTATCCCCATTCAAAGACAAAATAGAGTTTCCTGATTCAAAATATTAGAAATGTCCCAGTCTGTATTTTTCTTCATGCCTGAATTTTCTAGGAAATCAGAGTATATTTCATAACCTTCCAACTGAACACTGTGAACCAGCAATTTTTGTGCTATTGCCAGAACAAGGTTCCTCTGAGAATAATGTTCATAGTCTGTAGACAGTCCTGTCTGATAAGGTCATAAATAGAGAAGTCCTACTTTATACATATAAGGAAGAACTCCATTTCATTGTTGCCTCTGATATTTAAAATACAGAAAAGGATTAGTTCTTAAAAATTCTGTTTCTATAATGATCACATTCTCAATCACCTGTAATTTAAGCCACAATTACATTTAATATGTAGACACAGTTTTAGTTTAATATAAGTACACAGTTTGGCAAGGCAAAAGAGAATACGCCATTTTTCAATAACCAATATTTGCTATTGAGAAAGTGATACAAATTACTGTACATGACATTATACAAGTACACAAGTGTATCAACTTGCAAATTAGGAAAAATAGAACTGATAAAAAAGACAAAAACCAATATTGACTTGTGATTCAGACTTCCGAATTTCAGAGGGAAGACACAACACACGAATAAGCTTGTGGTCATTTTAGGCCTAGAAATAACAGGGCACAGTTCTGCTCTTACCTCACAGTTCTTTTTAGATTACAGGGCTGTTGCAAAAGGCAGAAATTTCAAAACTAGCTAGTGAGTTTTGCCTGTTCAAGGAGAGCTTCCTGATATTATCAGGCTTCATATTACAGTGATGTCAGAAAACCACGTCCTGAGAAGAATCTCAGCTACTGCAATACTCCATATCAAACACTTGAGAGTACACACTTCAGATCATTATCATGTGAATAGTATTACTTCCTTTTTTTTCCTGCTTGTCAGGATCATCTTCCTAGTCTATAAACTCCTTGGAGAGGAGTTATTTCTTACTGTATATTTTGCACAGTTCTTGACACAGTGGGACCCTGACCTTGCTTGGGTTTTGGCTTCTTCAATATGATAAATTACAATTAACAGTTGGAACAATAATAAAAGCACTTTGATGTTCCATTCAAGACAGATAGGCATTTTCATTTGGATTTGTAATGTGGGGTTTGATCAGTTAAAAAGTAATCTGCAAAAATCCATCTGGAGGGTAAAATAAATTGGTTCCACATTTCTCCTGTCACATAAAACTGCTGTCATATGAAAAACAGTCCACATTTGTGTTAATTTCTGATTTGGCATAAGGCACCATTGGTAAGCCTTGATGATGGCAGCTGAGAATTTTACACTACGAGATCACTAATTTAAGACATTTGTGAGCTCTGAACCATAGAAAAGTACTCGGCAATGAATGTCATTTTATGCAGTTCAAATCATGGATTCCTTTAAAATAACCATTCAAAAATATATATTTTTATTCAATAATAAATGAAGCCATTGTAAGGTGTATATTTTATCATCTGTTAAAATGGCAATAAAATCTGCATTAGTCTGAGAGAAATATATATGCTACCAAGAACTTCCTATGAATCATGGCATCTGCTCTGACTTCCTCTAAAAATATTTTGTACAAAAGATCTTAAACGTTTTAGACAGAATAGGACAAAATATGCAAATATTACAGTCTGTTGACCTATATATATGCTGTATCTAACAGACATGGAATTTAATTTTGCCTCATGGGATTTTGTACCACTGACTTCAATGCGAACAACTTTGTATTATCATGAAGATATATCATTGTATAAGTTATCTTCATTAACTAATTAGCTTAGTAATAACTTTGACAGAAACATTGTGGAGAAAGAAACGTCAGAAGCATATAACCATGAGAAATACTCATATAGAGAAATTCCTTCCATGTTACTTTCTGTACTGTGTCAGTAAAGTGCAGAAATTTATAAACAGGAGTATCTCAATCTCCAATGTCATTCCTCTTAAAATTATAACTACAGGTAAACAAGACAAACAAACTTTACTTTCCAGGATCATTTACTGCAAAAAACAAGGCTTTGAAAAATAATAAAATCCCCTAAAGAAGTTTACAAATTTATTTGGGAAAGTATACATATTAAAGTAAAATAATATTTTTTCCTATGTCAGAAACAAGTTCAAAGTGTTGCTTACAGTAGCCTGTAAAAGAACATGATTCCTAACACATGTTTTCTGTGAGCTACCTCTAATAAAATATTAACATTGCAACTCATTGCAGCATCTTGTCATCATCCATTACAATATTCATCTCAACATTTTAAATCCACATTTCTCAAGCAATCTTCTACAGAGGGTTTTGCTGTGATATCTCATCAAAACCAAAAAAGAAAGCTAAATACATGTTATGGTTTGTCTGTATGACTCCAGCTCAAATAAAATGTCATTGTAGATTGTACAAATCACTATGAACAAATGCAGTCTTCAAGCCTGGTGTAAAACATCCCCAGATAAGACTCTAAGACTATCAAATGCAGCTTTGGGACACGCTTTTGTCCCCTTCATCTTTAAGCTCATAGCTCAATCCAATTATCCACAATTTAGACTCTGCCAGCGATTTGTGTACACTTGTGTTGCAGAGGAGGATTTTTTTGTATGACTCAAGTGTAAAACTTTAGCTTACAAGCCAAAAACATCTTCAAAAGAAACCCATGAAATGAAATAGTAAAAGCATGAGACAGGACTCTATGATAAAAAATACAACCCTCCCCCACACACTTTCTAATAATACATTAACTATCACCTCAATATCTTCTTTTAAACAAAATCTTCAAAACATAATTTCCTTATTTTGTACTTCAGTTAAAGAAAGAAAAAGGATTGCATGTAAAAGTTTTCTTTGAAATATAACAAGACTGAAGGATATTTGGGGTAGAGCTATATAAAGTTCTGAATTCCAATTCAGAAACCACTAGGACTTAAAACAAGTCAGGATTTTTGCAGAATTTAAATACTTGTTTTGTACTACTTTTTGACATTATTTCCACATCCAGTGGAACTAGAAACACAGAATCAGATCTTTGGTTCTATCCAACTAAAGCCTTCTAGAATATTAATCGTCTTTTGGATATAAATATTTTCAGGTTTTCATTAAACATATTATTGCAAGAAATTATTTTGGCAGCTGAGGACTAAGTGACAAAGAACCTTTCCCTAGCCCTCTATGCATTCTAAATGTCCACACCAAGTGAGTTTCTGTCTATGAGATTCTGTGTGTGAATTACCCAAAATACACAGGCCCTAAATATCTGCAGATCACCATTAGAACAAGGCTGGTTTTTTAGCTGTTGGAATCCTTTCAGCATTAATTTCAAGTTCTGATTTGCCACATGCTTTTAGTCACATTTTGCATTTTTGAAGTCACATTTATTCTAATAATTTATTCAATGGAAAAATATCCTAAGAAATATCAGAGGATTTTCTACTAGCAATTATTCTACTTTTCGGTGTAACGGGTCTGAGCAGAGGTTGGAATCCCATTTTGAGACAGAAATTATGTACAAGACTTTATTAATAACATTTGATCTTGCATAGCATTCGAATACATAGGCAGCAAAAGGAGGTTTCTACTAAAAATTCAAATGTCAACTAAAGTAATAAGTTATTTGATAAGACAGTAGCTGAGGGGCTAAATTATTTAGTTAGGATCACCTATGCAAAAGAAATAAAATTGGTGGACTTCAACAGTAATTTCTTAGGATTCTGTTACCACTTCAGGATAAAATGCAGCTCTGTCTAGGAAAAGGGACCCAACAAGGAGCCCAACAAGGATGACAGTGACACAGGAACCTCTGGCTGATGTCAGTATATATCAAAGCTGTTAAAAACATTGTATAATAGAGTATACAAGCATACAGTATATCAAGTGGCCTTAACCTGGCACTGGACACCAAAACAACACCACATGGAAAAATGTTTAAATCACAATTCACAAGGATAAAATCCCAGCACACATCACATGCCACCTGAATGTCTCCTGTTCCATTGATCTGTTTATTTGGGGTAACAGGACTGTTTCTATTCTAATCAGTTTGAGAATTTAACTTTTAACAATGCACAACAAAACCACAGTGTTTTAGAGTAAAAAATAGCAGTTATTTAAGTAAAAGTAATTGGGTTCAGTATGAGTGACATCTAGTAAAATGATAGCATATACTCATCCCTTATATTACATATCCCATTCCAAAATTAAAGAACTCACACTCCTAAATCCTAAAAACCTAGCAAGCAAACATAATACATGAACAGCTTTCAGACCCAAGATTAAATGTAGCACCTAAACACTCAGCTGGAATATTCCTATTTTTCTCCCCACTCAGTGCCTCCCATCAACTTGTTCAACTTTTACCATCTCTGAGTTACCATTGTGAAATGATTTCATGACTTACCAAGTCATGGTCATGCGTGTTTGCCAGCTTTCAGATATGTAGTACAAATGGTAATTATAACCATTGCAAATGGTACATCTTTCCTGTACTTCAGATTCAGTGAGTTAACCTTAAATGCAAGGCAGATTTAAAGATGAACAATTTACTTAGATAAAGGAAAACAGAAAATGTAATTAATCATTTGCCTACCCTTCAACCCTAGTTTACAAAACCATGGTGCAACTTTATTGAGCTCAAAATTGAAGGGTGACAAGGTTAATGCATAGCTTTAGACCTCATGGTTTCATTAGCAAACACATTACAGACTGCAAAGCTGAACTGACAGTAATGCTAGGCCCAAACAAAGTAAATAATTATTGGCTTGGCAAATGAGGAAGCACTTGCAGAGTTTGTTTACATTTAGGTTTTGGAAAATTCATGTTGGCAACAAGTCAAATACAGTTTGACTAGTAAATGTGACAATTGCTCACAGATGCAGCTGGAAGAACAACAAAAGAATAGATTTATGGTTCTTTTCTCCCCTGCATTTTCCCCCTTTGTTGCCTTTTTTCTTGTGCTGTTTCTTCTTTCTCTTTTTTCTCTCTCTCTTCCCCCCCCCCTTTTTTTTTCCATTTTGGATCAATAACAAACTTGTAGCCACAAAGATAAGTGGATTTTCATGGCAGATGGGCCTTGGAATGTATAAAAATCTCATGTTGCATTTTGTCTTTTGGCCATATTGGAAAAGACACAGCTGTGCTCAAGCTGTACTCATAAAAGCCTTGCTCCCTGACAAAACGTATGAGTGCCTTCAATTTTTGTAGGTCTGCACTGGATTTTCAGGAGGAATACATCACTTCAGTGCTGGCGTACTGATAACAAATTTTATCAGATGCCAAGGGTATGGAATTATGCCTCACCTCAATTCCTTTTATGCAATTCATTCTTGGGTTACAGAGAACGTATTCCCAAAATTCAACTAATAAGGCAATCTATGAAAATTAAAATAATTTAATATCCTGTGCCTGATGTAGAAAAATTGTGAAACTGCAGTTCTCTTTCCAATATTTTACAGAGAATGCAAATATTCTAAATAATTAATATTTTCAACATCCTAATATGCAGTAGTATCACAGGAGAAAGAACCAGTAAGAATCAAGCATTAAAAAATAAAGTTCACATAGAATCAGACAATTTTGTAAGATGTAGTCAACAAATTATACACAGAAGAGATTTATTTATTTAAACTCAAGAAAAGTTTGCAGTAGAAAACAGCAGTAATTGCTATAGTTCACTTTCAGTCAGAGTGAGCTGAAAGAGTTTGGTCAATTCTTGTCAGATCAGCTCATTTAATTCAGCATATTTCACACAGGAAAATTAAGATTCTTAGTCCGATCAACAGAAACCTATTTTATCTTCCCCAGCTTAGAGAATTACCAAACTGAAGTCTCATTAACCTGTACTTCTGAACACTGGTAACACAACCAAAATATTTTGAAATTAATCACATAAACTAGAAAAAGAAACTTTAGTGATCATTTGTGTATCTTAGCTATTTTCCAGTTGTTTACAATGCATTGTTTATATTATGGTAATGTCACTACATTTTTATTAGTCTGAAAAAATTAGAATACAAACTGCGATAATTTACATTTTTGCATTTCACAAAGCAACTATAAAATAGCATCATAATTTTAAATGCTCGTTGCATTTGTCTTAGGAAAACAGAACGAGCAGGAACAGTCCTTGCTGAAGAATGATCAGGTCAGGATATACCTGGCATAAATACTCCTTCAGGATCTTGGGTAGATGACAAGACTTTCTCAGCTTCTTGACATTCACCGATTAAGAATCAAAAAGGGCCATATGTGCTGTCTTTCCAAGCTATAGATGCCTTGACATAGCAATCTTGCATGAGAGATTGTTCTGTGCTGAAGATACAGAGGTTTTTTTGCTTAATGATCCCTATTCTCTGTGCAGGAGAGAGTGTGTAGAGGCAGAGACAAAGTATCTGTTGAAAGGCACAACAGATAAGTATTCTGAATTGAAATAAATTAAGCTATTCAGTAAAATTGAGCATTGTTAATTGAGATCATCATCACTAAGTTTTCTGGTAAAATGCTGGGACAAAGTGAGATAAAAAAAGGTTTAGAAAGATTAAAGTTCTCAACAGATGCAGAAAAAAAAATTTGTAAATACAAATCTAACCGGGGGAAATCCATAACAAAAAAAACAGCGTGAAAATGGCATGCTAGAAAGTACTTCCAGTGGGTGTATAAACAGAGAAGAATATTGATTAAAGTGTGTTCTAATCAATACACAGATACTTCAGTGCTTTAAATGCAGTGGTTTTGATGATCTAAAGAGAATATTGTTCCACTGAGTGCAAAGGTTAGATACCTATGCTCTAACAGCTTTGGAGATGTGATACTATCTCATTATTATGGGGAATCAGAGTCTTGCATAAAATGCCAAAAGTTCTAAGCATTGAGGAGGTAAACAACACTGGCAGTAATGCATTGTTTGCTTGATTTTAATATAAACATTTGAGTAAACCTTATAAAGACACTTCAGCTATAGGGCATTTATCACCTTGATGTTAGTAACAGGCCTTTAAATTTATCTCTGCTAATATTAGAGAACAGTAGAGAATATTGGAAAGCTACATGGAAGACTGAATTTCTTTGCACCACCCTTTTTTTGCACCATCATTTTTTTACACCATCTTTACACTCAGTGCATTTTATAAAAAAATACTTGGTTTGCCTTACCTTTTGTCCAAACCCCATCAATATTTTTTGGACGTCAAATGGTTTGCCTTACTATGAGTACCTTATTGAGAAGAAAAGCTCCTCCAGTGTTCTGCTGATGCCCAACAGAAGATTCACGCATAGAACAAGTGACCGAGTCAGTGAATGACACCTGCGTCGGCTTTACCGTCTCCCTTCCTTGTCATAGGGAATGAGTTCGAAACAACACCTTCTAAATCTGCACATTTCTTAGAAAACATGTCTGCCACAAGCTGTATTACCTTGGATAGCCTGCAACTGCCTCTCCAGGTCGGAGGCAGTCTCAGCAATTTGGCAGAAAAGTGATGCCAGTTTTCACAACCAGTGTCAGTGTTCAGGAATTTGCCTCAGCCCTATTCTCTATGGACCAAAACTTGTTCAAACTCAGTCTTTACCATCAGCTGCTGCTATCTCATAACTAAACCAGAGGACTCATTTTCCAAATTGAGTAATCATCATCTACAATAATAAAGGTCTGTGTTGGTACACCCCATGAGCATTTTAATCTTCCCAAAGATCTGAAGATATACTGTAGGACTTATAAAAAAGATTTTGTAGTTTATTCTTTTACACTGACTTTATTTCCAGGAAGATGAAAATTGAAATGTCTTGGTATAAACAAAAGCCATAGAGTTCTATCACTTTTTATATAATCTGAACAGAGTTTAAAATGGTCATCAACATCACTACTGTATCACTTTGTGCTCTGCAGACTTCACTGGTTGAATTCAGTGGTAACTACAGATGCTCAATGTCTCTTACTATCAGGCAGATAAAAATACACCTTCTGAACAAGCTATGCATACAAATACACTTATCTGATAGAAATACAAGATTGCCTCAATAATATGCAATGCATTACACTAATCCCTTCATGGGATAAATCTCAGAAAACATTAAAAAACAAGTTTGGGTATGTTTCACAACATAATTTTTCATTTTTAGAACAGTTGTTAGCTTTTTTCCCAAATTGAAAAATATTCACAAAAAATGCTTTAGAGTAAATCTGAGCAGTTTATGTGTTCATCACCAATTGATAGCTGCAACCACATGAGAAACAGTTTTTCAGGGCTGGCGTCTAATTTTGTAGATTTACCTTGAGATGTCAGATAAATATCTTGTAACAGAAGATCCAAATTCAAGTTGCAAGCTCAAACAGCAAAACGTAATTAAGAATCTCTAAAAGCACTATCTCTGTCTCTGCTAATATAATGCATCAGTCCAGTGCAATAAAACACTAAAAAAACCCGTTGTTATGGCACTGATAGACAGATTTCACATTAACTCTAGGATTACACTAAGAGTTATCAACTGAGGTCCAGGTTGAACACGCCCTGAATAATCTGGAATGCCTGGCTGTTAGAAGTTTTTACCAGAAGACTTTCTTAACTAGAATAAACAAAATAATTTAGGATGGTAAGAGACTGTTATTTGCTTTAATACATCAGGATGGTCCTAGAGTTATTCTGCCTAACATTCTGAAGTTGACTATATGTAAAGTATTGAGATTTGTAGTAAAGCACACTGATCTAAGGGAAGCGCAGTGGAAATAAATGCTTTGCTCAGGGGAAAAATGAATGACGTTTGATCCCACTTCTCCATTTTGAGGGCCTCACAAGGAACATTTCCAAAAGAGAGCAAGTTCCAAGAGCACATTTTGTACCTTGGTGAAACCTTAGCAGGGTTAATTAATCTAAGATTAATTCACTTTAAAATGAGTGGAAATGAAAATAATCTTCAAGTATACAAAGTATCCACGTATGTAGTACTGCTTGGAGACAGAACAAGAAGTGCTGTTGCCTCTAGGTGTCTGGTAGATTGGTTGGTTGCTTTAAATATTTTTTAATGGTCTTTAGAAAATAGGTCTGAGCTTAATCAAATTTAGTACAGACTACTTTTTAAGAAAGAGAATGCATGAATTAAAAATAAGACTTGAGAATTCTATAGAGTTGCAGCTAACTACCAAAACCACAGAAGGCTTAGAAAGTGAAGCAAATCATTAGGATTTAAACTGCTGAATTTTAAAGCACTGAAATTTAAGTCTGCAGCATACGACACTGCCAGTCAAAGCAGGAAATAACCTGAAAAATAAAGCAAACTATTCAATTTGTCCGTTCTTTTAACTTAAAATCTTGTTTATTGTGTCTCTATAGTGGGATCATATCTTTGCTTTATCATAGTATTCATTGGGAATTTGAAGTCTAATCTGAATTTTCAGATATTTAGTTGTATATTTAAATAATATAAAAGACACATAATGTGAATTTAAAATACTAATTTCTTTTTCAAATATATTTTCAAATTCTGAAACATAAGAACAACAGTTTTGTTTCTTCTTGCTAGGGAAAAATATCAAATGGAATTAGGTCAAACAGCTATCTTATACCAAAATATAGATGAAAAATATCCTGACACACACAAAATTAAATCAATTCACTGATACCAAGATCCACTTTTGCTGTGACTCTTGCCTGTCTTCACTAAGTCAGTAATGTAATATCATCACCACTCTCTCTTCTGTGGCCTTCTGTTTTCCTGTTGCTTCTGCATTTCCCTGTGAAGAATTAGACCAAAATATCTTTGAGACAGGGACCTCACAGAGCTTCTGAATAAGATAAGCTGCCTTGCCCAAACTGGGGAAAGTGTGAAATAATAAACAAGCCAGCCAACCAGCTCTCACACTTCATCATCTTGCAGCGGCTTACAATATTTGAATGAATTGTTCCATCTCATAAAATCTGGCCATAATACAGGACTTTGGCAAATCAGGAAATAATGAAATTTCTGTCACTGTTGGCTCTCTCTGCATTATACCGGGGCTGAATCTGATGTGGCTAATGTACACAGATACCATGACTGCTGTGTTTCCTCAAATAAAAGCAGAAAAGGCAGGTCAAAGATTATATTTCTTACAGATCTCTGTGATCTTATCTCTTTTCCTTTAGCAGACTAAAGGCCTACCTAGCCAGCCAGCCAAACTTTACATTCTCTTGGTTTTCTTGTCGGAATAGAAAAAAGCAAACTGAGCAGAAATTCTAATTTCTAGGACATTTTAATCAATAGCTAAAATGTAGGAAGGAATAACATTGGCCATGGGTTTAGAACACCTGTAGCATGGTACCATGCTGCTGGTCCTGCAGTTGGTACAAACCCATGGAGAAATCATGAGTTACAAATCGGTGGACAGACTTGATTAATTCAGCTGTTAACTTGCTTTGTCTGTGTATCCCTGAGCAGTGAGTTGGTAGATGCCCTATCCTTGGAACTGCTCAAGGTCAGGTTATAAAAGGTTCTGAGCAACTTGACCTAAGTGAGGAATGTCACTTCTTGCCTATGTTTAAAGGTCCCTTCCAGCCCAAACCATAATATGATTCTATGATTCTACAAAAATTAGGCCGAAAAGCATATCTGTGACAAAATACACAGTCTTATAGAAAATATGCACACTGGAAGGGCTGTGGGTGGAATAGTAATGATCCATGAAGAGCATCATTTAAAAAGATGTGATGCCTTTCTAAGCTTTGAAAACCATAGTAGAAGTAGAAAATAATAACTAAATCTCCACTCAACTAGTCTTTCTCCCTCTCTCTCAAGTTATGCCTTAATAACTTTTCTTTATTTCTTTGTTAGTAAGCTACTCCTTCTTTCTTCAAGCAGTAAGAAATCACAATATTTATTGATTTGTTTTCCTCACACAAAGGAGTTTCTAAGCATACTTTTAAATAGCATATTTTTAAAGAAATGTGTCTTCATAATCTTGTGCTTCTCTAACCATTCTAGAGGTATCAGTGGAGTTACTTGTTTCTTAAGAGCCCAGTTTGGGCTCCACCAGACAACTGAGAAAACTTTATTTCAGCTATACCACGTTGCCAATTTCTGTTGTAGTCCCACTGGGCTGCTTAGACACACAGCAGAACCCCCTGCTGCCTCTTTACCCTCACTCTCCGTATCCTGAAAGGCCAAAACACAGATATATAAATGACACCCACTCTGACTTCCTAATGAGCAAATTTATCTAATAGAAATGAATGCAAATATATCATTAAAGAATGAAGAGCACCTAATGTATAAATAAACAATAGGTTTCACTTTATATAATGATGTAATTGTGCAGGGAGGAATAAAAATACAAATAAAGAAAAGCTAGCAAACCATGAAGAAAAATACGGCATCAAAATCTTTCCATTCCAGCCCCCCCACCTCCCCCAAGTTTTTTAAATATAGTCAAGCAAATTTATCCATAGTATTTTAATGCTTCTTGTATTGGACACCAGGATTAAGTTGGCATTACAGTGTTTCTAGCCCATATTTCAGTTTTAACATGACAACACATACAATTTTCCATAGTCCTGATAGGTTGAAATTGTTTATACAGATTACAGTATTTTGCATATTTTACATATATGACTATATAAGTCTGATTTTCGCAATCTTGTAATTTATATTTCAAATTGTTGGAAGCGCATAATTTAAATGTTTATATGTAGTTCTACATTACATATGGATTCTGCGTACCTCTGGATTCCATCTGTGGACATGCTGAGACTAGCCATTTTTTATGAAAACTTTCACCTAGTATAATATTAGGAGGCCTAAACCATACATCAAGAACTAGACTGTACTTGCTTGCTATCAATTTCTTTATATGAAGATAAGAATTGTAATGTCTTCTTACAGACTTCCACCTAAATGATCACATTTTGCCAAAATCAATAGATTTTTCTCAGTTTCATAAATAAAGAATTGCAAATAATCTTAGTGAAAATTTTAAGCACACACTGCTATCAACTGTTTTGAAGATGAGAAGCCAAAATTTCAGCCTTAATTAATCTCTTTTATGCATTTTGATGGGTCACTTCTACACAAAAATCTATACTTTTCCTAATAAAGGTACCCAAAGCCACGTCACAACATGATACACCACTAGTCATGCTTGGATTTAAGATTAGGCATAGTCAGCAAAATAATATCATGTAACATTACCACACACTGTGTTATGTTTATGGTCAGCTACAGACTGTTCCTAAGAAAGAAAACCACTTTTAGGCTCTTTCTTAATATGCTGAGCTGTGAACCTTCAGCCAGACAGGATCAAAGTACAACTTTGCTCTGCAGGTACAAAGTAGCCTTTTACAGAACACTGGTATTATTCACGTTCTTAAAATACAACATGAACAATTTAGCAAGCTTCTAATCTGTTTACTGGACTCCAGATGCAGAGGATTTATTTAATATCTATCTTTAAGCTGATCTGCCCTATAATGACACATCATATTTCAGGAAATGAAAAAATCATATTCTTCCGCTTTTTCCTGTGAAAATAGAAATTTATGTTCAAAGACCCTACTTTTCTCTACTTGTTAGATGTAAATATGTCAGAGATACATTAAAATGGCATTCAATATAGACTACTATTTTTGAAACAAACTTGTCATTCTTCTCCTGCTGAATTGCTCATAAATTCAAGTATGAATAAAGATATCAGATTACATTAAATGCATTTTGGTGTCTGTAACTTTCTGCAATGAATTAAAACTGGCTGATCATGTCTCAAGTGCATTTCATTTTCCGTTGATTCATGTACTGCAATATAACCTTCAAAATTCCCTTATGCCAACAAACTCATTCAGATATGCTGAGTGCAGGAGCAGATTAAAGTGGCTATAAGATTGAAAACTGCATCAAGACGTCAGAGAATGCAGCAGAGGTATAATGAAAGTGTAAACAAAACCTGTAAATGTACAAATTACCGTTCATATAATCCACTACTGAATTCATTGGAGAGTTTTGGTGTAAGAAGAAGACATATTAAACCAGAACAAATTGAGACTGTTTCATTCTGCTCCATTTAAGGATTTGCTCTTCAGTACTCAGTACTGAAAAATATTTACTATTCTGTTCTCTGAAAATAAACTTTATCCTGAAGTAAAATTGACAGCTAAGGTGTTTATAATGTAGAACTAAGAAAGCATTGCATCTTTGTCACCTGATTGTTTTTGAAGTTACTTTCAAAAATTACCTTTCTTACTTTCCTTGTATTTGAGCTTTTCACTGCTGAGTGGTGAAATCCAATCCATCCTTTAAAGGCTTTTTAAGGTAGCAAAAGTGCATTATTACTGACTTAGGAGCTTCTGTTTCTTCGGTGGTAGCTATGGTTGTGGATTAATGCTTTCAACAGAAGTTAAAAGAGAAAATGAATCATTAATGATACCAAACAGGAGCCTTGTGTGTTTAGTGAAGCCTGACATAAGCTCCAGGTTTCAGTTAGCAAGGAGAGCTTACAAGGTATCTTAGTTTTCCACAATGAAAATATCCGCAAAAATGTTTTCTTGCATAACTTTTATCTCCAAGATTCTATCAGCCGAAGTTACCTATGACACTAAACAGTTAAATGACATGAAGGTGGGGAAGAGAAGGAAAAAAGAAAAGAAAAAAGACACATCTGGCAGCCTATGCAAGGAAAATAAAATTCTGGTTTTGTAATTTAGTATCTCTGTTTATGGACCTTTTGTTGTCATCCTCCTCATTTCCTGTGGACTTCTCCTCCCTGAAGATTGCACTCATCTAACACACCCAGAGAGCAACACTTACACACCCAGTAAAGGATATGTTTAAAGAACAGGTTGTTCTTAATCTGTGCATTTGCTGTAAACTGTGATAAAATACCTTTGCCTTGTAGCTGTGTGGATCCTTTGATTTTGAGCTAGATTGGTCTCACATGCATGTAGATGATTTGCAAGTGGGGTACTGGATATTCAAAGCAATGCATCTGCACCAACTGCTGCGTCAGGGCAACCCCATGCATTTGAGCAGTTTCATGCCACCGTATTTCTGTACTGGCATATTAATATGTTCAACCAAATCCACCATGAAAGGCACAGGATCAAAGGAGGAAATACTTGTACCACTCACCCAAGTGCCTGCCCTTTATAGAGCTTACCTCTTGCACGAAGAAAATTAGCGATGATAAATAGTTGGAGTGCAGTTTCAGTCATGGTAACATGCTATGAAAACATCTTGCATTCAGTGGCTAATCCAGACTTCTCCCTTCACTGCCAGACCACAAACCTTTCATCATAAACTTCTCCATTCATCTTACACTGGCATGAAGAGGCGACCCATATTGGATACATCTACAGATGCTTTATTAGTAGCACATGTTTTGGATGCTGGAGTTATATGAGAGCATACTGTGATCCAGCTGCAGGTGTTTACTAAATAGGAAATAAGTAGAAATATCATGGAGGCACTCTAAGAATGAAGCAGTTCAATATTAATTTAATTGACTCAGTGTTTATGTTAGCTGATTTAAATCTAAATCTGCTGCTCTCCTGAGTTTATTCCTATTCCCAAGATACACATTTCCCTAGACATGGTTACCTCAGTCCCCTGACAACCCTTCTGAACCATCACTGTAAGGAAATGCCAGCTGCACATGGAAGGGGTGCTGACATGGGGGGTCCTGGGAGCCCCAGGGGAGGCCAGGCAGGGACAGTCATGGCTATGCGTGCCCTCGGAGCCATGGCAGATGTTGTGTAAAATGTAGATGATTCTATATTTAGATTTATGTAAGTAATATCCATTTCCTGGGGCTTTTTTTCTTTTAAATGGTCTCTACAAGCTACACAGAAAGATAAAATCGGGTGGGTTGATGTGGGGGGAGAGGGGAGTGAAATGTTTGAATGCCATTAACAGCTCATTGAGTTGTTTCTGTTTCAAAACCCCAATTGATAGAAAGGGTTTTCCAAGTGAATTGTTTTGTAATTAGTAGAGAGAAGTATTCATTTCCTCTTATCACTCATAGTTGTAATTGCTTTATCCTTTCTCCATGTAACTTTTGTCCTCTAAAACACAGCTGTTATTCTGAAAGAAGAATAAAACAGAACCTTTGTAAATTTATTAACAAAAAAAAATTAATAAATATGACACCTCTTCTGCAATTGATACTTTAATTTAAGGAAGACCACTACAAGATCTTTAATAGCTGGTACCTGAGGTAACCACACGATACAGTGAAGAATCCAATGCCATGTTCAGACTCAAAGCCGTGTTCAAATACAGCACAAGAAAACTCACAGAAAAGAAATCAAAGGATGAAAGACAGCATTTCCTTTTACTTAATACTTTTAAACTTGAAAAGCAGGTTATTTGCAATGACTAAAGGTTTTTGGGCCTTAATGGTTAGCAAAAAGGAAAACATTTGTTTATATGCTCATAATGGAGGTTTATGTTTTAATTCACTAACAACATAGTTAAACGCCAGTTAATTTCAGCCACACTGCAAGTTCAAGGAACACATACTAAGAAAAGTAGGCAATTTAAATTTAGACTTACTCTTATTAGAAGGTGCATCCTGTTAGCTGTCAAGACATGTAAAAATGTGACAAAACATAGATCAGTGCAGGGAGATATGTCAGAAGTTTAACAAAAACAATTTTCCTAAAGTTAAGAAGTGCTTAAACTGCTGTTATTAATAATAGCTTCTGATTATTTTATGAACATATAATAAGCATCTGTACTATGATTCTAGCGATTGTGGTGGAACTGCACAGTATACAAAATGTGAATATAACAATTACACGATGTTAAAGATATTTAGGGGTTTTTTCTATTAAGATTATTTACAGCACCCTATTTACCTGTTTTACACTATGCATGTGGGCTGGAAAACAACTCCAGAACATCTAGAGGGGCAACAGGTATTTTATATTATATCACTTTTATCCATAATTAGTTTATATATTTTTATGTAAACTGTTTTTCACACAATTGTTCTAAAATTCTTCTGCAACTCTTTGAAGATTTATCAAGAATTGTCTGGCTTGCTAAATTTGATACCCTTTTGTCTCTTTTAGCATACATTTTCTCAGTTATATGCAAAAAAAATATTAAACACAGCAGAGCTTGGGAAACTTATTTTCATTTTGAACTGCTAATGAATTCCTAGTCTCTGCTTCCTAACTTTAGTATGTTGTCAATCTGGAAAATGACCTTCTTTCTTACAACAACTTATTTTCTGTAAAAATTTGAGATTTTTTTTAATAAAGATGTTATTTTGAAAACAAAAGAAAACTTTAACAGTCTTATTATTCTTAACTGTTTTCTTCTTGTTTCCTCAAACATTGAATGATTGCCTAAGGTGTGGCATGTCTTTACAAAAGCAATGTGGGCTTTCTCCTGGCACATTTTTATTAATGTATTTTAATCCTCTACTAGTTATACTCTCCACGGTTTACCTATGACCAAAGATTTCACCAAATATGTGGTGACCAACAGTTCACCACATCATCTTGTAATGCTGTTTAAGATCATTTGTCATTTTCTATTTTTCTCATTATTTCTGTGTGACAAGATAAAAATCAAATTTCATCACATTGCAACTTTAACCTAACAGCACTTAATGGCTTTGGGATTCAAAAGAAATATTCAATTCACATTGTTCTCTAGGCAGAAAAATATTTAACTATACAACAAGGTAGTTACACTTGCTCCTTTGAGGACCACCCATAAATATTGTCAGAAATATAGAACATTATCTACCATAACTATTTTGTACACATGCAGTTCAAGACTGAGCAAAGAATGTTTATTATCAATGTAAAGACACTCTGTATCTATTTCAGGTGAACTTCTGCTGTCTCTATTTTCAGGTGGCAGATTAAAAACTATTTCCAAAGTGTCAGTATTTTTGGTTGATGAACATCATGTAACTTTTTATTCACAAAAAAAGTGGGCCAATTCAGTAGTGATATTTCTTACACTAATTGAGAGCTACAACGTATTACACAGGTGTCTTCACACAGGTCAATTTCATGTGCCTAATGTGTAGTAATGTACACAGCAGATCAGTGCACACTAGTAGCCTCATGTTAGACAAACAAACTCAGATAAAATGCAGAAGCCAAGAGTTTCTACTTTCTAAAATCCAAATATGCGTCAAACAAGTTCTTTATTTCATGACCAATGAAACTCTTGACTTAGTTCTCTATAACTATCTTTTCATTTTATGGTCTTCATTTTGTTATTTCTAATAAATCAAAGAAGATCCTGACTCATCATGGAAAAATGTGTAAAAATAGGACAAAGAAAGAGATAAATCCAGGAGATGTGGACGAAGGAAAGAAAATTGATTTATTTGCAGAATGTTTTCTGTGCAGTAAGCCTGGAAACAAGAATGTGTTGTGAAATGTGGAGGGCATTAAATCATGTCTAAACCTAAGCTAAAACATCCAGTACGCTGAACTGCTTTAAATGAATCACAAAAATTATTGATGAAACTACAGTGCTAAAAAATATAGGCAAAATTAATGTATGAAGACCAAATGTATGGCAACTGCACTAGATTAGGAATGGTACTACTTCAAACTCCTTTGTTTTCAATTATTCCCAAAGCTTTACAGTTGAGTTGTATAGCTTGAAAAAATCTGGCAAATGTCTATGCAGACTGTAGGCTGAATCCAAGGAAAATATACATTGTGCCAGAGTCATTTAACAAAATTTGATAAAATAAATTTTGGGGGAAAAAATACTCTAAAATCTTCCTGTTCAGGATAGATGGATGGATAGATGGATAGATGGATAGACAGATAGATAGATGGGTGGATGGATGGATGGATGGATGGATGGATGGATGGACAGATAGATAGATAGATAGATAGATAGATAGATAGATAAATAGATAGATAGTTGGAACAGATTCCAATGCTTTGCTTGTCCTTTGATATCCCTTTTGTGTTGAAATTAGAAAAGTATTTCGCCTTTTTCTTTCTTTATTTTCTCTGGTCAATGGAAACTTGTTTGCAAAGGCATAAAACAGTGACTTTCATCACTCATGTAGAGTACAATGTTCAGTGTTCAGTGTCATCTAATTACTTTTTCTTTTATGCACATCACCCTAACTTATCTGGTTTTCCCTTTGGCACAAAATCATGTCCTGTATAAATTTACAAGCTGTGAGGGGAAAATTTCACTGTGCTTGACAGTGTTCTACTCAAAGCTTTCACTGCAATAAGATATTCTAGGTTAAACTCAGTAAAAATTTATTTAAGTTGCATGTGCAGTCAGTTGGTTATCTACTATTAAATTCATGGTGGTTATATGTAAATGGCATTTTGTTCATATATAACCAGTTAATTTCTCATATAAATGATTTTTTTTTTCTTCACTAGAAAGATGCTTTCTGTATAAATAGAAAGAATTTATTTTGTATTAAGTATTGTGACCAGAATACTTATATACTGGGAAAACAAAATCTCTGGGGTTTTTTGCTGCACAGTTTAAAATTCAGAAATAAGAAGATTATAATATGAGCATCAATGAAATTACATGGGCTAAATAAAGTTGTTGAGAAATAAAGTAACGGATAATCCTTCACAGGGAAAAATCCATGTCATGTGAAAGAATTGTTTTTTTCTTGCAGCTGCTTTTGCACATTGACTGCATATACACTCCTTAAGATGAAAACATGCCAGTACTACTATGAAGTTTTTTTGTGTGTGTGAATTAGGCATAAAGAATGTTTAATTTCAAAATAAAAATTTCTTAAAATATTATAAAAATTAATAACAACCTTTTATCCATCAGTACTAGGCCTTTTTTTCTGTTTCATTTTTCACACTTACATTTTTTACTTTCCAAAATATTTCATTTATACACTCAGACACAAGCTTTACAGCTAATTACATTTGTATATTCTATATGATATTGAAGCAAACAGTAACAACAAAAGCAGTATGATAATATGAGGAAAAAAGGTTTATTTTTCAGTTTAGAACACCTTTTAGCTGCCAGTGAGGGCAGTTAGGATAGTTGTTGTACCTAAAATAGCTACCTCTGTTGAAGGCATCTCCATATCCTCTGTTCTGTTCTTTGGTCAAACACCAACCTTGTGGTGGCTGCCGCTTCTTAGGGAGATGTTTGCAGTAGACTTAACTAGGCTGTCTGCCCTAATCTGGAAAAATCACTTTTGAGGGTATGTAACCCTACATGGTTAGAGATCTAGATCAGGCAATTATTTGGAAAAGAGTAAAAAGTGGAATCCTATCTAACTCACAGTGAAAATAAATTAAATAAATCAGTGTCATACAAAATAAAGATTAAATAGTACCACAGTAAAATAATAATGGATTTAACAATTCAAATCTCAAATGGAAAATCATTCTTTCAGGTGTCATTCTACCCTTTCATCCTCTTTGGACAATGGAACAAAATCCATTACTCTTCAATCTGAATTTATACAGACTATGTATAGAATAAACCTAGAAGGCAATACTTCCATAAGTTAATTTACTTTCTTTGCTTCCAACATGACTAACAGAAAATATTTATCAATATAGGTATTTCTGAACTATGGTGTACTTGGAAAACCATCAGGTGGTTATATTGACTCTGATTCATGACTGTCAATATTATTCTGTGGAGTAGAGAAGTTTAGATTTACTGCCCTGAACATCCAAGATTCGGAAAATGGCTGCAGAAAAAGCTAAGAAGTTTTTTTGTATAAAAAATAATTATTTTCTTTTGCTAAGAAAAATTCCAGATTCTTTTCGCATTTTCTGTCAAAAGCCTGATTCATAGCGTGTCTGGTTTTGAATAAAGAAGAATATTAGGAATGTTAAGTATATTAGCCCAGGAGCTTGAAATCCTTTGTTCATCTCTACAAAGGTACAACACCTTTATCTCCTTGCTCTCCCTCTTTCCTGTCTTGTGGAAATGAATCTCGGCTTTGTAACAACAAAGTGATAGATTAGTCCCGTAGGTGGTTTTTGGCACTTTTTTTTGTTTTCCACTTCCCGGTTCTGTTTTAGTTCAAGCCAGCTCTAATGGTATAATGCAGTTGATACAGAGCCAGTAGGACCAACACAGAGCTCTTGGTTTAGTCACTTAATCAGTGAGGAGATAGAAAAATAGAGAGCATATTCCTCCCAAATCAAGTGTATATCCAAAAGAAATCAGTAATTCCAGTAGAGTCAAAAGACTTATCCACTCTGTCTAAATTAGTTGGTTGTATGATACAAAATAAACTTTTTATTCTCATTTTAATGCTGTTCCAGATATCTCCATTCCAACTATATCTAAATTTCAATGGAGAAAATACATAGGCAATGACTTCAGACTCAGTAGCTTGGAAAAAAACTTATGCAGATCTAGATACGAATTAATTAATGGTCATGGAAGATACCAAAAGTGATTCAAACAGAGTAGAAGCCTCAGCTGACTTCATTTGCATTAAAAAAACTAATTGAGCAAATTATGCAATTAAGGCAAATTATACTATTTCTAGAGAGACTTAGATTAAGGACACAGGATGCATGGGAGCTGAAATGAAATGCCAAGGGTCAAGAAAAAGGTGCAGCTTTAAAAGAATTCAGTCCTGTCTCTGGAATCAGACCCCTTTATCCTAAACATTTACAGAAAACCTGTGGACCTAACAATGTTTATAAGTGATTTGAAAGCCCAGGTGTTTTTTGTTTGTTTGGTTGGTTTTGGTTTTGGGGGTTTTTTTGTTTGGGTTTTTTTTGTTTGTTTTGGTTGGTTATTTTTTGTGGGGTTTTTTGTTTGGGGTTTTTGTTTGGTTTTTTGGGTTTTTTTTTGTTTTTGTTTTGTTTTGTTTCTTTTTGTTTGTGTTTTTTGTTTGGTTATTTTGTTTTCTTTTGGGTTTTTGGGTTTTTTTGTAAAAAATATTACTTTCAAGAAAGACAAGCTCTACTTCTGAAAAACTATCCTGGCTTATTATGAGAGTACCCTAAAAAGACTGGACTCTGCATATTACCCATGCTGCATTAAGACATATTATAGTGCCTAGTTTTAGTTCAGCAGGACTTATTCTAGAGGCATTGCTTGATATTAACTAGAAAAACTTATTCTTTGTAGAATTTGAACTGCTAATACTTGCATGATGAAACAAAACTTGCAATACCATAGGTTATTTTTACAAATCTGGCATTAAGGCATTTCCAAATGATACCATAGATTAATAGTTGTCAAAGATTTGCCAGAGATTTGGAAAAAACATCAATAGCAGTATTTATTAACCATTTATAAGTCTTAAAACATTCCCCGTACTGTGACAGTGTAGAAGCCTTTTTGGATCTTCAGATTTGCTTTACAAAACTGAAAACACACTTTTAGAGTCTACATGTAGCATGTATCAAAAGGGCTTAAATTAAGCTGCCCAAGCTCTCAGCAGTGACAGACCCAGGATATGCAAGGGAACAGTTAGTCACTTTATCTGATCTCCACTTAGTTTCACAATCTCTACATTTTAGTCACACCCCTGTGCCATCTAACAAGTGATGATGAAACTAATGACATGGAGAGTTAGTCACCAGGCCATGCATTTGTCACAAGTGTCAATGCAAGCAGCAATAATGTGTGCAAAATATGAATCCAGGTATATGTAAAATTTTCTAGATCTCTGGATTTTTTGTGAGTTCAGATCAGGGGAGACAGTCCTGTGACCAAAAAGCAGCACAGTCTGACAAAGAAGGTTGGCTAGAACCAGGATAGTTCCATTTCCAGGTCCCACTGATTTTCTACAGGCTCAGTCTGGCTGGTTCTCACTGCTGGTAAAGTCCAGAAGTCAAAGCAGCAATTCCTCTCTTTGTCAGTTCTGATTCTATGAACAGTGAAGGACTAATTGGCAAAAATTCTTCAACAGTGACTACACACAAAATTCTGTTTGTGCAAAAGAATACCTAAATACACGTTTGTGTAACACTCTGGATTGTGCCAGCAGGTATGTTCACTAGTTTAGAATTTTAGACATTTTAAGTCCATTTGAACTATGGAGCCCTGGAGCAGTATGTGACATCTAAGTTTAACATGAAATCAAAGTTTCCTTTATGAGTGACAGCAAAATGTTCTGAAATAGCCATGGTATCAAAAATAATATTAGGAATCTTTTTACTTGACCCCCCCGTTTGACAAAAATTGGTAGCTTTATACAACAGTACTTTATACCAGAAACTGCAGCTCTCTGAAATTGTAACATAATTTCAGACTTTTCAAATAAAATATAGGACATAGAAGCACTGCTTTGGATTACTAATAGTGCTAAAATTAAGATTTTTGTCCATTCCTTTGCATCACTACTCCATCTTGTAGTGACTGCTTATGAAAGATTCACAAGCTTCTACATTACCTGAAAACTGGAAATATCATATTTGCGATTGTTTGAAATGTAATCTGCAATGTTTCTGCCTAGAGAAGATTTTCAGAAGCTAAAGGGTTGAACATGAGCTGCAAAAGACCAGATTTCAAGGAAAAGCCAAAATATTTAAAATTTAAGAAGGGTTCTGTGTCAGAATTCAGAAACATAAGAGGAATTTTTTAAAATATAAATTAAATAGATTATTGTTATTATTATTCAATATGATTGATTAATTTATACTAGCACATGTTTCTAAATCTTATATTTCATTATGCTATTAAATGTAAGCTATAGACTTTAAATCAGAAACTACTTTATATAAAGGCTTGTTTGACATATAAAATTTTTTCAAGGTAGAATAAAACTTCATTTTAGACTGGACATTTTCTCCCTGTCCCTTCTTTTGCCTCGTTTGTTTGTTTTGTTTTTTTCTGATTGGCATAACATCTACACTAACAACTGATAGGACTGTCTCATTCTCCTTATGTTCTATCCAAATTAATTTTTTTTCTCTTTCCTCGTTTTTTTGCCGTTGCCTTCTTTACAGTCTTCTTAGCATGGTTAAATCAGAATTCTTATCTCTTCCTTTCAATTTGTGTTTACTTGTGCATAATAGCAGAGATTCTTCCTCTGAAATTCAGCATTCCTTTCCACCAATGCAGTCAATCTGTGCATCTCCTGAAGTGTCAATGAATGCAACTGTACTTGTGTTTGGCCTTGGTGGACATAATTTTGCATCATTCTTTACTAACCAATGTTACCTCTCAAGGCTTTCAGTAGAAGTGCTTGGGGTGGCAACACATTTCAAGAATTAAAATTTAACATGAGCTATTTCTGATGCTGACTAACACACACAGGATTGTTTTACTTACTATCACTAGAAAGCAATAGCTAAACCTTTCCTTTTCTCCACTTACTTTTATTATGCTGTTAGTATCCAAAAATATCAAGGAAGTAATTTAAAAATAGGTGCAAATCTGTAATAATGCTCTATAATGTATTACCCAAACTGATGACTTTTTCTTGTATATGACCTCCTATAAAAATAATACACATTAAATAATGTGTTATTTTGGGAAAATGTGAAGTGATTATGAAGTTTAAGACAAATATGTAAAAAGAGAGCTAGCAAAAAACCAGCTCATCTCAAATTTCAGGTAAAATTAGGGTAAAATGGGTTGAAGCTTTCTTCCCAGAGGAAAAGTAACCAAGAAAATGTGACTAAGAACCATAGAAAACTATAGGAAAAGATCACTGAAACACATTATTTAGACTTGTGCTATTTTTGTACAAGTTATGGAAAAGTAAAGCATCGGAAAGCAGGTAGAGCTACATATTTTTAGCATTTACTACTCTATTGCTCTTTCTGTCTTTCACTGTAATGTGTACATACATATTTTAAAATCATAAAGATACAGAGGCATCTTACGTTGGTTTGGCGTGTAATGGAAGATTTATATGCTGTATATAACAGAAGGTTATTATAAATAATTTCCTTATGTGATCTCTTTATAATGTCCGGTGGCCATAATTATGATTTTTAGTATTGTCTGAGAACTCTTCCATGACTTTTCTCACCTTCATTGATGGAAATACTTACTGGGGAAAAAAAAAGATAGTTTTGACATTATTTATTTGAAGATGTACACAACTGGAGACACAGGCTTTAGTAACAACAAACACTGTCATCTCTGATGCTTGAGATTTACCACTCCAGCTGCATAATTCTGTCCCAACTTAAATAAAATCAGGAATGCATCCTGTCCATTGATCTGTGCTTGAAGTTCTGCAAAGACACTAACATTTTCTGCAAATCTATAACCTTTACATTTGAAGTTTTGTCCGTAGGTGTTGACGTTACTTATCTAGGTAAAATGGGCGTCTCTTGATCTCAGTGAAATAGGTATTTCTGAAATTGTAAATGTACAAGGCACAGGGAGAGAAACGTATCACTTATTTCTTTCTGAAACATCCCAACTTAGCTTAGGTTAGGCAACATTCAAATTAAAACAACATCCTTGCTCAGGCCAAATTGTTTTCCTGTGAAACAAGTAAGATTCCTTTTGACAGAAAACACCAAAATTTTGCACCAGTGGTACTAAAAGGCTTTGCTCTGAGTGCCATACATCTTTATGCCTCCACAGAATACAGACAGTGCATCCCACAGTACTCTTGTACGCTCTGGTATCTTCCTACATTATTGCAGGCATTTTCAAGTGTGTGAAAAATAACTCACATTTTGCATTATTTCTCCTGCAAATCATTTAGAGGCAAAGAAGATATAGAACCAGAAATAATGTATCAGTGATATGCTCTTTTCTGTTCAGTGGGTTAATTTTTTGCCTATTGTTGGTTTTGAAAACAAAATAGATCATATTAGCACTGCATGTATTCACTTAAACCTTGTCATGTACTCTCCAGTTCACACTGTTCCAAATCCCCAGCATTTCAAGTTTGTGATTTTTTCTGCTGTAGGAGAATTTATAACAAACTGAATGAAGTTTTTTATTCAAAGAGCAGCATTTTTATTGGTTTTATCTAACCCTTATAGCAAAAGCTCACAGTGTCTTTTAAGAGGTTGAAATGTGAAGTGAGAATGCTTGATTTTTTGTCACACATTTATGTGACCTGCTTACCTAGAACTGTTACTGTAATTATTAGCATAGCTGAAAGTCTTTCCTTTTAGGATCATGTTTCTCCATGTGTAGCAGCTGTAAACCACAAGTGAAGTTTCTTATGTTAGACAAGGTGTAGCCATTAGTTCCGCTATAAAGCTCTCGCCATCAGTGCTCATTGATTTCTAGTTTCATATATCTTTAATGAGGAGATTAAATACTTGTTTAGGAAGCAGAGTCTGGCTTAAGTGGTGTTTGCTCATATAACATGGACAGTCAAAGACCTCCCTAATATTTCCCTTTGGTAATAGAAGTGAAAAAAACCTTTATTGCCCTAAATATAAACCATTTAGATTGTTCTGCAGCAGTATGGGATGTCTTATTATGGAAATAATAATTAGAGATTAAAAGCTGCAGAAAAAAGCTGCCCCACTTTCTAATTGATAATAGGCCTGTTTCCCTGTTCCTTTAATTCTTTATGAACATCAGGGAGTATTCTAAATTACCATTTCAAGTCAATAAAAATAAAAATTAAAAAAAAGAAAAAAGAAAAAAAAAAGAAAAAGGGATCTCAGGTGAGTTTCATTTTCTGGTCAGTTATTAAAAAGTATGTAAGCTCTGCCCCAGCAAATGAAATTTAATGCAGTTTAAGAAGTGTGGAGATGCATCAACTAGTTCTCACTGAGCACTTAGAGTGAGAAGAGCATGTGAAAGTGGGACAGATTATGCAGTAGCAAATACTTCTGGAATGAGTGTCAAATGACAAGACTTGAGAAAAGCAAAGAATCTCACTCTATGGAAAAAAACAATGAAAACATTCAGAATCTCATAGGGATGCATGGAGAAAAAAAAGTAGAGCTGTCCTTCTGATTGGTTTTCCTCATTAAATTCACATAAAGTTCCTCTGCTTAGGGTATCAAAAAGCTTTGTGCAAAAGTAGTGCAAAAAAACCCCAGTGAAATACCAGAATCCAAATATTCCTTTTGTCATTATTATTTTCCCCATATCACAGCAATTTTCAAGTAGGATCAAGAGGTAGAAAATTGAGAGGGGAAAGGATGAATCTTGGAAATCAGCATGCCACTAAATTGATACCATGTAAACACCATATAGTATTGGAAAACCACTGCTGGGGGTAAATGAAATGAATTCACTGGGGCATCTAATCCTATTTCTGGAACACTTAAAGTGTTTAAATGCACTGGAAAGCAAACAAACTTCAAAGTGATCATTATACCCCTGACACTAGTACTTGTGTGGCTGAAATCTTTATGAGATTAAACCCCTACAGAGAAAGGAGTTGGACACAGTCAAAACCACTTTGAAACTGTCAGGAGGATACCAGTTTGAAAGCTCAATATTAGTCAGAAATGAAGCTAAATGTTGAATATTAAAGACAGTTCAATACGTGCATGGAACTCCCTAATAAACCTACAAGAGCCGTAGGCATAAAGTGAGTCACCTCCATGTCCACATTTTGCTCCTTACTGATTCTGTAAATGTTAACATCAACAAATGTTGATCTAACATCAACAATTTCCTGCTAAGCGAGAAAGCTGTATGACTCAATCACAGTTCAGACTAAACACATACATGAGTTATCCCATTGCAGTTCAACACTCTTTCTGTGATGAAAAAGCTCAAACCCATGCATACACCCAGCTGAAAAAAAAACCTACTAAAGCACTTTAAACTCTTTCCACAACCTTAGAATTTCAATGCTAAAAACATTTTCACTGAAAGTATAAATAAATTTAAATATTGAGCGTCTGGCTTATATGTTTTTAGCATGTGTACATATGTGTGTATGTGCTAAATAAATCTACTACCGCTGTGAATAAAAGATTTATTTGCACCTCGGAAAACAACCAAACACTAGTTTATTTTTTACTAGAAATCATGCTTCACACATTTTCCCCACCTTTTAATGAACTGCACTTAATGTCCCTTCTGTTTTGAAAAGAGTGCTCTTTTTTGCTTTTCAGTCTGAAATCTTATCAATATTTGCCACTCCAGCAAAAAGTTTTACACAAATGAACCGGTGAAATGGAATGTTAGCCTATAATAAAAGTCTGTCACAAAACAGTCACACTGGAGTAGACCTACCATTGATTCTTCAATAAATAGAGCGAACAGCGAAAAATACAGCACACATTCCTCAGCAGTAAATATCTGGGTGACTATTTTTCTTTTCTGCTATTTTCGGTTCTTTTGTCTTTTGGCAATACTTAATAAAATATGGTTTCTTTAAATATCACTTCTGCAATGTGACAACCAGTTGGGAGCTGTATGGCAAGAGGATAATTACCAAGCTACTCTTACTGCAGGGATGTTTTGTACTTTCATTCATTGGCAAAGCAAAAAATAACAGATTGTCAGTGATGTGAATGGAATGTAAAAACAGAAAAATCATATTAACTATTTTTAAAAAGTAATTTAATTTTGAATAAGGATTGAAACATTTTAACTCTGATATAACAGATTTATACTTCTGAAAACTGCATAGATGTATTTTTAAACAATTGGGACTATCTTCACTTATATACTATAGAAATAGTTATATATGTGTTTTTTTCATTTCCTGCTGTACTGGCTGCTGAGAGTTTGGGGTCCAGATCCAAAACTCACAGAATCAATGAAAGATGGACTAAGACTCTTAGACGCCTCACTGAGCTGCAGGTGTTGCTGCAGGTGTTGCTGCAGGCAGCACCCAGCCCAGCCCCAACGCTTGGCCCATAGCGTGTCCAACTGCCCCGGCACCTCTCTCTGTGGCTCCTGAGCTCTTCAAGGCTCCTGCAGCCTTGAAGAGCTCAGGAGCTCTAGTGGGCTTCTCCCGTGCCTGAAATTCGCACTGTCAATGGAAATTCTAAATTTGGCATAATTCCTCTGGCCCTGATTATTTTCAAGGTGCAAATATTTGCATAGATAAAGTACATGGCAGGGCCATAGCAAAGCTATTTTAGAGTGACAACTCCATCCCTCTATATACATGAATAACCACCTGTGTACACACTGCTCTCATACACACTGCTTCATAGATCCTCAGTAATCATACAGTTGAAGCTTACTTGAAGGCCTTTTAAAGTGGACAAAAAAGCAATTCTTTTAAAATATATATAAATCTGTAATTAGGGTGTATTATTAAAGGTCTCGGTGTATGCTATGGTGTAATGCTGCTTGAAGTATAAAAATTTTGTTAGGTAATTTCCCTTAACAAGCAACACTTCTTTAAACTACACTTTAAGAGCATAAAGTTTCAGTACAAGCATTCATTGCACAGGACTTGTTTTTCTATATGAAGAGGAAATATATTCTTTTAACAGGCTTGCTCTTCTGTAGCCTACTTGTTTAAGAGGTGTCCCATGGCATTCATTTAGCTACAATGCTTCATCATAAAAACACATGAAAACTGAGCCTCTTATTTGCAATGAGACCCTGGAGAGACAAAACAAAACACAAGGGAACTACCATTAAGAACATTTCTTATCACCATGGCACAAGTAAACATTAAGGGTTGGCATCTCTTGGCAGACTTTGAAAATTAAGAGATGATTGATCAGAAGCTGTGTGTGTTGTCTGCAATTTAATTTCCTCAATATTTGCTTTATCTTCCAGTTCAGTTGTGCATCATTTGTTTGTAATGATTAATTAAGATGAGTAGTGGGAGCAAGTGACAAGACACAGAAATATAATTAATGAAATTGACAGAATACAGTTCTTTCAAAAATTATGTAGTTACCTTTTCTTGGAAAAACACTGATATGCTCAGGATCTTTCTTCAAATGCAGTGGCCTCGGTCATTATTTCATTTCTGAAATTTATTTAATCTACGTATTAAATATTATGGCAGTCTATGCCAAGCATTCTTCCATCTGTAGCATATTTTGTAGTATAACACATTTAGGTAAAGCCTAAATTGATATAACTGGTTTTGAAGTGATCCTCGCTGCTGTAACTATTCCCAAAGGCTAACCTCAGCCTAGGAAGGACAGTCTCTCCAAGCTCCCTCTAGTATAAATAGGGAGAGATCACTTACCTTAGAAGGAACAGTGCAGGAGCTTAAATTGTAAAATCATCTTCTAGAATAACCTGTCTGTCACCACTGACTGGAGGCTGAGGCTAGGCAGACTAGCAGCAGCACGCTGTCTTGCGTCACTATGATCATTTTAGCACTTGTGAATATGACTTCCTTTCTCCTGCCTCTAAAAGGGTAATTAAAAGAATATGAAATCCCATCTTTATGTAAACTGGCAAACCTACACACACTTGTAGGCTTCAGAGGATAAGAACTTAGTGCTGACAGAAAGCTCCGCTGTTCAAAATAATGTAAAAGTTCTCCTTGCCTAGGGGATCCATCACTATTAGAGTGGAAAGCATGGGCAAGACACCTGCCTGTTAAACAAATAAGAAAGACAGCTTCTCCCAACTCATTGTTCTATACCTGAATGTAGAAGAAACAAAGGATTGACTTTAAATATCAACATAAGAAGTGAAAAATCAATTCTTCTTAAAATTTGCACTTCAGTAGGTGTTATGTTACTTCTAGCCTCTAATTTATCAGGATAGAGAAGACTTGGAAGCAGACTTTAGTGTTGGATGACCATAGTTCTTCAGCATAACATCATGTTTGGAGCTAACTGTCTAAGCTGAAAAGCTTTTAATTGGAAGAATGGTGTTATGAGACACATTTGTAGCAGTGGTTACGAATGGTGGGTGGCAAATGAAAGCAAATGCTCTCTATTTCATCTCTGGTTGCTCAGTGCAGTGTTCAAGTGTCCTGCTCAAGTGCCCAGCCAGATAACCTGACACCTGGCTTTCTCTATTGTCATGCCTCACACAGCACACAAGTCATCTTCTCTGCTATGCTGTAAGCTACCTGCAGGTTTATTGTATATCTTTTAATGCTGCAGAATTCTTTCCAAAAGGTAGGGCTCAAGCCCAGAAGCCCATGGTAGGAAGATATTGTATTAACCAGAAAAAGAGTACCTCTTCTGCTTCTGCAGTAGTTACAATCTTCTATTAATTCTGTAAAATTACTTTTATAGAATAATGTCTTTCTCAAAATCTGCCATTACGTAGAATTAGTTCTGTGAACTCATTCTGAAGCACTCCCACTTCTACATTATCTACGCATATGCAAATTAAGAATCCCACTAAGTTAAAGACTGTTCCTCATGAAAATGAGTTTCACAGAGCTTAGCATTTCACTATGTTTAGAAAAGAACTTCCAAAAAATTATTAAATGTATAATTTTAGGAAACAAAACAAAAAGTAATATTTTTGAGTTTTTTTCAAGTCCTCTTGTTACTGGTATTAAGCAGGGTCAGGTATATCTTCCCCATTCTGTACATTTCTGTACAACTTCGTTTTTACGGAATTTTATTGCAATTTAACCATACATTCTGAAATGCTTCCTGCTATTTTAGATTTTGGGAGGGAGGGTATCAAGGCACAGGTATCTAGCATGAAGGTGTGCCAGTCATTTATTTAGCTGAGTATTTCTGTTGCAATTTTTTCTCTCTTCTAAAAAGTAGTTCTTCATATGTTTCTTGCTTTTAAAAGTTTCACTGTATAAAGAATGTTTTTAATCAACTATCACAATGATTGCACAGAGCACTCACTGCTAATTCAAAAGCTCACTAAGTGCAGTGCTTGTTACATTTATCAGTACGTTTTACGTTTATGGTACAGCACCGCACTTCCCCTACCATCACATTATCTTTTGAAGATCTTTTCTAGTGTATTCCAATTTCTTTCCTTTTTTGACCCATTTAAACATTGTGTCAAATTAAAAACTTCCTGTTTCACTGGCAGTCCTTTCCCCTTTTCATCAGTCCTGAGATACAGTTTTAATGTTTTCACATTTGAACTGTTTGTTGCCACTCATAATACCATTTTTTATGTATAACAAACAACTCTATTTCTCCACTGACTTTTCAGATTAGTTCACCTATGAGATTTTCTAATAAGAAATTAAAAACTCCAAATAACCTACTTTTTAACCTATTCTCTTTTGAGAAGTAGTTTTTCTTCATTAATTTTGCTTGCTTGTCTTTGTATTCTAAAATCTTATTTTGCTTAATTTTCCTGGTACTGAAAAAGGTGTTGATCTATATTACCCTGGATGATTCTTTCTTCAGCTACAGGAGGGAAAAAAGTTGTTATGCTCTAGTCCTCTGGCATAGTGACCAGTTTAAATCAAAGACTGTGTATTTATGTTAGCAGTTCAAATACTCAATCCTAAAACACTTTGGAATTCTTTCATGTACAGTATCTCATTGCAAGTACTTTTTTTCCTTTAATTTATCTGCTTGATCCAGTATCCATTCACAATTGAAAATTTAAATCTCTGGTAGGTCTTCATTTATTTTAAATGGAAACAACATTGTTAATATAGTCTAGCAAAAAAATTTCGAATTTTCAATATTTTGATTCTTCTTAAAGTCATTGTTATTTACTTTGTAGATCACCAACTCACAGTTCTTTGTTGGGTTTAATGCAGGTATTCTTTAGTAAATACAGAATCCACAGGGAATATACAAATGAATCTCTAGTTCACAGCTATATTCAAATTTTTATTTTGGTACAATTGTGTCACTGGCATTCTTAGGAAGTTTCTTCTTCCACGGAAGCATTGTTTACTTTTAAGTGTTTTATGTTAAGAAAGTGGAAGAAACAAACTAAATATGAGTTTGGGTTTCCAAAAGAAAATTATTTTGTGTTTTGCAATCCATAATGTTCAGTATCCATTTAATTTTCCAACTGCAATGAATTACATATTCACCTAAAAAAGCAAAATGGCATCCTAGCAGGCCGACCATATTTTATGTGTCCTTGGACAAAAAATGGACCCATAGGTTTGTGTGGACACATCAGGGTTTTCTTTTGTTCAAAAGAGTTGCAGAAGCTCAGTTTGTACTTGCGTTTTAGGGAAAAAGGGAGAAAAGCCAATGTGAAAACAGAATGAGTTATGTTCAAATCAACTGCTCACAGCAGGGAAAAAAATTGCTGGTTTTCCAGTTTCTGGTGACTGATGATATATGCCGATCACAGATCATAGTACCATGGTGTAAACCCAAAATTATACATCCAACCTGACTTCCTTATGTTGTTGCTGATTTCCAAAAACCAAGATTAAACCAAATTAAAGAAATTACAAGATACCAGAGTCCTCTAAACTACAGCATGACATTGAAATACCGCCTTTAATACAGGGCACATGAAAACTTTCACCCAGTTGATATTCTCTACACATAAGTCTGGTGTTAGTTTGCAGTATCAAAAAAATTCAGGAATTCAGAAGTATCTCCAAGAAAAGCTTAGTTTTTAAGAAGGCATCATACAGCAGAATGCTGTACAGTGTTTTTCCTCCTCATTTTGGTGTTGTGGCCTTAGATACAAAGTGGCAGTTTTGCATTCTTTGCTTTCCATCTCCATTGTTTACCACCTAGAGCAAACTAGACAAGTTACTCATCATTTCCAGGACAGGGGACAACAGAGACTGAGAAAGGTTTATTAATATTTGTTTGGAGAGAGATGTTGTTTGGATTAACTTCTATCTTCCAATTTAAATAGGATTAAAAGGATTAGCTTGAATAATGAAGCATACAGCACATTACAAATACTTATGCTTCTTTTAGTTAATAGGTTTGGATATGAACATAAGATACATCAAATTATTTCAGAATAGTCTGTAATTACATTATTTTTAAATAATAGAAAAGAAACTCATGAGTCATTAATAAGAAGATGACTTTGTAAAAAGGCAAACTCATTCAGCAAATATGTTTTACAAGTCATATTTTTTATTTATATGTATAGTTAATAAAATCTATTATGCAGTCTTTGACTTAGAAGCCTGTGTTTGCTGAGAAAAATACTTTGAAACAGAGATTTAATTACATGGTGTGAGACTCCTTTTGGCAACATCAAGAGGGAGAAAGTAATTTTTGTTTTAATGAAATGTTTTGAAGGAAAAAAAAAACTTTACTTAAATGAAATGTTTTGAAGGAAAAAAAAAAACTTTACTTAAATGCTCCTCAACTTTAAAGCTGTAAGAAGAGCATTTGGATTTCAGTTTGTTCTTCCTGACATACACCAGCATAAAAATGACTAAAAAATATACTATATTTACCATATTATGTAAGATGACTGCACAATTTTTGTCTTTATTCTTTGCTTCTCTTTTTATTTTCTTTTTTCTTTTTTCATTATGGAAAGAGTAATGGCATCCTGAAAGTGTCCTGGAGAAAGGAAAAGGTTCATTTTAAACAATCTCTACAATGCTCTTACAGCATTGTTAAACGAAGCAAGTGTAAGAGGAATATAGAAACCTGAGACAAGAATGTAAGATGGACATACCCATCTGTATTTTACTTTGTTAAAAAATTTATATAGCTCCCCACAAAGTGTGTTGAGAACAACAGTGTCTGCATCCCTATCTCAGTATTAATTATATCTGTTTTACAGATATGAGACTGACATGGTCCATATGTTGGTATCTTGGCTAAGGACATCCCAATCTGGGTACCTCAGGTACTGCCATACTGCAATTTGGCATTTGAAAATAATGTGATGGCTATAATATGAAGGGCTACAGTGAATTTCCTATGGTAGTGTCCATGCAAGATTCTATTCTCTACTGTTGCTCACAGAAGAAATAATAGAAGCTCTTGACAAACCATATTGCTTTCATTTCTAGCAGTCCTCTGCCAGGGTATCACTTTCAGATGTTAAACACCTATATTAATGAACTTTTGGAAGTAAAACCCGTGTAAAAAATGTATTTGGTTTAGCATAGCAGGACCTTCCCCTATTGATTCACCACACCATCTTTCTTTTACTTTATATCAGCTTTTATTATCCTAAGAGATGTTGGAATAAGAGGCCTACTGTGAGTTAAGAGGGAGCAGCAGCAATATAAATTTTTTACACCATCCAAACCATCTGTTTCAATTCTGCTCTGGCAACACCAGGCGATCAAGGGAAGGATTAGTCCATTTTTCATGTCCTCCTATCTTCTGAAATTTCAAAGTTGTCACTTGGTGTTAGCTCTGGAGGAAGCTCATGGTGTGGTAAGATGTGCAGTAGCAAATGCACCAACATCAACAGAAGATTTCATGAAACAACCAGAAGAGATGGAAATAATTTCCAGTCTCTACTGATTTATGCTGCCTTTTAACCACTGAGCTAAAAATAGAAGGACCCCAGTTTCTGCTGCTATTTAGCCCCCCTTAACATCCTTTTTTCCCATTTTTTGCCTGTATTTTTACTATGAAGAATAACTCAGTTTAAAAATTTGATTACTACAGCTGCCAAAAAAAGCAGTTGTAAGAACCTGGCTTATCTTTATTTCATTCTTCCATCATAACTTCTTTCTCCAGTCAGTGCTGAACAGCCCTTCAAAAGGACGTTGACAGGTTGGAGAGATGGGCAGAGAATCATAGAATGGTTTGGGTGGGAAAGGATCTCTTCCAGTTCCCATCCAGTTCCTGCCATGGGCAGGGACACCTTTCACTAGACCAGGTTACTCAGAGCCCCATCCAGCCTGGCCTTGAACATTTCCAGGGATGGGGCATCAAAAACTTCTCTGAGCAACCTCTTCCAGTGCCTCAGGACCTCACAGCAATGAATTCTAATCATCTTGGTGGTCTCCTCTGGACTCACTCCAGCAGGTCCATGTCCTCCCTGTGCTGGCGACCCCAGAGCTGATGCAGCACTGCAGGTGGGGTCTCACCAGAGCAGAGCAGAGGGGCAGAATCTCTCCCTCTCCCTGCTGCCCACACTGCTTTGGATGCAGCCCAGGGCACCATTGGCTCTCTGGGCTGGGAGTGCTCATGGCTGGGTCATGTCCAGCCTCGCACCCACAGCACCCCCAAGTCCTTCCCCCCAGGGCTGCTCTGATCTGTTCATCCCCAGCCTGTGCTGATACCAGGGGTTGCCCCAACCCAGGTGCAGCACCTTGCACTTGGTCTGGTTAAATATCAGGAGATTCCCATTCTTCCTGGAGCTTGTGCAGATCAGGAGATCCATATGCTCACATATGGCAATGACAGCTGCTGAGGAGAAACACAGGCTTCCCCGGTACTGGGTACAGGGCATCTGCATCCCTCTCACAGGCCTCGTGTAAAGCCCCAAGCTTGGCCCTGCCCATTGCCCTGACCTCCCATCCCAGAGTCCACCCTCAAGGCATTGCAGCAGCTCAGTCGCTCTGTCGAGGGGCAGCAGCTCACACAAACCAACCCTAACCTGCCCAGAGACCAGCAGCTCTGGAGAGCAGAGCTTATTGATATATATCAAATGACGACGTCTTGGCTGCCCCAACACATTTTGCATTTCGTTATTCAGCAGCTGACCTTTCTTTGAGTTTTTTTAACAAATAAAACCAGTCCAAATAAGAGACAGCCAAGCCAATTAAACTGTGTGCTCACTTTAATCCTTTTCCTTACTTCTGGGTCATTTTGGACACATTGTTTTCAGTTGCATCTTGAGAGAAATTTCTTGCAAAGCAATTTATGTAGCCACCTCAGTTCCTTTTTTATTATTTTAATGAGATTTTAAATGGTTTTAAATTAAGAATATCCATTTTAAATTCATAGGAGTGGATTGTGAATGTACTCCAACATACCTGTATGCAATAGCTATTGAATGCCATGCATGTATGCAATTATGTGCTTTTAATTCCACTCAGAGTTCATTAGCTATTGACTCTTCATTTGAAACACAGCACTCGCTAAAATTCTGTGGAAAAATGTGAAACTTTGTGGGCATGCACAGATGCTCATGTGCACACACGTGCATGCATGCACACATGCAGAGTGCCCATTTTGCATTTTTATTGTTTCATTGATTCTCAGATCTCACTGCCATGCATTTTTCGCATTAAGAAACAAATGCTTTTTGAAATTTCTTGGTTTCAGGTAGAAGAAATTTATTTTAAAATTATAAGCAAATGGTTGAGGCTTTCTCATCTACTTTAAACATACACTAAAAATTGGAGAGTGTATGTGGAGAAAATTCTCTGCTGGAAAAAGACCTACTATGATTTTGCCAAGTTTTAACCCAGAGGGAATTTCTAGCCCTAAGTTATAAATTCCAGAAAATAGGGGCTTATAATAGAAACACTGACAGAACCTTAACCATAGCATTGCTAAAGGCAACACTGCAATAAAACGGAATGACCTGTGAGATAAAATGTTTAATCTTTTGAATGAGATGTGGCCTAATAACTCAGAAGCAGAGATGGGGGATGATGCAGGCTCTTCCTTGCAGCCTCTTATTTGCCCTTTATGAAATTCACTGTCACTCTCAGCTGCTTTTCGCTTTCAGGCTGAATCTTGTTTCACACCACAGCCAAATGGACTAGAAGGGTCATAAAGAACCAATTTATGGTCCCTAACTTTTCAGCAAAAACTATTTTTCAAAATGTAAATTAATGGCAACAGAAGTGTGAGGATCAGGAAAAACACCTTTGCACATGACAAAAATAATAGAGAGAGAAATGGAAGGTACAGATGTGGGTTTGCATTTCTCTACTATTTCTCAATAGTGTCTTTCCAAGAGAGAAAGTCAGCATTTGAAGCTTTCTTTATTTCACTGCAAACAGTTCTGTCAAGCTTTCTTCTCAAGATCCATCTTTTGTTTTTGTGCTATTTTTATATCGCAGGAAGGGAAAGTAAAACCCCTTAATATTAAAAGATTTTTGAATTACATGATTGATATTAATTTTATATGACATATTTGCCTGTGCTAGCAAGTGGAACTGGGCATAATGACTTAGGAGGTCTTTTCAAATGCTATGTCTCATCAAGTAAAGAAAGATGTAATGACTGGGCCTGTAGTGATCTTTGTCTGGTCAAAAATCTCAAATTAGTTAGAATTTTGCTCATTCAAACAGTGCCCTAGGCCAGGATAAGGGAATGCCACCAACATTACAGTGGCAGAGTCAGATTTAAATTCTTTTCCTGTTCTAGAAGTAGGTAAAAGAGACCTACTCTGTTTTGGTTGCTTCTTATTCGTTGAATGCCTCTACCTGAAGAAGCGAGGTCATATGGAAGTAAATTCTTTGAAATTTTGTGGGCAGTTTTTCAACCGGGTACATAAGGAATCATTATTATAATAATGATTTCATCCCATTAAGAACAGCTGGAATTATGTATGTAATTCCTTGCATACCACCCAGAAAATTTACCCAGAGCCTCTAGTCACTTCTGTTCCCCAAACTTCCCTAAGGCTAAAATCACTCTGAAGAACATCTGGGCTCTTTTCTTTGGGGATTTCTATTTTATTCTATCAATATTTTCCCTCATTTTAACAAATGAAATTGTAATTAGATATTCCCATATTAGGTATATGGGAACATCCATTGCAGATGAGGCTCACAGGAAAATCTAGTTTGTGACTCTCCTGTGTTGGTCATTATTATATCTGTCATTTCTGATTCAGTAGCATTTTACACCTGTCAGTCATAGCTAAATGAGGCACTACAAATTGAGGATGCATTTGGTCGCTGTCTGAATGCTTACGTGTTATTGAATTGCTTTGGACTCCATAGGGGTGACTTACCAACTCCCAAAATATTTAACCCTCCAAATGCTCCCAAATATTTAACGCCAGAAAAACCCAAGCAAACAAACAAACAAACAAAAACAGCAAAAAATCAGCCAGTGGTATCTGTAAGGGGGAATAGAGTGAGGCTAAAGAGGTCAAAAAATAAAGATTACATTCATGATTTTGTATTAACTACTAGAATAAATTTATAAAAAAATAATAACAAAGATAATTGAAAAAATGGAGGATTCATCAGTAGTGAATAAGAGTTTCTAAATGTACATATACATGGAAGTATATATTTTATATATATTTGCAAGTATGTATATGAATATATGTTAAAACATATTTTCTTTGTCTGAGCCCCTTTACTATAACTGACCTGTAATTAACACTGATTGGAGATTGCTCTACTACTATTATTCTAATTTCTTCTGTTACTTCGTTAGAAGACTCTACTGGACAGAATATCAGTGGAAGAAGCCCAGTTTTCACCCTAAGATCACTCAGAAAATAGAATTGGGTATTATTACACATAAGCAAAGGCAAAACTTCAGCTGTCTGAAAGGAAATTTCTGCTAAAGGGAACAGACACATTGCAGCTAAATGTATGCTAACATTTGCCATTCCCTCAAATTTGCATAAGATAGTTTCCAGTGTTGGAATTATGATTCAAAATAAGAAGATGGACCTATTTGATCAGTATTCTGTGTTTTCTTGCTTTGTGTACTTAAAAATAAAATAATGCCAAAAGCCACTTCTAATTATTGTCAATGTTTTTATTTCCCAGTTATGCAGACCAGTGTGTTATTCATCTGTGAAGATCTGATTGGAAGTGATTTCTGATTTTACCTGATGCAAAGGTAAAAATACATAATTTATTTACTTTCAGATTACAGTTTTCAGATCAGTTGTTGCTTTGTCTCCTGCTTTCAAATTTAAAAAATGCACATTTTGAAATTATGATTTAAAAGTATTCAAAAAATATATTTAGACTTTTATCACAGTTGACCTTGCAATAAAATGTAATCATTTAAAAAGTAGGCAGTTTGCACTGATGGACATCTAACAATGAAATTCATTGTTGTCTGGAATGAGATTGGGTGCCTGCAGTCAATCGATGTTGAGTTATCATACCTGAACCTCAAAGTTCACCTCCAGTTTGACATGCTTTCCAAATTCTCTCACAGTGTTGTACAGGTAAGTATAACATGCATACATATTGGTGCTATGTGGAAAGAGATTATTAATATTGACTTCTACATCCCATGACACTTTATTTGATATGCCTGACTCTAAAATGAATACAGAAAAATACCAAACTCTGTAAATAGATCACAACTATGGCAGTCACGGCAGAAAATCTCGTAACTACATTTTGTAAAATTCCTCTGTTCAGCAAAGAGCTTGTGCAAGTGCAGCTCAATATATTCTCTACTTCAGAAAGTCTTTATTAAGGTTACATGGAATCTTCTGAAACGAAGGCTGTATATATGTTTGTAGGTACAGTCATGTGCTACACAGACAGGTTTTTGTATGAGCTTGGCATATTGCTTGTGGCAACCTGCTGAAACATGAATAAAGACAGCAGGAAAAAGGCGATGCACATCCTGCTAGTAATCTAGGGAAGGGATTGCTGCACATTAACCTTGTGCCAAATCTCAAGGTTCACCCAGAAACTCCCAAGACCATTTTTCAGCCCCTAGATTTTCATGTTGAATTATCTGTCTTGTTTGCTAAATGAACCCACTTCTTATTTTATTTAAACCACATGAGGTAGGTGTATTTGACTTCTTAGTAGGGAATGCAATATTTAAGTAATTTTAGTATGTACAGCTGTGAAAAGGTGAAGTATATTTTGTGAACTTAATTTGGGGGTAATTTTAAATGGCATACCTTTTCCTCCAACTGCTTTCCACAGCCTGGAGCTGGAAACATAAAGTGTAGCTCATATGCTCTCTACAATTTGCTCCTGAGAAACACTGACCACAAAAGTCAGTAAACATTCATCACGAGCTTTAGGCTACTTTCCTTGGATTTGGCCTCAGGCTAAGCTGAGGGCTAAAAACATTTCAGGAGGGGGTTACAGTTTTAAGAAAAATAAATATATTGCTAGTACAGCATGGTTACTCAGCTTGGTCTCATGCTGTAAAAATTCCTTCTCCCAATAAATACGCAAGATTTTATGTTATGCATCCACCACTTTATAACTGATACTGTGGTTTTAAATGACCAATATGCTAATCAACAGAGCTGTTGTGACCTACTTACCACATATTTCTGCCAGAGCCTCCCGTAACATGTCACATTGAATCCTCTCTGAGAAGTACAAACCAAATCTACTTCAACCCATTTAGCACAAAGATTCTGGGGAAGGGGAAGGAAAAAAAAAAAAAAGGAAAAAAGGAAAAAAAAAGAAGAGGAGCACAGCAAAGCAAAAAAAAGCTAGGTCAAGTTCTCTTGTTTATCCTGGGCTTCTGTGACATAAAGCCATGTTTGCCACCATCTACTGTCATAAGTAATGACATGATTTCTCATGAAAAGGGCTACAAATAGAGAGGACAAACCCCCCATCTAATACCATTTCCTGTATCGCTGAGCAAAATTGGAGGTTTCCTCACTAAACGGTTGGTTGTCTTAGTGTAGTTACTGATCTCTTTCAGCTAAACAATGCTTGTAAAAAAAGGATTGATGTTTTAAAAACATCATCATCCTTGCAATTTTTGTTTAGTAAAAAAACCCTATCTAAGGAAGGTCTTTTTTACCTGAATGAAAAAAAATCAGAAAAAATGATGTCAAAATATATCCTTTTGATTTTCTAGAGATTTTAATAATGTGTCCATAAGGTATTTTAATTGTTCTGGGAAGAGTTTGGCATTTCTTGTTTCAGTCTAATATATTTTGGTTTCATACTGTATTATTAATATAGGAAAATAATATGTCATGGAATATATTGATCAATATTAATTTTACTTTTAATATTCAGTTTAGACAGCACAGCAGTGCACTGACCTTACATCATGAGGAAAATGAGCTAAAATAAATCCTAATACCAAGTGTTACATCAGATCACCCAACTGATGTTGCTGGGGACCCTCACATTGTTCTGTTTTCAATCACTCTCTAGGATATTACAGATGTCTAAGACAGAATAATATTATCCTAGATGAAATGCAATGCAAGGACTTTCAAGTTTCTATCTGCAGGGAAGATTTCCTGGACCATTTTTACAGGACATGTATTTAAACATGCTTCCCTAGACAAATTCTAACCTAGAGAGTTACAGCCATCTTTCCGGAGTTCTGAGTTTCCACTGAGCTCATGTAAGAAGTGCAGATTAGAATGTACTTACACAAAATTTTATAGAACTGGAAATGCTGTTGTTGCATGAAGACAGCAAAAGAATATCTGAAAATACTAATTACAGCTTACAGCTCACTCTATCTTGAAAAAGAGAACTAATTGATGCACAGTTCCTCTCCAAGTAATTTCTTGTTCTGGCCCTGATGCTCGGCCTCAACATTGTGGGGTCAAACACTGCTTTCCACACAGACATGTGACTTCTAGTGAACAGAAAGAGAGATTTACTTAGGCAGCCAAAAGCAGAACTTGTCTCTCTGTCTCAAACTGAGTGCTTTAAACTGCTCTGCAATAATCACAGATGCTCTGCTCTTGGCACAATGAGAAAAGCTTGATACAGATTCACAAAATAGCTCCATTAAGTAAAGACGCCATCAGTCTTTATTACGACTATTATCATAAAGCAAATTTCACCTAACACAATATCAAATTAAACTTACAAAAAGACTGAGGAGGAAGCTATGAATTAATATAAAATGACTAAGAGCTGAGGCCCAGGGAGCTTAAACCCTTATCAACACCAAAGCAAAGAGTTGGAATCAAAGATGTAGAGCACCATAGTAATTTGTTCCTGTGTTGACTAGAGCAGAAAAAATAACAGTCTATCATGTCAGCATGTGCTAGAGAGTTTAAATGCCTGTAAGCATAGTTTATAGTTGACATTTGTTCAAAGTAGCTTTTTTAAGGAGATAGTTTAATACTTCAACTCTACCCTCCTAGCTTTATTTAATTTCACAGGTTATGTCCAACTGCATCATACTGTTTTCCCCTCCGCTTTAAAGACAAAACTGTATGGTATATTATTTTCAAAAACTCTAGTTATTTTTACAGTTAAATAAAATTGCTATTTTTTAGAAAGATCAACATTTCAGTCCAATGGTCATTATCATAAGATAAATTCCCATGTGGCCTAAAAGAATGTTCTAGGATTTTCTGAACTATGGGCCATTTGCCTGTCTTGCCCTATTTTCTGAAAAGCAAGTAGCATGCTTTGTATTGGGTTTGATGGGGATTGGAAGATCCTTTGATAGTGGAGGCAACACAAAATCATTTGTGAAACACTGCCTTAATATTCCATCATTTTCTGTTCTCAAATAATGAAATTAAGTCATTGTAAGAATATAAACCTTCCCTCAGGACTTTGAATCCTAACTAGCATTTGTAATTCTTTTTTAATTAGTTTATTTAAAACAGAGGAAAATAATTAACCTGTTTTTTCCCCAAAAACAACAACAAAAAAATCACTTCCATCATTAAATTACCATTTTACAGAGCATCAGCTGGGTCATACTTGGTATGGAGGGCAAGAATATATTTGAAATGTTGGATAAACATAGCCCTAGAACAGCCCTGTTATGCGGAGTGCTTTCACTACAGACAACCTAGCCCAAGACAGTGAAATCTTCTGTCCTAAATCTGTGGCAGCCCCTTTGACAAACTCAGCCCAGAGCTGCAGATCCTGGAAACCTGCCATCCTGGCTTTGGTTAAACCACAACACCTGCAAAATGACAGGCAAACTGTAAAATCTAGATCTGACAGGATACCTTGAGGCTACGATACATTATTAAACCAAACCCTTAAACTACCATTCCCTGGCTCTTAAACCAAACACCAAACATAGCATGGTGTGTGTTTATGAAACCAAACTCCCTCTCTTCTGCCACAATAAGTTTTCATCCACCACAATGCCCAGTACACTCTCTGTTCCCTGGCCTAATGTGATTCCTGAGCCTTGCCCAGTTACTGACTGCAGTTTTCTTGGATCTCTGGATTATGTTCTTAATTAATTGTCTGACCTTAAACAAGACCTAAACCATATGCAACAACTTGCTGGCTCACAGTAAAAGGACCAGGCTAGTTTCAAGGGTATTTAACATTATCCAAAATCTTTAAAATTCTCAAATGCTACTGTAATCAGCCTGAAGGAAGGAAGGAAGGTGTAGGACAGTATCTCCCCTGTAAGTTGTCCCACTGAGGAGAAAAGGCCTCTTCCGTAAGAAAAAATGTGTGATTAATTGTTCCCAGTAGTTCACTCCCAGAGCACGGAGGTGCTGCAATATTGAATACATACAACAGATTGGTTTTCCAACCAGCAATGTTACCATATCATGACCCAATGCTAGAAAGAATTTACAGTGATAATCTCAGCCCATGCCCCCAGGGCAGTAAACATCACCACAGGGAACACACCCTGCAAGTAAGGTGTTACAGGTGTCCCAGGACACAACTCTGAGAACAAGCACAACTCTGAGAACAAAGAAATCAACATTGTAACCAGCTGTGGTCTATTAATTCAATATAATTTATAACAAATTTGATTTAATGCACTCTGGTCAGACCTGCAGTTATCTCAACCCTTCTGCCAGCTAAGCACTACACAGCTGCTTACTAAATCCAAACTCCACATCCCCTCTCAGTGGAATGGGGAGGAGAAGCAAAAGTAAAACTTGTAGGTTGAGGTAACAGTTTAATAATTGAAACAAAGAAAAAAATGTTATAACAATAGTTATATTAATAATAATTACTTATATTATATTAATATATTATATTAATATATTATATTAATATAATATATTACTTATATTATATTAATAATAATTAATAATAGTTACTATAATAATAGTAAATTAAAAGAGAGATAACACTCAAGGAAAACAATTTATCAAGTGATGCACAATATAGTTGCTCACCACCCGCTGACTAATGCCAAACGCTGATTGATTTTTTGCTCATTTCCATGCACCAATGATTTAAATAGACAATTTCCATTGAGTATAAAAATTTTCGTAAGGTTTTGAAGGAGATCTTGGCTTTTGGGAAGAAGGTTGGACAGACTGCAGTTCCATGGTACCTGTCAATCAAAGGGGTCAACACCTCTATTTTAGAATCCCTTTAACATTTTCGCTGTCCAATTATAACAAGGAACTGAAGCTGTTGTCTGTGAAGTGATCTGTGACAAATAACTGAAGTACTGCTGTGTTCCTCAGTTGTGACAATTGTTATTTTTAGGGCTAAAGGAAGGAAGAGAAGGCGTTGCAGCTATTTTAAGACAGATTTAGTCTAAAAAGTGAAGCTGTAGTTATATATAGATAATCCATTTTGCAGGTCTAAAAATAGCAAGGTCACATTAACCAGATATTTTTAATTAATGTACTTTTGTACAAAGAGCAGAAATTTATGGACAATTCCATTCTTTGTTGAATGAAGGGGTCATTCAAAGAATGTGTGCATATGTGTGCACACACTTGTTTTTAAGCTGTTCCCAGACTGGCCTAGGATTGCAGCACAGCCTTGAGAAATTTGAAAAATGAGTGTTTTGTTAGTCCAGATTAATAGACTGTTTTGAGATATTTACACCATGGTACTGTGACACTTGATGTTGAATTTCCCTCCTTCAGGGATGCTAAAAAACAGGAGGAAAAACAGAGGTTTGTTTTTCAGTTTGGTTTGTTTTTCTTTAAAGGAACTCTTTTTCTGCGCTTACTGACATTATCTCTGCAATTCAGGCAAGAACATTTACTTTTATGTATCAGCCCAGCTGCAGAAATTCCCTATGATCTGTTACCTGCTGTACTTGTGCCTTTCAAGGAAGAAGATTTTGCAGGAAGAAATGTCAGGTGTTCTAAGGATGATCTTTTTTTGATTCCTTCATTCAGGCAAAAAAATTGCAACCATTACTTTGAAGTAAACAAAGACAGGAAGTCTCTCTGAAAGTAACTAATTACTATTTTTCCTCACTGTACAGCATTTGTTCATCTTTGAAAGTAAATCATACATGGGAACGTTATGCAGCTTAATGACAAAAAGCAATTGGAAGGGTGGGTCAAGAAACTCCTATGGAATTTCAACACACCTGACTACAAGGGTGTGTTACATGCTCATATTTGTAGCTTAAGGCAGGGAAAAATCAGTTCCTTCTAGGAAGAGCTGAATTTAATAGGAATTCCTATTTTTCTTTGGGATAACATCTTTCATTGATTTAATGCCTTCCTGTATGTATTTGCATCATATGAGGTAGTTTTGGTTTTCAATTTACATTCAAGTCTACAGTATGATGAATAGCTATTGTCAGCTTTACTTCGCACTGACCAGCGGTTGCACCAGTGGAGGTAGGCTAGGGTCAAGGAGATGGCCTTAAATAATCTACAATTTTCCTAACCCTATCCTTATGCCCCTTTCCTTAGAGCCTTCTTTTATTCCTCCTTTTTTTTTTTTTTTCTTCTTTCTCTTTTAGTGCCCCATCTATCTTGTGGCTTACTGAGGCTGGAACTCTGACTAGAAATGACAGATCACTTCATATGTCCCACTTTATTGTTTGTTATACTTTTATTACATTTCTAGCATCTTCTTTCAAAATCAGCCCAACTCTGGGGAATATGTTTCTAATTTGTGTTACAGAAAAATGTTGCCTCTTTTATTCACTCAGGTATTTCCCTTTGGTTCAATAGATTATTTACAGTGTAGTGGAATCTAGCACTTCAAGCATTGACTTTGTACGACTTACTACACAGTAGTGTTATTACTGTATTAATATACTTGTAAAACCTGGCCTTGATAGTACTTGATTGAAGCTGATTTTGTCTGGAAGTTTTTGGCCAAGAAAGTTACAGCTCTTCCCAGAATAAAAGGAGGGATAAATTCACTGCATATAGCTATTGGCAATTTTCAATGAGAAATCAGGAACAAAAGCAGAAATGTAACATAAAGCATAGACAGGTAGGAGTGGGAATGGGAGAGAATATTAATTAAGGAAGATGACTTGTTAGAGGAGATATATACCGGGAATTTGATACCGGAAATTCAGAAGGGTGAGGCTTGGACTTGGTGAGGAGTGAGGTTTGGTGAGAAGTGAACAAGCCACGAAGAGAGGGCTGGACAGGTACAAAGGGTTGCAGTGTGGGAAAGTGTGCAGTGCAAAGGGCTGCAGTGTGGGAAAGCCTGAGCCCAGTGAAAAGCATGCTTCTTTTTATGCGGCTCAGGGTAAGATTTGCTTTCTGGGCTGCATGCACACTTCGCTGGCTCATATTAAATTTTTCATCCACGAGTATCTCTAGGTTTTTCTCCACAGGGCTGCTCTCAATCCATTCACCACCCAGTCTGTACTGAAACTGATGATTGCTCCGATCCATGTGTGGGACCTTGCACTCAGCCTTGTTGAACTTCATGAGCTTCACATTGGCCCACTTTTCAAGTTAGATGAGCAGTGATGCCTTGTGGCCTAAAAAAGGGGCTCTTCAACCTCAGACCATTAGAACTCATTAGAGACAGAGCTAAAGCAGACTCAGCTTAAAGGGCCTATTTGCCATTGTCAGGACTGGGATTTAAAGAGGTACCTTAAACATAATAAGCAATAACTTACATATACACTGAAAAGATAATATTCTTCTATACATATGTAAACTGAGCCTATGTCCTAACCAGTAAGCACCCTTGTCAGGCTCAAACAGCCTATGTAAAAATGCTGAATATTAGAAGAGAAACAAAAGGATTACTGGGAAATAAGAGAAAGATAATTGGCTAAACATACCCCTGAGGCCTGCACCATAAGCATAACTATTTTACTGGATGAGTAAAATAACAGACCTTGTCCATTTGAGCTACCTGATGAATAAGCTGTAGTTCTAGCTGATAATCACTGCCTTTAAAACTAATGGTTTTGATACAGATTCTCTCCTGCAGCCAATTGTTACAGAGATTGAAACTGTTGAGCAGCTAGTCGCATTTTCTGATTCTGAGGAACTTATTTGTTGAAGCTTTGGCCCAGACATGAGCAAAAACAGGCAAGGAGCTGCTTTAATTTATGCCACTGTCAGACTCTCTCACGGTCTCTCTACCACTGGAGTTCCTCTCTGCCACAACCTTTCATGCTCTGACTAGGGATTTCCCATGCAAAAATATACATATGTGCAATGCACAGATGGTTTGCATATGCGCAGTAGGCTTAACATAGCTGATTTACTGTGTACGCACGGACCATCTGTGCAGCACATGTGCAGCAGGTCTGATGTGTACTGGACACATTGGACTTACTGTGCATGTGCTACACAGTTAATCTGCACACACACAGTAGCCACAGCTCTGACTGAGTTGCCAGACATCCAGATGGCCAGAGTCCTTAAATCCCTTCCAGTGAAAAAATAAAGATGGAGTAAGGATGTTTGGTTTTGTTTGGCTTTTTTTTCCTGGTGTATAATATGGCTTATCCTTTATTCTCATATGTAAGAGCATATTAAAGTGCTCTACCACCTCATCACATTTTAGTCTAAAAAAGAATTTCCCCCAGTCAGAGAGCAATTCCCTCTGGCCATGTATGTCCAAAGACAACTACAGAAAAAAACAGAGCTGTGGTAAAGATTCTTCTCTGTAAACTTTCACAGAACAAGCAAATCCATAACAAGTGAACTACACAGGCTTCTCTTAGCCTGTGTAGCCTCTTAGAGAGGACTGGCAGTCGCTTCAGGTTTTCTGATGATAAAAAGCTTTTCAATCGGGAAATATTTAAATTATTCAGCTTAAAGCTCAGAAAACTCAGCAACCCAGATTGATCACAAGTCACAGTCTCAGGAAGACAGTTGTCTTGGGCCTTGCCTTTTGGCTGGTTGAGATTCAGTGTCTCAGAGCGCACATGCTGCTTGCTTTTCCGTCATTAAGACTGTGAGCTAATAACACTGTCACTAATGTTTTTGACAAATTTCCCATCAATAACTCTTCCCTAAAGCTAAGATGCAAACTTAAATATGAAAATAATTTATCAGGCCCACCAGAATTTTTGATAATTGCTAAGCACACTAACAATTACAATGTATGGAGAATTTATCTATATTTACTTACTGGGGAGAAATCTGAAAACACTCTGCATCTATGGCTGGCATCCAGGTTTTTTTGCATGATCTGAGAATGCACACAGGAGTCTGCTCAGTTTCTTCTGCGCTCTGTGGAAAGGCATCTCTTGTCTTTATTTGCACGCTCAGGCTGCCAAACTCCCAAAAGTGGCAACACAGAAGTGCTCCTAAGCGTTACCATCAGCAGAAAATTCTGCTTACAAACACCAGGCCCAAATCAGTCTCTCCAGGAAAAAGAACATAAATTAAGGGACCACTGAAAAATAAGACATGAAACAGAAATTGGAGTTGTTCAAATGTGCATTTTTATTATGCAACCTAAAACTACAAGAACACATGGCTTTTAGGTTAACAAAAAAATTGCATTTTTTTTTCACTAATTGCATGTTTCTGCCTTGCAGACAAGATTAAGGTCTGCTTGTTGTGCTTTCAAGAGCAAAACATATTAGGTGCCTTACCCATAGGCACCAGGTTGTGCTGTGAGGTGCACCAGGGCCTTCTCTTCTCCATTCTGAACCAGTCCCAGCCACACAGACCCTCCTTCCTCCCCTGAGCCTCTTAAGTCTCCAGGACACCAAAGAGGACATAATGCCTGAATGAGGCCTGATGGGTGCTGAGCAGAGGGGATCTGCCTTGAACCTTCTGGCAATAGGAGAAAATAGGAGAAGACCCAACAGAGCAAGCTCCTGTGTGGCACTGGGTCTGGCAGTGCTGCGGTCCCAGGCTCCTGTTCTTCCCATAGGCTTTGTAGCCACCAACATGGATGGAGCCTGGGTGGGCACCTGGAATTTTCATCACCTATGTGGCCACATCATGGCAGAGTTCACTGCCCTGAGATTCAAGTACACTATCCCTCAGATAACAGGTAAATCAGGAGTCATGGAGGATGGGGTTGGGCTGGGGAGGGAACAGCTGGGGGGGTCACAGCACATCTGCTGCTTCCACTTAACAAACTGTGTGAGTTTAACACATTGCAAGGGGCCAAACATCCCATCGCCGACAGCTGCCCTCCAGGTCCTCAGTACTACATTCATCCTTGCATCACCATGAACAGGAAGTACTCAGCTCGAGCGCTGCACTTCAGTGGATGTCCCAAGATGAAGACCGAGATCACTCCTGGAATGAGTGAGTACTGTTTCTCTAGCCCTTCTTTCAGGCCAGACAAGCACACGTTACTCATGGGGGAGTAAAACCTGTCCAGAAAAAAGCTGTCTGTTGCTGCCTAAACACTGTTCCTACAGAGCACAGCATCACTGACCTCATCTCTGAATGCAGGTAGAATAGGGGGAAGCACAAGTGTGTAGCTTGATGTACAGGACATGGCATCACATATTGAGGGGATATCTTTTAAATTCTGGTAGATATCTGGGTATAGACCTGTACCTTATGCATCATCCATGCACAAACATGGAGACAGTCAAGGATATGCCTCTCATCTGCCCCATGAGGCTCAGCAGGTGTTACCTGCTCTCCAGGGGGACAGAGGGTTTGGGTCCCAAGCTGCTGAAGTGTTCTGTGATGGGGCTGCATTAACAATGAGACATGAACACACATACAGCATATTCCTTTCGAGTACAGTAGAGCCTGAGGATACAGGTTGATTCAAATGGGTTGGGTATGATCTGCAACGTGCAATTTCTATGCAGGGATCTTTTTAAGGCTTTGATGCACTTAGGAAGGGTTTAGATAAAGCTAGGTAATAAAACCAGACAAAATAAATTCAGACCAAAAGCCCACCATAAAAGCTCTTAACGGGCACGTGTGGACTGCAATGTACTGCAATATGCCAAACACAAAGAAGCTTTCACCTCCTATGGGTTGTGTGGCTCCCACTCTTTACCCAAGGCATCTCTTGTACTATGTGTGAATGCCAAAATGTCAAACATATGAACCATAATGAGTCAAACCATTTATTAAATACTACTAAAACGAAATTTCTTCGGTAGATTAAAAAAAAACAAAAGAGAAAAAAGAAAAAAGAAAGTTCTAAATTTTCCTGCACCACAAAGGACTGAACATCCAGGCTGTTAACCAAAGCTTCATTTGCCTTTGTCCCTCTTTTGCAACAGCAACTTTTAACAAATCTTTTACTATTCTAACTTTGCCTTTTCCTGTAATCCTTCTAACTCACCTAGATCTTCACGTAATTTTAGTCAAAATACTTCACATTAAGCACAGGCTTTTCAAAATGAAGAGAAAGGCACCTGAAGCCCTGACAAGGAAGATGCCTACTCAGGCTACGACCGTGAGGAGCCGGTGGCAACCAAGGTCTCCACGACCCCACCTCAGCAGGACAGCAGGGGCGGAAAACAAGGTGAAAAAGCTCCTGAATAGAGATAAGGACTCGTGAAACGGACTCGGTTGGGGTAAAATAGTGTAATTTACTCCTACTTATACAGACAGTGAGAAAATTAAACCACTACCGACCACCTACCCACCGCTCGCCCTTCCCCGTCGGAGCTGCCCCCACCGCTGCCGCCTCCCGACCGGAGCTGCGCTCACAGCTCCCGGTCCCGCTCTGCCGCTGCTGCCGCCACAGCCCCTGGACACACCACGTGCCAGCTCGGCCGGGCATGGCCGGACAAGAGCTACCGGAGAGGTGTGTCCGCCGAGGACATAGCGGGACTGCCCCTCGCGGTCCCGGGAGTTCGCCTTCGCCCCCGCAGTCCGGCACACGCACCCTGCCCGCAGGGTCTCCGGCCCCCGGCGCTGCCGGCGCGGTGTGCGGACCGCCACAGCTCTGTCCGTGCTGCAGGGCTGCCCTGTTGCCTGGGGGGCTCTGCTGGGGCTGCCCATGGGGCTGCCACAGAGCTCGCTCAGTCCAGTAGCAGACAGCCCCACCTGGTCCTCACAAAGACCTGCTTGTGCCCGCAGGTACAGGGACCCAGCACAGCCCTTTCATGTCAAGTGGTGCCTGAGGACAGGGCTTTTGTCAAATGGGTTGAGTCTGACCAAATTGCTGACCACAGAGCTGAGAGAGGCTCCTGCCTTGAAGTGCCTGTGAGAGATGCCCGCTCCAATTCCCGCCCTGCTCCCTAAAATCAGGAACGAATCTTTTTCCCATCACCACCTAGCCAGGGGGGACAAAGAGCCTCCCCAGGAATGCAGTAGAGTCCCATCACTGGAGGCAATCAAGTTTGTGGTTGGCTGGGAGCTGGCTAGTCTCCTCCAGGCTGCCTTTCCCACACAAGGGTTGGATGAGGTCGCCTTCCTAGGTCCCTTCCAACCTGGGCTGTTGCAGGATCCTATGATGATTGCATTTTCATACTGGGAATAATGTTTTTTTCTCCTTAACTGTCAGTGGCCTAGGGACTTGCCTGTGGAAAGGAGCTCCTGCCTGTGGCAAGAGATGATGCAGGGCAGCTGTGTTTGTGGGCACACCCTGGGCAGATGCCACCTGTGTGCACTGAAAAGGAGGATGCTGAGATGGGCTGTGTCCATGGGGACCAGCATGGACCTGTGGGGATGCTCAGCCATGGGGTGAGAGCATGGCTGGAATGCTTTCGCAGTGTTTTGCCATGGTTGGGTGGAACAGTGCTGTTGGAGATGTCAGCCTTGCTCAAGCTGTTACCTCATTGCTCTCCCCTCACCCTGCTGTGTTTTGACTGAGGCATAGACATCAAAGAGTGAGAGCCAATGGTTTGCACCCACGCACACCTAACCCCTCCCTGCAGCAGAGGAGGAACGGAACAAGATCTCTGCAGGTATCTGGTTTTATTCAAGATGTGTTTCAGGTATTAAAGAAGCTTTGTAGAGAGAATGACGGAGTCCAAAAGTGTAAGCAGGCTCCTGAGTCTTGATTAGGGACACCTGGAAGGGGAAGGTGGGAAGAAAAAAAGGTGAAGATGGTGCCTTGTTCGCCAGCCTGGTCCTTAAATGAAGGCGGTCCAGCATAACATGGTGGTGGATGGGCTGCCTTACCTTTCCCACTCTGTAGTCTGCTGGACCTGGAAACCGACCCCTGCCTGGAGGTTCAGTTTTCAGTCCCATTGAGTACTGGGGAGCCCTCTTTTTGTAGACGTCCATTTCCACATCATCAAATGCCGCAGGACCTGGTGTCTGTAAGAGAAGCAATGAGGTTGGTGTATACAAAAGGCCGCGTGGATTCTGGCCGGGCGCCCATGAGTACTGTGCTGCTTTAGGTGGCTGGCCAGAGGAGCGGTGTGGGAGGTCTGGGGTCCTGGGGCAGGGGAAACTCCTGTTCCCCTGCTGAGAGGTAGATTTCCCAGAGGAAGATGGAGATTGCAGTTAGTGCCAGTGAGCTGTACTGTGCCAAAGCTGTTAGTGTTGAAAAGGGAGGGACTGCAGGTGTCGGTGCTGCTGGTAATAGCAGAGAGCCAGAGCCCTGTGGCTTCTTGGGCTTTGCTGTGGGTTTGGGGAAGCGTGGGTTACATGGGGATCCAGCAGGCACTGGGGCCCTTCTGCCCTGAGGAGAGCAGCTGAGCATCTGCTGCTGCTGTGGGAGAATAGAGAAGCACAGCTCACCTTTGCAAAGTCTTGGAAGCAGCTCCCATACTGACTCTTCCATTTCATGGAATAGCACGGGTTGGCATGGGTTGCGGCTGTGTTGGGTCCCAGAATCCTGGGCAAGGTGTAGGTGCCAGGACCTGGCAAGGGAATAGGAAGAGCGTGAGTACTGTGGGAAAGGGTGCAATGCCTAGCTGGGTGAGAATCAGCCTGCCAAGCGGGCTGTGAGGAGCAGGAAGGGTATCCTGCCCTTCATCCCAGTGCCTGAAGCTTTTGTTGCATGTGGTGTGCACCAGCTGTTCAAAGCCAGAGCAGCCAGTTCTTCTGTGAGATGGGAGAAATTGGTGCTCTGGGACAGCAAAAAGCTTGCTGAGTGCACACTGTGTCCTGCTGCTTAGGCTTTTTGCTAGGCCTGTTGAAGAAACTGCAGACATTCCCTGGAGGACACGCAGGCTGTAAGTTGCCCAAGTTCCCATACCTGGCGTTTGGAAACGTTTTAAGTCCTTGTGCCGGAAGACCATGCTCGGGACCGGTGCGGAGTAGAAGACGAATCTGTTAGCTCTTGCTGTGGTGTAGTCACCTGGGTGAGAGAAGAAGGCAAGAGAAGGAGTGAAGCTGGGGACCTAACTGCAAGCCAAAGAGGACAGGTCAGGAGGAGGTGCTCTGCCTTGTTTGTTTTCTCTCTGGAAGTCTCTGAAGCCCATTCAGGGTATGTGCTGAGGGGTTTGTGCCCCAGTGGCAGAGGGCAACATGAGGGCGTGCTTGTCTGGCCCGGAAGAAGGGCTGCAGAAATGCTACTCACTAGGTCCAGGGGTGATTGGAATCTTGGTCTTGGGACGTGCAGTCACGAGTGGCGATGGAGCCACATGCTTCCCAGTCTTGAGAATGGCTGGATTGAGTAAGTACCGAGGACCAGGTGAGCAGCTCTCTGCCATGGGACATTTGGTCCCTCGAAATGTGTAGGCAGGGGCTCTGTCTTTGGTGGGATCATGAGCCCTGTGACCTGGGAAGAAAAGCCAGTGGAAGACATGTGCCTGCAACTGTGCAGTGAAAGGCAGTTTCTAAGTGGAAGTAAGAGGTGCGCTGTGCCTCCCGCTGCCACCGCCTTCCCGTGATAGTTGGTTTACCTGTTGACCCAGGGAGCCAATACTTGGGACCCGGGGTGCTGAACTCTGCAAGGATTGGGCCTCTTCGGGGATGAGGCCTCCATGTGCCCACCCAGGGTCCCTCCATGCTGGAGGCTAGAGAATCTACAGGAAAAACAGGAGAGCTACCAAGGGGTAGCCCTGGTACAGCCCTGGTACAGAGCTTTCCTCTAGCCCAGAGCAGCAAGAAAGTGAAACTAACATCACGGAAGAAAGTGAAGGGAAGTAGAGAACAAGAAAAAGGGGCCGGGGGGGAGAAGGAGGAATGGGGGAGAAGGAGCAAGTTAGAAGCAAAGATGCAGGACAAACACCCTGCTGTGCCCTCAGGCAGTAATTGCTGGCCAGGCCAGCAGCAGCTTAGCAGAAGCGCAGTGCTGGCCTGGCAGCGAGGTAGCCTCAGACACGTGTACACATGAACTTGCTGAGCTGGAGTTTGGCACTGACTGGGTGTGATGCAGGGAGGGACACCTTGGTGACATCATAATCCATTGCTAGGTGGATCCATCAGTGTTGAAGTCCATCACCAGGTGACATCCCAAAGGGCCATTCTCACCCAGTGATGAGTGAGGCCCATTGTGATGTCAAGACCCTGAAGCTCTTTGTGCTGCAGGGCTGCCCTGTTGCCTGGGGGGCTCTGCTGGGGCTGCCCATGGGGCTGCCACAGAGCTCGCTCAGTCCAGTAGCAGACAGCCCCACCTGGTCCTCACAAAGACCTGCTTGTGCTCCCGGGCACAGGGACCCAGCACAGCCCTTTCATGTCCAGTGGTGCCTGAGGACAGGGCTTTTGTCAAATGGGTTGAGTCTGACCGAATTGCTGACCACAGAGCTGAGAGAGGCTCCTGCCTTGAAGTGCCTGTGAGAGATGCCCGCTCCAATTCCCACCCCATCCCCTAGAAACCTGGGAGAATCCTTTTGACATCACCACTTAGATAGAGGGGAGAAACAGCCTCCCCCGGGGCACAGTAGAGTCCCATCATTGGAGGCAATCAAGCTTGTGGTTGGCTGGGAGCTGGCTAGTCTCCTCCAGGCTGCCTTTCCCACACAAGGGCTGGATGAGGTCACCTTCCTAGGTCCCTTCCAACCTGGGCTGTTGCAGGATCCTATGATGATTGCATTTTCATACTGGGAATAATGTTTTTTTCTCCTTAACTGTCAGTGGCCTAGGGACTTGCCTGTGGAAAGGAGCTCCTGCCTGTGGCAAGAGATGATGCAGGGCAGCTGTGTTTGTGGGCACACCCTGGGCAGATGCCACCTGTGTGCACTGAAAAGGAGGATGCTGAGATGGGCTGTGTCCATGGGGACCAGCATGGACCTGTGGGGATGCTCAGCCATGGGGTGAGAGCATGGCTGGAATGCTTTCGCAGTGTTTTGCCATGGTTGGGTGGAACAGTGCTGTTGGAGATGTCAGCCTTGCTCAAGCTGTTACCTCATTGCTCTCCCCTCACCCTGCTGTGTTTTGACTGAGGCATAGACATCAAAGAGTGAGAGCCAATGGTTTGCACCCACGCACACCTAACCCCTCCCTGCAGCAGAGGAGGAACGGAACAAGATCTCTGCAGGTATCTGGTTTTATTCAAGATGTGTTTCAGGTATTAAAGAAGCTTTGTAGAGAGAATGACGGAGTCCAAAAGTGTAAGCAGGCTCCTGAGTCTTGATTAGGGACACCTGGAAGGGGAAGGTGGGAAGAAAAAAAGGTGAAGATGGTGCCTTGTTCGCCAGCCTGGTCCTTAAATGAAGGCGGTCCAGCATAACATGGTGGTGGATGGGCTGCCTTACCTTTCCCACTCTGTAGTCTGCTGGACCTGGAAACCGACCCCTGCCTGGAGGTTCAGTTTTCAGTCCCATTGAGTACTGGGGAGCCCTCTTTTTGTAGACGTCCATTTCCACATCATCAAATGCCGCAGGACCTGGTGTCTGTAAGAGAAGCAATGAGGTTGGTGTATACAAAAGGCCGCGTGGATTCTGGCCGGGCGCCCATGAGTACTGTGCTGCTTTAGGTGGCTGGCCAGAGGAGCGGTGTGGGAGGTCTGGGGTCCTGGGGCAGGGGAAACTCCTGTTCCCCTGCTGAGAGGTAGATTTCCCAGAGGAAGATGGAGATTGCAGTTAGTGCCAGTGAGCTGTACTGTGCCAAAGCTGTTAGTGTTGAAAAGGGAGGGACTGCAGGTGTCGGTGCTGCTGGTAATAGCAGAGAGCCAGAGCCCTGTGGCTTCTTGGGCTTTGCTGTGGGTTTGGGGAAGCGTGGGTTACATGGGGATCCAGCAGGCACTGGGGCCCTTCTGCCCTGAGGAGAGCAGCTGAGCATCTGCTGCTGCTGTGGGAGAATAGAGAAGCACAGCTCACCTTTGCAAAGTCTTGGAAGCAGCTCCCATACTGACTCTTCCATTTCATGGAATAGCACGGGTTGGCATGGGTTGCGGCTGTGTTGGGTCCCAGAATCCTGGGCAAGGTGTAGGTGCCAGGACCTGGCAAGGGAATAGGAAGAGCGTGAGTACTGTGGGAAAGGGTGCAATGCCTAGCTGGGTGAGAATCAGCCTGCCAAGCGGGCTGTGAGGAGCAGGAAGGGTATCCTGCCCTTCATCCCAGTGCCTGAAGCTTTTGTTGCATGTGGTGTGCACCAGCTGTTCAAAGCCAGAGCAGCCAGTTCTTCTGTGAGATGGGAGAAATTGGTGCTCTGGGACAGCAAAAAGCTTGCTGAGTGCACACTGTGTCCTGCTGCTTAGGCTTTTTGCTAGGCCTGTTGAAGAAACTGCAGACATTCCCTGGAGGACACGCAGGCTGTAAGTTGCCCAAGTTCCCATACCTGGCGTTTGGAAACGTTTTAAGTCCTTGTGCCGGAAGACCATGCTCGGGACCGGTGCGGAGTAGAAGACGAATCTGTTAGCTCTTGCTGTGGTGTAGTCACCTGGGTGAGAGAAGAAGGCAAGAGAAGGAGTGAAGCTGGGGACCTAACTGCAAGCCAAAGAGGACAGGTCAGGAGGAGGTGCTCTGCCTTGTTTGTTTTCTCTCTGGAAGTCTCTGAAGCCCATTCAGGGTATGTGCTGAGGGGTTTGTGCCCCAGTGGCAGAGGGCAACATGAGGGCGTGCTTGTCTGGCCCGGAAGAAGGGCTGCAGAAATGCTACTCACTAGGTCCAGGGGTGATTGGAATCTTGGTCTTGGGACGTGCAGTCACGAGTGGCGATGGAGCCACATGCTTCCCAGTCTTGAGAATGGCTGGATTGAGTAAGTACCGAGGACCAGGTGAGCAGCTCTCTGCCATGGGACATTTGGTCCCTCGAAATGTGTAGGCAGGGGCTCTGTCTTTGGTGGGATCATGAGCCCTGTGACCTGGGAAGAAAAGCCAGTGGAAGACATGTGCCTGCAACTGTGCAGTGAAAGGCAGTTTCTAAGTGGAAGTAAGAGGTGCGCTGTGCCTCCCGCTGCCACCGCCTTCCCGTGATAGTTGGTTTACCTGTTGACCCAGGGAGCCAATACTTGGGACCCGGGGTGCTGAACTCTGCAAGGATTGGGCCTCTTCGGGGATGAGGCCTCCATGTGCCCACCCAGGGTCCCTCCATGCTGGAGGCTAGAGAATCTACAGGAAAAACAGGAGAGCTACTAAGGGGTAGCCCTGGTACAGCCCTGGTACAGAGCTTTCCTCTAGCCCAGAGCAGCAAGAAAGTGAAACTAACATCACGGAAGAAAGTGAAGGGAAGTAGAGAACAAGAAAAAGGGGCCGGGGGGGAGAAGGAGGAATGGGGGAGAAGGAGCAAGTTAGAAGCAAAGATGCAGGACAAACACCCTGCTGTGCCCTCAGGCAGTAATTGCTGGCCGGGCCAGCAGCAGCTTAGCAGAAGCGCAGTGCTGGCCTGGCAGCGAGGTAGCCTCAGACACGTGTACACATGAACTTGCTGAGCTGGAGTTTGGCACTGACTGGGTGTGATGCAGGGAGGGACACCTTGGTGACATCATAATCCATTGCTAGGTGGATCCATCAGTGTTGAAGTCCATCACCAGGTGACATCCCAAAGGGCCATTCTCACCCAGTGATGAGTGAGGCCCATTGTGATGTCAAGACCCTGAAGCTCTTTGTGCTGCAGGGCTGCCCTGTTGCCTGGGGGGCTCTGCTGGGGCTGCCCGTGGGGCTGCCACAGAGCTCGCTCAGTCCAGTAGCAGACAGCCCCACCTGGTCCTCACAAAGACCTGCTTGTGCTCCCGGGCACAGGGACCCAGCACAGCCCTTTCATGTCCAGTGGTGCCTGAGGACAGGGCTTTTGTCAAATGGGTTGAGTCTGACCAAATTGCTGACCACAGAGCTGAGAGAGGCTCCTGCCTTGAAGTGCCTGTGAGAGATGCCCGCTCCAATTCCCACCCCATCCCCTAGAAACCTGGGAGAATCCTTTTGACATCACCACTTAGATAGAGGGGAGAAACAGCCTCCTCAAGGACTAGAAGAATTAAGTACTCTTTGTCTCAACCTTCACACTTTTCTTGCTTTTGCTCTTCCATTCTCTCCTGCTCTGGGGGGAAAGGAGTAAACAGCTGATATGGCCTAGCTTCTGTCCAGGCTCAGCCATTGTGTTTCTAAATTTATTTAAGCAAGAATGTAGGAATGGCCTTTGGGGGTGAATAAATGTGAGTTATCTGTAACTGCACTTACTGTGCCTGCAGACATTTACAATGGGAAATCCCCCGAAGTGAACTGGGGGAAGTTGGGAACGTTCATTGCCCAGCTTGTTTCTTCTATCTTTTGATGCTTTTCTAAGGTCTCTGTGCTACAATCTTAGTATCAGACAGGAGGGAGAGAGCAAAGCTATCCATCATCTCAGTTGTTCTGGCCTCTCCATTTGAGGGGCCCCAGTGTCTGCATCATTCCTCAGACACTACTGATATCTTCAAGCAGGTGTTTCCCTTTGTATGCCCCCTCCTCCAGGTTGCTTTGGGAGTTCATGGTCACCAGGCTTTTCAATGTTGATGCTTCAGGAACACATGAACTCTTTCAAGCTTACTCTGGGAGGATTGGACAGGGTTGAGTTTCATTATTCTGATTTTGCCAGTAGTGTGTGTGTCTACACTTGCAGTGTGAGTGCCCCCACCAGGTTTTCTTGTCCTCAGATTTCATGACTCTTTGTTAATGATACCAGTCATTACCAATGCTTCGTTTGGTATCTCCCTCAGGTTTTGAGTCTCCAAGTTTTTGTGGTTTTTGACCCTTATGGCTTTTTTTTCATTGCTGTGGTCCATGGGCTGTGGTTAATATAGCACCAGTTAGGAAATACATTCTGAAGCACACAAATTGTGATTTGAATAGAGACGGTGTGGGTGAGGTAAAACAATGGAGTGGCAAACCAGTTTAGAAGAGGTAAGAGTCCTTTAACACAAGCTGATTTGTATAGTGAAGGACACTTACACTTCAAAGGTACACACACATAGCATTTCTCCTCACTGCAGGAGGTCAAGTACTCATGCAGTATAATCAGCAGTTTTCATAACACTTTCAGTCTTTGGTACACTAACAAAATCGTATATATTAGTAAATGAGCTTGCTCTCTTACAGTGGGTAAAGCACATGTTGAGAAGGCTGGCAAGAGTTAATATATCACCAGTGCAGCTGGTTAATCGTGTTTGTTGCTGGATTTCATTAGAAATGCCAGCATTTGTTGATGAGGCTTAACTAGTCCTTTTGCTCTTGGTGGCATTCACCTGAATCTTCTGCATCCATTTTTTTCCTCCTGCTTTCCCCTGTGTCCTTTATCAGTGCAAAGCTATCAATTAAGTTTTGTTTAGATGATGCTTTGGAGCCTACTGATGGCAGCTCCCCCAGCCTTTCGGGGTATTGTTTTCACTCTGGAGACTTAAAAAACAGCCACTCCAGTAAAAAGCCTCCTGTGGTGTTGGTATGTTAACTTTGAAACCTACTGATAACAGCTACAGAGGAAAGCTTTTCAGTGGGTTGGAGGTGTTAAAGCTGGAGCCTAATGATAGCAGCCCGCCAGAAAAATCCCACAGAGGGGGGCATTTACCCTGGAGCATGTTGATAGCAACCCCAAGAATCATCCCTCGTGCAGGGCATTCAAAAAATGAAGGGGACAGCCTTCAACCAAAAGGATGTTTCCCAGAGCTGCCGTCAGTAGGCTCCAGAGCCTAGCGTGAATGAAAGCTAGAGTTTTATTCACACAGTCTGTGAATAGCAATAGGCAGTGACTTGCAAAACAGAATAATTTACTAATACTGAAACTGGTAGTGGGCGTAACATACTTGGCACATTTTTAATATACTTAGCATATTTTATTTCAAACTTCTTAAAAGGATATGCTGTAATTGATCTGTGTTTAGTGAGAGTATAGAAGACTGTTGCTGGAAGTTGTAGCCTGTGTCAACACGAAAGGATGGCAGAATTAAAAGATGCCTATTAAATTGATTAAACTCTTCAGTAGTAATTACTGTGCATGATATATTATTCACAAATAACTGGATACCTATACATTTTCACTATGTGTTACAAGATCTTTGTACAGTGCACTTTAGGAAATGACACCATTGGTTTAATTAAAACAAAAATTAGTACTACAGATTTTACCTATATGTTCCAGAGATAACTTCGGTGTTGTGGAGGATCCCTGCTGTACTCAGAGCTCCCAGCACAATACAGGCTGGTGCAGTCAAATATCAAATTGTATGAGCTTTGGTGTATGCCACACTAGATACCTTCTTTTGACAATTAAAAGAACAAAAAAGTGTTTAAAAGGTCACTAATTAAGTTTGATCTAGTTTCAACTTTTGGTTTTAAAAGAGTTGGAGGCTTAAATACCTATAAATTTGAGGGCTTTTATATCTGTGCAGTTTCCATTCTGATTCAGTTAAGGACAGAATTTGAGTCTTTATCTCTTATTGGTAAGGTCATCTCAACAACTAATGAAAATGCTTAGATAAATTTGTCTGTTTTTCTTTTTTCTGGTACTCTACTGTGGACCTTTAACAGTAGTGCTCCAATGCTGAGATATACTGCTCAAAAGTTTAATTATATGGAAGTGGCAAGAAGTACCCACCATGAACATTCTTTTGGTTCAGAGAACACAGACTAGACTTATCAGACCCTGCTGTACCTCTCTTTTTAAGAAGAATGTTAAGCATTTTCGTTGACATTGATTCAAGTGTGTAAATGCACTTAATGATCCTGAGGCTGTCTCTAGAAGCCCTTCGAAACTGTAAAACTGCTGCTTCAGTCTGGGGACTCATACATGGAAAGCTTCCAGGACCAAACAATATGACAGATGCTTTCATAAAAATGAAAAATAAAACCGAGACATAAAACTCACATCACTAATAACATTTTTTTTTCTTAGTGTATATATAATGATAACTATATGTTCATAGGAAAAATTAATTTGGTTTACAGGTCTAGCAACTAAATAAATCCCATGTATTAAATAAATCCAAACCAAACTTTTAAAACAAAAATCTGAGATCCCACAGGCATCAGAATCCACGATATCACACAACTTATGTTTTATACAATCAGGAACTGGCATGTACAGCTCTAATCCATCAAGGGAGATCATGGGATATGTGAAATAACTATGAAAGACAGCATGGGATGGGAGAATATTTTCTATAGCAGGGCTGTGTTTCTAGCCACCCTGTACAGGTGAGTAGCCTAGAGAAAGGTGTAATTCTGGCCCCTTCCTCTCAACCCTTTATTGAGCTGAACAGAGCTGCTAAGAAAAGAAATGCATGCCAAGTACAGCTTGGTTCCAGTTTACCCCAGAGCAAGGGGATGATCCAAGGACAGATCCAGAGTCTCACTGTGCAGCATCTTCCTCAGGGCTTCTAGCTAGTTTATACCAAAGAGAACATTATATTAATTTTATATCAGTTAACATTTCAACTTAAATTCTTCAGCTACCTTAGTGAAAAAAAAAAAGGTTTTTATTTTTCTTTAATAATCATAGATTTATTGATGAACTTTTCAAATCAAATACCTAAAGCAGAGAAAAAATAATATCTTATAAAGCAAAGAATATTATCTAAGGAAAAAATTAGTCTGCAAGGAGAATATTACCTCCTATTTTTGGAATTTCTCTATGATTCCTGTTTCGGCTGTATTTCAAGAATCTGTCTATAGGTTGCATTCCTGAGCATATCAGCCTTACAAATCGCTTAATAAAAGTCAATCAGTGATTGTTTAACTTGCCTGCTAGTGCCTGAAGCAGAATTACAAAAGCTAAATGTGTTCAAAACTCCACCAGGAGTTTCTGTCATCTGAAAACTCCAAGTGTATGACCTCATGGAAACTAAAAAATAAATATTCCACAACAGCTTGAAGAAACTTGCAGTTACTATGCATTCATGTCAACAAAATAAGAAATCACACTTGAGGGATAGCAATGTTTTCACTTTCTGCTCATAGAATGATTCATTTAAAAATGGAAACTGGCAAAAGCACCATGAATATGAAACAATTGACAAGGAGAAACTAACAAATGCAATTAGTTAGAAAATAGTAATTTGATTGCTAAGTGAAAAGGTTTATAAGGAACATAGGATTGTCATGTGCATTAATCAGGTTCACTGCAGTTGCAATTAACTGTTCAATACTAAGCTTCCTCACATCTTCTGAATATCCTGACTGATTTATCATGAATTTCTACGTAGTTCTGACTTTGAACTTTCATTAGTGTTCATTCTCCTGCATACTCAGCTGGGGTATATTTTGTTTCATGAAGATGACTTTCAAATGCACTGAAGTAATTTGTTAATGCAAATTGTTTTTCTTTCATGAAATCACACACAATTTTTGTTAAATGTGAGGAGAAACACTATAAGTAATTGCTATAGAAACCAATCTACAATCGGCTTTCATTAATTTTTAAGTGAATTGGGGGTGTTATTCTTATAATGAAACAGTATTATATCTTCTTAATCCATTGCTCCAATTTGTAAGTTTGACCTGAGAATTACTGAAAATATTTTACTCATGTAATGGGAATTGGAGTTGGCAAATGAAGTGATTTCTTTTTAGTTCAGTGAGGAATTTTCAACTGTTTTAGCAGTAGTATTTTCATATGCATCGTCTTTAAAAAATTATAGCATTTCTTCTCACCAATACATGTTCTAGAACCTCTAAGATTTTATAAATACAGCTTTAAGATGTCAAAATGTGGAAGAAATTCTGTGTCTTGGTTTCACCATCAGAAACCTACATGCTGCTTACCTCAAAGTCTAACAAAATTAGATGCTGGCCATTTTACAGTAACCTTAGCAGTACAATTGTGAGAGATTGGGCAGTAACACAACAATTAATCCAATTTGTACACTGTCTTCCCTCAAAGATTAAGCAGCTTTTGCAACATGAGGGGTCTATGTGCCTAACACCGGGGGTGTGGCACCATTGCAAAACAGTTTGGGAAATGCCGCAGTGAGCTTGGCCAAGGAGGTGTACACAGCCTTGGCCAGCCCAGCCCAGCAATATTATCATTAGGAGAATATTAGGCACATTTTACAACATAATCTGAGCTCCATTTCTTAAAACCACATCACATGCTGTTCCTATTTTTCAAAGCTCACCATGGATCATGGTCTCGAGTTTAAAGGACATACACCTGAGAAGAGCTCAAGTTTTAGAAGAGGCATGGATCTGAGCTTGCATTAGAAAAATACTGTGGAAGTCTGTGTTGATTTTAATTAGCACACATTATTTAATCTGTAAACAGTTAGAGTTTCATATAAGAAAAGTGAGACTTAGATACCCACACTGCTTTGAAATTCTGTTAAATGAAGAGTCAGTTTTGGGCTTTAGTTTCTCGTAATCAGTTTCTCATTGATAGGCACAGTGATTTCCACAGTCAGCGTGGGCTTATTTATATATGTAGTTTAATTTCAGAATGCATAGCTCAACGTAAAAGGAGATTAGAATATCAATTGGTATCAGTGCAGTTTTATTTTGTTCAGAATATTCAGATTGTTATGAATAGGATTTTTGAAAAAAAAATTCTTACAGTAAGCATCTCAGTAAGTAAGCTCATGAAGGCTATAAAGAAATAGCCTTACACTTTGATAGAAATATTTTCATTTGCTCTGGCAATCAGCCTAACTCCCCTGAAGGCCTCAGAATCAGTTCTGCTAGCTTTTCCTCTTTCGTCTGGTTCATTCCTCAGGAATTTTGAGGGAGTATCACACAAATAGGTACCACTGGTTCATTTTCCCCTGAAGCTTTCAAAAGAAACTGTTGAAATAGATCAGGCCACATGCAGTCTTGTTTTACACAGTTACCAGACTTGTACCATTAGAAAATGTGGTGAATTTATTTTAAAGCATCCTTTCCACTGCAGTTGCGTGGAACAATGATCTGCTGAATTTAATTCACAGATCAAAGAGGAAGGAAATTAACCAACATAGTAAATTGATTATTTCATGGGTGACATAACCAAGGCAATGATTTATCTTAATAAAGAGCAACATCCCTCTAGTCCTTAACTGAATTCCAGCCAATGCAATAATACTCAGTTGTTAATGACTTTGATGTTGATGTGGAAAAGTGAATGACTGTATAATCACTGAAATGAGACCTCATCACAGTTGGAAATGTTTAAGCCAAATCATTTTGGACTGTGAAAAGAGCCCTGAGTGGTGTAGATTGGCTGGGTCCCAGATTTTCAGCCTTAACTAAACAGGGCCTGAAAACTTTATCATACTGCCATGCCTCAGGCTGGTCTGCAATTCTGACAGCCCCAGAGAATTGCAGTTCAATGTATACGTGCGGACTCACCACGGAAAAAGAATTCAGAATTTACAGAATGTCAAGGAGGTACACGAAACCCACCTCACGCAGGTAATGAACTCAAACTTTGACTCCCAAGCAAAACCAATGGCCAAAACTGACAAAGAGGGGCGACCACGACACCCTGGTGATGCCGAACAAGCTGCAGGCTCGGGGTGTTGGCAGTTCGGGCACTGAGTGCCGGGGAGTGCCAGCGGTGGCAGCCCAGTCAGGGCCAGCGCTTCCCTGCGCCGCTGCCCGGAGCCAAGCACAGCCCGGGCCAGGCACTGCCCGCGGGGCGCAGCGCAGCCTGCGCGGCTCGGGGCCGAGCCCAGACACGGCAATGGTCCGGGCAGCAGCCAAACGCGGGGAGCTGCGTGCGACAAGTGCCTGTCTATTAGCTCTTTTTAGGAGAGGGAACAGAAGAAAGGAAACAGAAGCAAATAGGAAAAATTGTACTGAACACTTGTGTTTATATCCCTCATCACTAAATATGGCTTAGGAGGCTGAAATGCAGCATTAGTCATTTGTAGCAGCCTTCACCTCCTCCTTTGCCCTTCCCTAGGAACTCTTACAATAACAAACCAGGCTAAAATTAGAGTTGCTTTATAGTATATTAATTTGATTATCATTGTCTCAGCACTGATTGAAGAGCTCACATCAGTAGGAGGGATACCCTTTACAACAAGCTCTGCTTCCCTGATGCTGATGTTCAGCTCTTGGAGCCAAAAGAAGAAAGTCAGCTCATTTTTTTTTCTGCTCAGGTTTCCTTCACAACCACTCAATTCCCAGAGAAGGATTTCTAGCATTGACATTGCCCCATCCATGCCTTGTTAACTTTTCTTTCTTTTTAAATAGACAGGAAGAACACTTTGCGTCCTCCCAGCCTGGCTTTGCCCTGTGCACACTATGAGAAACCAAGAGCAGATGAGGGAGGAAGAAGATGATTGCAAATTACAAAGTTTGCAAGTCCATCTTTTCTAAACTCAGCAAAAAGGCAGAGGCAGCTGCAGGTAGGTTTGGAGGAATTTCAAGAACTCACCCTATTTGAATACCACACAGCCTCCAGGCTCCAGAAACATGATACTCTGGTGCTGATCATTTAAAAAAAAAAAAAAAAAAAGGCCAAGGATTATTAAACTGCTCATCCAGGCCTGCAGCTGGGGGTGACTCAGAGTGCAGAGTTGGAAAAATGCCCATGTGGCAAGATTAGAAACTCATTTGTGTAGTTTATGTGGCCTTGCCAGGAGCCTCTGTTTTTTCCAAACCTTCAGTTTATTAACTTTAAAAGCACTCCTTTCCTGTTGGGGATCTGGCATGGCTGCAGCCCGGCAGCTCTTTCTCCTTTTGCATTAACAACACTTAAAGGCTTTCTTTCCTTTTCAAAATCGACTGTGTGAGATCATCTGTGGAATTTTCAAATGTGCTTGCTCTTTCTTTTCATTTCTTTCTTTGTCCCAGGGTTCAGTTTAAATCCAAGTGCTTTTAAACTAACTGTATTCAGCCAGCCAGCACTTTCAGGAGTATATGTTATGAAAGCAGGAAAAGAAAAGGCCTTCTTGTCATCAAAACCATAATAATTATGTGTCAAATATAATTACTGCTCTATGGGTAATACATCTAATACTCAGTGACAGAGTAAGCAGCCTGCAGAAGTAGAAAGTAACTGGTGGCAGGATCAAATCTGATATAAAATTAACTGTCATACTTAAATACTCTGTTTCATAAAGTTCTACCAGAAATGCAAAGGCAAGGAGAAAAAAGGGTTCTTTTCTTCATCTAAAATTGTTAATGTGTAAAAGCTTCTCGGTTCTCTCCACCTCCATACAATGAATCACAGTTCTTTTAAAATAAGAAACCCTGTGCTATAAATGTGTACATTACAAGGATCACACTCTGGTGAAGGAGCTCATCTAACAGGAAGGAATTAAGTGTGGGAGTTCTCTCCTCTTAACCCATTATGTTTCCTCATTGTTACCTTCACACTGCACACTTGATTCACTCGATAAGAAACAAGCTTTCTGCGTTTCCCTACCTTCTTTAAAATACCCAAACTAATGAGCAGCTGGTGAAGTTGACATGTGCCTGTGAATTTGAAGACTACTGAAATGTGTAGTCATATTCTGAAGGAGGAAAAAAGTGCTATGTCAGGAAACAGTATTCTAAATATGACAGCATGTGTGAGAAACTTGTCCAGTTTAAAAAATACATGTCCTCTCCTCCCTAACACTCTTCTAAGTAGACTTAACAAAATCTAAAATATTCAGAAAACACTTTAAAACCTAATGATTTGCTAACGTGAGTTTAGATCCTGAAAATAATCTTCAATAACTGTGTTTAGGAGTTATATTATGAGTAAAATTAATTAATCTAATTGTTACGTAAAGGCATAAGCTTTTTGTAGGATTGATTATCTTTTACTGGAGCTAACATTATGTATGCATGTGTCTTTACTAATTTGAGTAGGACTACATAATAGTAAAGTTAAGAATAATAAGAATACACTAAGTGGCTCTACATTCTAGTCCTCAGTTTAACATGCTCCTGCATGATAATCAGAAAAACAGGATTTCTCTATGTTTTCATTTCAGCTTTATTAACATGCTTTGATTTTCTTACATTTGCTTTCTCTTTCTGTTCCAGGAATATTATGTTTGCCAGCAGACATATTTAATGAAATGTTAATAACATTAAAGACCTTTGAAAAGTTTGAAAGATTTTCAAAATGTTTTTCCATCAGAATTAATTTTTCAATCTAAAGTTTCTTTGAAATTTTGAAACTTGAAATACTCATCAAGTAATTATAATGGTTCATTATATAAGTAAAATTCATGGTTATAATTTATTATATTGGAAGCCTGATTATAAAGATCACAGTCATCCAATTAAACAACAATATTTAGTCACAGAATTAAAATAATGTTTTTAAAAATCCATTCCTTCAAAAGATGCTCCCAAATAAGGAATTGACCAAGAAATATTTGGTGATTTTTTCAATTACAGACTTGGGGGAAAAGAAACCCTGGAAAATGCTGGACCATCCACCAGCTTTTAAAGATTTACTTTGGGATATTTATTCTTTTCTCTCTAGGCCTAGTCTCCTTTTTCCACATATCAAAAACAAAGCCCAGAAGACTTTTTCTTCTAATTTTTGAATGCTCTGAGTGTTCTAGTAAAAACTATTCATTAAGCCCAAAGTTTTTCTCCAATATTAGGTGTGAGAAAATCTCATGAACTTGTTTTTGCCTACTGAAAAGGCATGTTTATATACTATTCTGCTTTGTAATAAGACTTTGGAATACATTTCATTGACCACTAGACTATGCATATGCAGACATATTTAGCAGTATTTGCTATCAGTCTCAGAGCAAGAGTGTTTGTAAAAGTTACTGGTATTACCTAAAACAGGTGGATTATAGGAAAGTATTGCCACTAATTAGCCTCACTGTTCTCATGTGTTTATTTCTTGAAAAGATATCACAAGTCTGTCTCCTATAAATGGCTAATTGGCATCAACTTTAATTTATGGAAAGTAGGCACTAGAAGAATTCCACATTCAAGTTAGCAATGAGAAGCTGATTGCACCATAATGAAAGAGCAGTGGTGATTAACAAGGGTAATTTCCTCAAGAATAAAATTCATACTAATGGATGAAATGTTTCGGGTTTGCCTGGTACACTTCTCAGGAGTGGTTCCTTTAAATTTCAGTAGCATTCCCAGTTCCACTGTGTGTTCTGTGTAATACAAGCAGTGCTGTCTATACACATAATTATCAGCACTTGAGGAACACAGGCCCAAAAGCATTCTCTGACTTTCTTTTGATAAATAAGACTGATGAAATGAATGGCTCAGAACTGCCAGGTTTCGTTATGGTTTCTGAAAAATTAAGTCAACATGAAAGAAATCATGTTTTCAAACAGTACCGTTCTCTGTAGACTGATCCTCCAATTTATTGAACTTCACTTATTGGGTCCCAGGTTCAAATGCTACTTCTGCTCATCAGTCACCACTTGTTTCTTGAACTAAACAACACATCTGTAATTTTCAACTTGACTAGAATTAGCTCCCAAATGGAAAAAAGTTTCAAATACTTCTAACTGGCTTCTAAATTGGAAACACCTGTAAGAATTATATCTTTTCCTGACATAAATTAGTGACAAGGAGTTCATATAAGAGGTGCAGACAGAAAAATAAAATATTGTAATAAGTATTTCTGGTACCAGAAAAAGGATTGTTGTAACTAGGTAGGTATAAGAGAAAAGAATATATGATCCCAGCCTGCTGACTTCCTGTAATTCCAAAATAGATGCTTTATACCTCTGTTGTGTTAACCAGAAAATGACTGCCTGAAGCAAGATCAAATGTCTCATTAGCACTTATAATCGCTTCCATAAGATGAAAACAGATGAAAGAAGAAAGGATGAAATTCAAACAGTAGATGAAAAAAATGGATCCCTTTTGTTCAGTGGTGTGCCTCCTCTCTCAGATGGGCCTCCCTCATAATTAACCTGAGTTCAACAAAGTCATTATAAATGGAGCTCCAGAAAACCTGATCCCACTTTTCATAGTTTTCATAAATACAGTAGATGGTTCTTTGTATAATCACCAGTAATCACAATAAAGCATAAAATTTCTTCCTGAACAAAATTTTAATAATAAATATTTTACTGACCTCCAAACTGATGACAGCACATTCTGTCACCTCCCTATCTCTATGTTTTCAATGTGGAAAAAAAAATCTGCCTTAACCATTAGAAAAGTAATGCTCTTCCAGAATTCTAAAAATCCACCTTGATTCCATCTCATCAGGCTGTGGTAGCCTATGAGATTCCTGTTGATGATGCATGAAGAATAATATTGATTCATATTACAGTTGCATAAATTTGATACATGGATAGACCTACCCACACACTGAATACATGGAGAAAGAGATAGCTACATGCAGTTGCTTGGCTACATTTAATGACTTCTGACGTGTTCAGGAGTGGAATACTAATAAGAATTTGTTTTTAAGAAGTGATGCAAAAGAGGTGGAGGCTACTGTAATCACTCTGCATAGTGCAACACTGTAAGGACCAACAGATTTCATCTTTCAGTAAGGATGACTGACAGACCAAAGAATATGCCAGGTGATGCTAGGTGATGTTAAGACTTTTTTTCCATACTTGTGTTTCTTTTGACTATAACATCCAGTATTTAGTAAGGAAGCCATTTCTGTGGCATTACCAGAAAGTACAGGGCTCAGAACAATGTGCTGTTATGAGAGAAAGGAGTTATAACAATCAGTAATGTCTTCCCTTCTATTTTGTTATGGTTTAGTAACACACAATATGTTTAGATGGATGCAGGTACTCTTTTACTTTGTTGGTGCTTAGATTGCTGGTATTACTTTCTATCCACAAGTATAATAATTCAAATCTACTGACTTGAAAATGTGGAAGTATTGTGTGTTTAAACCCAAGTGTGTTAAGAACAAGAAAGATCAGAAACAGTTTGAATATTAGCGTTTCCTTATGATTTTCCTGCCTTCCACTTAAAAAAAAAAAATCCTGAAATATCTCTGATGGGAGGATCACAAGGAAGAAGGTCTAGGGAAATCAAAATAAGTAGTTTGCATTTAAGGATAAGTCTAACATGTATGAAAAAGATAGACACCTTTCTTCATATATTATTTCCTTGGTGATGGTGGTATCTGCCTCCAGGTTCTTAAATTAGTATTGTTATGAGTGATTTATGAACATAATGAACTTTCACAGGGACTGGATAGCATCCTACTGAAAAATTCTTTATGGTCCAGTGGGTGGATACTAATCTCTGGTTCCATACTACCAACTTAACCTAAGTGGATATCATCACTTGAGAGTTTGGTTTTGTCAGAGTTTTAAGAAGTGACTTGTAAATTATAAAAGTCTGAGAGCAAATTATAAAAGTCTGTGAAGAAAATGTTCCTGTAATATTTACATTGCCACATTTATTTTGGTGACACCAGTCAAGCACTGTCTTCTGAAGTGGACCAAATGAAATGTTAATGATATGTAGGATGACATGTAACAGTGTGAAAGTGTGTGTGAAAATACTGTGAAAGTGTGTCAGCATTTACTTCACTGAATACTCACAACATAAATCCAAAAATTACACATCATCTTAAGTGGTCAGTATCATTTAGGAGCTGCTGTGAAAAATCCCACACACTGATGAAAGTGCTGCAGAAAATGCACAACAGGTTCTGTGGAAGGCTGATGCTTTGCTGGTTTCCCACTTGAATTTATTGCTTCTAATTGAAGGATGAATGTAATGCATGGTCTCCACAATGGGAAATTATACTTATGCTGTTTTACATGCTGACTTAGAAGTTTCTAATTTCCATTCAAATGGCATTCTTGTCTTTCCAGAGGAAAGTATGGCCTTTTTATTCCTGCTTTACTGTATCTAGAATGGTAGAATAGAATCTGGATTCCTATCATCAGGGACTAATGCACCTTAGTGGGTGTACTGCCCCATGGCATAAGCTAGGTAGGAATATTTTTCAGGCCATTTCACTAACTTCAGTCCCTCAGCAAGCAGGAAATGAGAGAAGTTTGTCTTGCATGTGCTTTCCTTCCAAGGAGACTGTTCTCCTACAATGATTAGTCTAGTTTAGAGCACATTCCCTCTTTTATTATTATTACTAAAATGCCAGCGATAGATTTCTTCAATAGTGCAGTAATCTCTTGGAGACTGTGCTTTCTGCTACTAACACTTCGTAAGTTTAGAGAATGGTAATATAACTACAGCATTTGTAGCTCTCCCTTCCCTTTGCTTTGCACTCTGTGGAATTTCAGTGACTGACACTATTTCTCCCGCTCCCCCCAAAATATCTTTTTTCAATGTATTATACTCTTGATAGTGATTAACAATTGAAGTTATAACTCTGATATTTAATATAATAACAGATGATTTCATAAATTTTGACAAGAACATCCAATACCTTACTGTATAACAGGGAGCCTGCACTGGCACAAAAATCTACTAGAAGACAGATTCGGCTTTCATGATTTCTGTGGCAACAAGTCATCATTTAAAATATGAAGTTCAAATAGGGATATCTTCTCTTAGCCTTCAGATAAGGTAAAGTAGGTGTTGTGAAGCAGGAGCACTTGTTACAGGTTATTAAGTCCCCAGGTCCCAATTTATAATTTTAAGGAAGGGATTACTACAGCTAAAAAATCACTAAGTTATGCTTACATGAAGTCGGCTTAAGGTAGATAGGTGGATATGGATAGATCTATGTATAAGCAAACAAATGCGCTTATTCAAGACACTTAAACCACACAACTTCTACAGGCACATTGATGTCTCCTTGTTACTCTAAAAATTTCATAATCTCAGCTGGACAGTAAACAGTAAAAAATGTAAAGTTCTTTACCTCTGGTGGATCACTGGTATTCTTCAGTAGGAAATGCAACTTCTTCCCTGAACAGATGCCAAAGATCTATACATGAATGTATAGGACATTGACATTTAAACTGCCTAACTGTACTCAGCTTATCGACGGCTTGCAACTGAGACCAACTGCAGCAGCACTGTCTGTCCCTGTATATTGTCACTGTGGCATAACAACAGGATCACACATGAAATTTAGAAAACTGATTTCCAACTTCTCCCAGAATACAAACAGCTAAACTCCCTAAGATGACCATTAGCTAGTCTCAGGTTAGTGGGGTTTTTTCCCAGCTTCCTAAAGAGCCAGCTGCTCTTACAGCAACTGAGAGATCAGGGTGTAACTACAGTGATCAGGGCTAAATTTAAGTGACAAGACTGTTGCCTCTCTTTCTCACAAAGAAGGAATCGTTGATTTTAAAAGTCATCTTCAGTTTATATTTTGCACTCTCTCAACACTATTTGAATTTTCTAAAACCCCTTTCCTTCCCTGTGCAATTCTTTAGAATTTCTTCTATTCACTTTCTTCCTAGATACAAGAAATATGGCTTTAATATGGAATTTGCTGTAATTAATAAAACAAAGTAGAACTAAAAAATACATGTTGATTATCAAATTATTTTTCTTTTTCAATTGTCTTAAAATTTTTCCTAACTCCATTTCATCCCTTTAAAATATTCTTTTTTATGAGAAATTGTATAAATATAATAACAAAATCAAGACAGGGATGTCTATAAGGTATGTATCAGTTTTGCCCCTTAGTTCCACCCTCTGCTGTGACACACACAGTGCACTTCTAAAAGAAAAATATTTTCTGCTTTAAGCTCATTGTAGAACTGGCAAACTTTGATAGGAAAATAATAATTCTCTACATTGTTGCTCTCGCTAGTCCAACATTTACTATCAACTGCTACTTTATTCAGCTCATTACAAAACACTGCACAATCTATTACACAAAAATACACATGCCATCATTCAAGCAATTTGGTTTGAAGTAAGAAAAACAAAGGACTACCAAGATTTACCTTGGGCTGTAAAATCAGGATTCTCAGGTTCATAGGAAACTGAAGTAAATTACATTTCTTAGAATGTTCTGCATGTTTCTTCAAATGTAGAAAACGCAATTTTTTAAATCATGAAAATGTGTTAAATCTACAAAAGTAATAGAGATCTACACCTTGTATATGAGAAAAATATATGATTTTCCACAAAGAATCTATGGTCTCATTTTCATGGAGACGACATCCGAAAAACAACAGTACTACCTTAACAGAACTAGCAAGAAAAAATAGTGACACTGCTAAGCATGATAAAATATTACTACCATACTCTATTTTGGTACAACAGCAGTATATTACATACACATAAAATTAACTTAACCAGGAAGGCACTTTTTTCAGAAGTTCAGGAAAACAAATTCAGTTTTATAAATAGTATGATCATGAAGTCATTCAAAACAATGGACCTTTCTCTCAACTATAAAAAGTTTCTAGATGTGTTTTCTAATGGATCTTTATAAGACCAGGTGAAAAAAATAAAGGGAAAAGGAAAAATTCATGCTGCTTCTTTTATCTTTATAGATATACTATATGCATAAGAAGATAAACTGTAGTGCATGGAGATGCACAGTGACCAACAATGAATTATTATTAACATTCATTATATACTTTGGTAAAAGCACTGGTTTGACTTTTTGTGTGGTGACATTTTATGCTCTGTCTGGAATTCACCCCTTACAAACTTTATGAAATGCTGAAAAACATGTGGTTACTCATCATCAAGTTTAAATAACCTTGCCCTGCATAAGAACTGCAACTGTCCCCTCCAAAATAAAAACAAAGTAAGGAAGGGATGCAGGGGTTCCCCTCCCCCTTTGCCAAATGGATATGTTTCTGTGTCCTGTCCAGGCTCCAGGAGAAGGAAGTTGGGTTCAGTTGTCAGAGTGCCAACACCGTGGCCCAGGAGAATAGAGCTTCATTGCCTGTTCTTGCACCGACGTCCTGTGTGAACCCGAGCAGCTCACAGTTCCCTCCCTGCCCCTGAAAAATGAGAATAGCACTGTCCTAAAGCCAGCTGTGCCACTGATAAATAAATAAATACATGGCTGCAAAATATCCAGACTGTAGGAGGGGTGGGAGCACAGGCACAGCAATACAACCATTTCTATTCTTCAGTTGCCTCACAGAAGTATTGCCTCACAACATACCTGGAATATGCAAATACGCTCTCTCTTTCAAATTATCCAACTTACCAAAGCAACATTTCTTTTTCCACTTTCCTTCCTGGTTTTTCTCCAAAGTTTGCAGGTATAAGAGCCCCTGAACATGGATTAAACCCTGTAGCAGAGCTAAGATCATAGCTTGTTTGCTTTTGCTTCTGAACATCATCAGTCTCCAGTCTGTAATGGAGAAAAACACAGATAAAGATGTCTGATTCTAACCATTTCAACATTTTTCTTTTCAGAAAACGGAGAATAACAAGGTCTGGTAGTTTAGCATTGTGACATCACAACCTAACATAACCCATACATTTAACCATTGTTATTAGACAATATATGTTACATCTCTTATTACTGGAACAGCCACAGACATGACTATGTTAGAGTATTCTAAACCAAAATATTTTTGGATCTAGGTATTTGAGATATTTTTCAAATGCATAAGGGAATAGTACTGGGAGGGTGGTGGTACTGTCTGTACATAACATACACTTGATATCTGTTGTACTGTTCCAGGCAGAACTGCTCTATTGAACTCAGTGATCCATATTCCATTTTTGTGATTCTGTCTTTCCTTCCACACATTCTCATGTCAATTTATTGAAAAAAACTAATACCTGATTTATTTAATTGAAAGATATTTCTTTAATTAAACTTGGAAATACTCTTAAGAGTACTAACCATATTTCCTTGATTAGTTTATTACTTTTTATGGGAACTTGCAAAAAAGGACAAAAAACCAAACTAACTGACACTTGAAATAAAATCATTTAGTCTTCATGGAAAAGTATTTTCCTGTAAATATTTGATTCTCCATTTACCCACCACATGTCCAGTAAAAAAAAGGGATGGAAAGTCACCATTTCAGTGACCTTGTGTCCCTCCCTTAGAGGAAGACGGCTGACAGGTAGATATATGAACAGTTTGTTGTTGCGGATTCCAGATCTTGTGATTATCTCTGACTCAACTTCTGCAGTTTTATCTGGAATTCCTGTGGCAGGTCAAGCTGTGTATTACTCCTTGTCCTTACCTTGTAGCGACCCTAGGTTAAAAATACACCTTACAATAATACGTAACAGCTTCCAAAATTTCTGTTTGGGTTGAAATAATGATGGCAAGTTCCAGACTTAGAATGATCCAAAAGATACGTCTCTCAAGGTAGGCATCAGTTTACCTGTGAAGATGTTATGAGTTTATCTATACCTTTTTGGTTTAGTTTTCAGCTTTACTTGATGCAGTAGATACAGTAAATAATTGCCATTCATTTTATTAATGAATAAAACATATACATTTTATCATTTTTCAGCATATTATGTGATACTGCCAGATGATATATTTTTAAAATATCTCATTAGAATTGATTGGGACTTATTTGATGAGGAAAGATAAATATTTACATCTAAATCTCTTATATATGTTTAGAATATGTCTATATTTATTCATTGTAAAATAAGCAAAATACAACTTATGAATCAGTGTCACTAACATTTATAAAGTACTCTAAGATCCGCTGGCAAGTATTTTTGAGAGAGACTGACACACATTCTCAAATTTTGTCTAAATCTTCCTCCTCCTTCATCCATTATCAGATCGTATTTCCTTGTCTTCCCTAAATAAATTTCAAATTCTACTTATGTCACGTTCTTTGCTAATAACTTTTGCTACATTAGGCCTCTTCAAGAGCTTTACTATTTTTCTAATCAACAGCAAACAAAAACAAGAACTTTTAATCTTTGAGAGCTATGAAGAAGTATGTCTCATTCCTGAACACATCCTACTAACCTAGGATAAGGTCACCTCTGGCCTTTCTTACAGCAAAAAATAAACACACTTTATCCCTCGTCCCCATCATTCACATCCTCCTGTAGATAGCATAGATATTCTGGCAGAGATTTGCTGACATTTTGCTTCCTTCTCATTAATCTCTATCTTCTGACCCCTCACTATAGCACACCTATCATTCTCAGTGTAGTGTTGCAGGATTTCTCCAGTTTCCTGTGGGAATATCTTTTAGGCGAGCTGCAGAAGCCAGGAGAGAATTGTGTCAATGTGCTATAAAATGAACAATGCCTATGTTATTGGAGGATTAAAGGAAGAATGGGGGACAGGAGTTCTGCTGTTTTTTCTCATGTCTCAACACAAGATTAGCCTTCCCTGCACTTAAATGCAGGAAAACAGGACATCTTCTCCTTCAAACTTGGAGAACTTCTAACTTGCGAGCTGCAAGTTAAAGCAAGAACCTAATTTTGGGTGGTTTGCAACGGCTCACTCCTGTCCCTGTGCTATAATTTGCTGTTTCTCATTAGTACTGGCTCACTGGGCTTTCCTGAAAGGTGCATAAGTACCAAGAAATACAGCAAAATAAATGGATCAGAAGAACAATAAATAGCACCTCATTAGAGATTAGATTACATTTATAATGCAGAAATACATATTTTTGATTTTGTTTCCAGTTACACTAGTGCACAACCTTTCTAACCAGGCTTGGATTAAAGAAACATGAAGGAAATACATGAAGGGGTCTGCTGCCTAAACAAAGGCATTTGGATGTAGCTTTTGAGCAGATCTCTACCATTTTAGAAGCTCTATGGTACCAACCTTGCTTCCAGCCACCACTCCAGAAGCAGTTAATAAATATTTCCATAAGTCTTGAAGCACATGTTCCGTCTCCACATGAGTATTCCAGGGATCTTGGAACATCTCAGATGACACTAGGTGTTTAACTAAGAAACTTGGGACCACACTTCACACCTGCATGCTCTGAACTCAATAAATACCCTACAACCCCATCCTACCATGCAGGCAATGTACACCCAAATTCAGACTCAGTGTTTTTATGCTTCTCTGTTGGCATTTGATGAGGCCACTGACAGAGAACAATAGAATAATTACCTCACTGAAAAGCTTTAGATTGATACTCATCTTCTTAGGTTAGGAGCATAATGAAGTTCTAGAGGATGGAATACATGTTAAAGCAGCAATGCTTTGAAAATGGATATGGAGAAGGTGAGGTCCATGCTCCTTAAACGATCACTTCCCTTCATTGTTTCCTGTTTTCTCAGCAGCCAAAGAGAAACCTCCTCCCCATTTCTTTGCACATGCCTGTGCATTATACTATCTATAGGATGACAAATTTGAAGTGTATAAAAGGAATTAACGTATTTAATTTTTAGAAAAAAACACATATAACAATTCTCTCTTTGATTTAGAAGAATGTTCATAGCCAAAGTGATGTCATACCAATTACTAGCTCTTTCCCAGAAGAAGTAGTAATAGATTATAATCCAAACTGTTTACGGAAACCACACTGCTAGATGATCTGGGAAGTTCACTGTTGTGAATGTGGCTCTTGAAATTTTTTCCTTTTGACTTCACTGGAGAAGTTAAAGTGCTGCAATGTCATGGATGTTGACATATGTGTAAAAATGAAAAAGAAAGATTAGCCTATGAAACAAGTTATCTGGCATTTAATGATGAATAGTGAAAGGTTAAATATGTTAAGATCATTGCTGATAGAGGAAAACTAGAAAAAAAAAAGAAGTAGCCTATGAGCTATGGCTTTTAAGCATATAGAAAAAAAACCTCTGGCTTGAAAAGTTTAATCCCTAACCCCTTTATATTTTGCAAGGGAAGCTGCTTACAGTTGGACATTTTGAGTCTCCACTCAATAAGCTAACATGCTGGATCAGAAATATGGATTCACTGTCTAACCAAAATGTACTGCTCAACATAAGGATCCTTGATTCTGCTCATGTTAGTGATTTCTTTTCAGTGTATTTTTTGTCACATCCATGGAAACACTAACCTATTGTGTCAATAGTATTATTCTAATGATGAAAGGAAAAAATTGAACAATCATCAGGACAATAAACAATTACAAAAAGACTGTCTACAGGGAGGAAATAAAACACCATATAAATAATGATTACATAACATCTTCTGTTTGATAGCCTGAGTTACTGCTCTTCCTTCACTCATAAAATGCTCTCTTCAGTTTTGTTCCTTCATACAAAATATCCTAACAGTCTGTTTGTGGAAGTAATAATTCAGCTTACATTGTAACTGCCAGCTTCTTCTATAAATGTTTATAATGCACATATTCGCATAACTCTGCATGTTTTCAGGCGCAAAACTTTATGGCTTCTGAATCAAAACACTACCTAACAAATGCTTAAGACCATCCTTACCCAAGAAATATCTTCACCGAGATTGAAATATAAGCAAATGGGAATGATTTTATAAATTGAAGCATGGCACATACACTTTCAAAAAAATACTGTGTAACAAATACAAATGCAAATAAAAAATTAGGACATTTTCTTATTGACATAACTTATGCTGTCATCATTTCATAATGCCTCATTGAGCTGAGGAGCCTGTTGCTACAGATAATATGCAGATGAAGTAAGAAGCAGACATATCTCATGTCTGATTAAGCAAAGCAGAAAATACAAAAATATATAGAAATAGTTGCGTGGAAGCGTTAAGTACCTTACCAGCATGACAGTGAAAAAGTAAGCTTAAAATGGTGAGGTACATGGTGAGAATACTGAAGTTTGAAATCCTTAGACCTAGCTAGATATATGCTTTTCCTGTACATTCAAGAATCTCTCTACTTTTATCTGTTCTGTAATACAGCACAAAACAACATGGAAAAATATGTCTCCATTCTGGTCAACAGAACAATTAAATAATTGCTGTACATGTAAAATAAATGTTTCTCCAAAGGACGTGTTTTTTATGGCTGTATCTGTTCATTCAGAGTCACCATTAAGGTCATAAGAATTGTCAACTCACTTTTGTCAGGATTTGCAAATGAAAGATTAACAGTGTGAGTGCGCAGACTCTTTTACAGAGTACAGAGTTTTCTCAGTATTATCAACACAACTGGGTAAAAGACTAATGATCGAAAGGTACTAAACACCTGCTTCTGGGAAACAAGTTTATTCAAGGCAAGGCAAGATCTGACACCTTGCAAATAACTTCTTAAACCTTGTTGAAACTAAATCTATATCTTTAACACAAATTACAAAATAGAAGTTAAAAATTCTGTTTGTGTAATATAACAGCAAGAGATGCTTGACAAAGTCACATGAAAGCTACTTTTTACACACTAAATTTAACTAAGGCGGAAAATCTGGAGTGTCTTCTCTCCAGTGATACAGTGTATGGTATGTTAATTTATTAATCACTCTTCTTTGCTAACATCATCCCTAGGACATTATATCCCCCATATTCTTAAACAGGTGAGGGAGATTTTACCTGCACAACATATGTGGTAGCTAACAAAATAATTCAGAAATTGCCTTAGAAAAAACAGATTTAAATAGACAGTATCCAACAGAGAAAGAGAGTTGACAAAATAGGGATTTTGCAAGCAACCATTAATCAAATAAATAAAAATATTTGGTTAGAAAGTGGTCTTTCACATTTCAAAAAGAGAGAGCAGTATCCTCAAACAACACAAATTGAGCATTTGGGTTGACATCAAAATTACTGAGAAATATCAGCGTAGTCTTTATATTCAGGGCATCTTTCTCTTTCTGAAGTCCCATTACTGTGTCCAGGACCATCCAGAGAGGCAGGTGCAGTGCAAAGGAAATGCTCCTTGCTGTCTTAGCTGGTATTTGGCATGCCATTACCTTATACTAGAAAACAAATCAAAACAGAACATTTTGCCTGCGGATGATTTCACAGTTAAAGGAATGGCTAACAGTTTTAAGATGTATATCAGCTCTGCTTGCTCATACTGCAGATGTATCCATACTTTCTGTCATACTAGCTTCTCTTTATTGTTTTGTATTGTAATGTGGTATAGACATCCCAATGGTCAGAGTTCCCTGTGCCAGCAAATTATAAATTATATTCTTAAAATAAATACACAATGAATGACAAGAAGCAATAGAAATCCCTATGATACCCAGAGGATAATGTACCAGCGTTTCCTGAATAGCCTCCATGCTCCTTTATGGCAGAGATTAGATAGAACTAGAATTTAATCTGCCTGGCAGCAATCACAAATGCAGCTGTTCAAAATAGAGAATTATGCTTACGCTTGTGTGTATGCTCAGTGGAAAAAAAAGAACTTAGAGTATGTAATATATATGCTTTAAAAATTAGCCATTCATTAAAATATGTTACAGTCTTATTTCCTCATAATTTCTTCTTTTCAACTGGCATTCCTTCTATATAAAATATTAGAAAACTTGTAAAAAAATCAAACATAGACATCCTCTATTTTTTATATTTTGTCTTTCTGAGAATGTCTTTACCTCAAAATGCCTCCAGTGAAAGTTCCTCAAGATAGTTACATAATCCATATACATAAAACTTTAATTTAACAGACCTGAAATATATGTAAGGTATTTCAAGTGTTTCTGCTTTTTTGATTCATTATGCTAGAAAAGTTAACTATTAAAGTTAAATTTAAAAGAGGCTGTTAATACAAATTTATATTGATAAAACAAAATAAAAGGTCCAAAACCTAAAAAAAATTATTTTTTTGAAAACAAATTCTTCAAGAGTTACCTTTTGTGAACCCATGTTGTCTGTGCCTGATAACTGTATTGTTCTTTAAATGCCTTTCCAGTATAATCTTCATAATTTTCACAGTGTCTGAGGTTAGACTAAGAGGTCTGTAGTTTCCCAGTTCTTCCCTCCCATTCTTTTTTGTAAATTGGAATAACATTGGCTAGCTACCAGTCAGCAGGGACCTTCCCAGACTCCCAAGATGTTTGGTAGATGATCAAGATGGGTGCTGCTGTAACATCTGCTAACTCCTTCACTACTCTGGGATGTATCTCATAATGACATGTGAACATTCAGCTAATAGAATCAAAGAACCATAGAATCATAGAATGGTTCGGGCTGGAAAGGACCTTAAGAATAATTTAATTCCAACCTCCCTACCACGGGCTTGGACACCTTCTCCTAGAAGAGGTTGCTCAAAGCTCCATCCAACCTGGCCTGGAACACTTCAGGAATGAGGCATCCACAACTTCTCTGGGCAACCTGTTCCAGTGTCTCACCTCTTTCACAGTAAAGAACTTCTTCCTAACTTCTGATATAAACCTACTCTTTTTCAGTTTAAGGCCATTCACCCTTGTCCTATCACTATAGGCCCTTTTTAAATGTCCCTCTCCAATTTTATTTTAAGCCCTCTTCAGGTACTGGGAGGTGCTGTAAGGTCTCCTTGGAGCCTTCTCCAGGCTGAACAGCCCCAACTCTCTCAGTCTGTCTTCATAGGAGAGGTGCTCCAGCCCTGTGATCATCATTCCATGAACTATTGGAATTTAACAGCAAAAGATAATATTTTTCCAATTCACAAAGATGATGAAACATGAAAGATCTCCTGAAAAATGAAAAAATTATCTCCATGTGTAGATGAAATTGTAGAAAAACAAAAAAATACTTTGGTCTCTGAAAACCATATCTAGATTTTTAAAAAAACCTATATCTTCACTACTGTCTTCATGTACAAGCCTAAGAATTCTGTAAGTTTCTGTTGTTTCTGGACTTATGATACCATAAGCATTCATAAAGATGTGTAATGTACTATTTTGGTCTTGTACCAGCTCTTGTCAAACATGAAACTAGAGCATCTCTATATTCCATTCGTTAAAGAGAAGCATCGGTCTTTATGATTAACATAAAGAACCAACACTAATTAATTAAAGGGACTGGTTAAAACCAGATACAGACTTGTTAGTCTAAGCTCAGTTCCTGTAAAAACATTCAGGACAGAAAAAAATGGAGGAGAGACCTGCCTTGAACTCCTTAAGTCTGGAAGAGTAAAATAATGTTTAGATTATTCAACAGGTTAAATGAGGTTTCATATGAACTCCATCTATAGATTACAGTTTCTCAAAAGACAAAACTGGAACTACACCTGCAGAGAGTAGAACTTTTTCTTCTCCTATAATGCAGGAATTGGAGTACCAGCCATAGGGGTGGGTGCTTAGCCACAGTAGGTGAATTCATGGGTCTTCTTCTCCCTCTGACCATTGATTACTTTGGTAAAACTACAGAAGCAAGCCAATGACAAGATCCAGCTGGAGAAAGCAGAAGTGGCCAAAGCAGGTAATTTTCTTTGGCTAAAAATATGGTTAGTTGTTAGGTTCTAACTTGTCCTTCCATTATAGAAGCTTCAACTCAGCTTTTCTTGACACCCATATCAGTTACCCTTTTCTTCATTTCTGCACCATTCTAGTCGCCCAAACAGAGCTGCAGGAGCAATTTGGAGGTGGGAAAGGAAGTGTGAAGCCATGAGACTGCTTCCCAGTGTCATCATTGAAGGTATTGACAGTGCCGCAAAGTGCCAAGATCACCATCACCATGTGAGACCTAACCCACCAGTAAAATTAATAACCCCTCCCTCCTTGATTTCAGCAAGAAATTGTGGAACTAATACAATGTTTGCTGCCATCACATTGTTCACACTACTGTTTTATGTTATGCCTCATCATTCACCCTGTTGATTCAGATTGTAAACTCTCTAGAGGTGGGACCATCTGGTATTCTCTGTTTGTAAAAAGCCTAGCACAATAAGGTCTTGTTCTGGGCTGGCACACACAATCATAAGAAAAACAACCAATAATAAATAGTTTTATCTCACCAGTTGATTTCTTTTTTAATTCCCAGTAGACCTTTTGCCGTAATATGGATATTCAAAACAAAAGGGAAATTAAAAGACAAGATGAGGAACAAATTCAGATTATCCTCTATATAGTCAGCTTTTATCCTATGAAGTCACCTTTTTTCTATTCATGCAATAAATAACAGCTTTAATATACGGGTAGGATTAAATCAGATATGAGTGTACTTCCTCTATTTTTTACAAGTAGAGGTGAAGACCTAACTAAAACACATAGAAACCACATTGAAAAGTACAGCGATGAGTAATTAATTACAGCATACAGTTAGACAATAATATAATTTTGCTAATTACAGCTTGGGGCCGATTTTTTCACTGCAGCGGACAACAGCATGTGTTTATTCCCCATAATAACAATAATGGGATACATCATTAACCCTATTTTATTATTTCTTAATTTTTATAATACCAATAACAAAGATCATTAACCTCTGTTCTGTTTAACATCTAATCAGCCATTTTAGTTAAATAAATATAATATGAAACATTAAACATCACTTTGTTTAGCTAGATTTCCTCTCAAGAGGGGAGATTTTCCTAATGTTATATTAATACCAGTTGACTCAACAAGAGTTAAAACATCAGGGGCAACATGGAAAAAGATCTATTGCAACATTCAGTATTTAAACAAAATCTGTTTAATCATAATTATTTGATAAACATTTTCTTGAAAAAAGGGGCAAATTTTCTGTTAAAATGTATATTGAATATGTTTGATAAATTCTTCTTTCAATAATTCTGTTATGTTCTGGAATTCAAATATCACTTAGATTCAGGTATTGATAGATGTAAGGTTTTTGTTCTATAAAGTCCTATAAATCATCCTTTTATTACAAAGGTAAGAGTAAAATCTGCCTCTGATAGTGAAAGTAAGCTGAATTAAGAAGGGGAAAAAGAATATATTTCTGCTGAAGGGAGTCCATTTTACCTAAATGTCCCTAGGAGAAACATAATGATACAAGTAAAATCATATAACCAATATTTTAAATCACCATTTCTAGTGACTTATAAAAGAAATAAGAGGAAAATGGTGATATACTAGCAAGCAAGAGGTATGGCTTTGAATTTCAAGCTTGGCTATTGAAATATATTTGTTTACCCAGGTATAAGGGTAACATTGAAAAATACCTTAATTTTTTAGGTGAGTAACCATAACAAGAGAGCAGGAGGATGTAAGCTGAAACAGGGATGAAATTACATCATTTTGGAAATTACAAGAAAAGTTTCACTAAAAAAGGTAAGAGGAGTTCTGAATATCACTTGAAACTGGTGGACCCCAAGTCTTTTCTTGTATTTATTTATGTATAAGTGTTGCAAGCCAAGATCATCTTTTAGAGTGATGTCATGTACAGATCGATAATCAGTTGATTTGAAGAGAGCATCTGTGAAGCCTACACATTTAATATAACGGTTATGGGATATTACTTATTTAGAAGTGATCCAACAGGAATACATAACCATTCATCATTTTAAGGCCATAGAGAGTTTCCAAATGCTCAGATCTATGGCAACATGCTGACGTTAAAATCCTATTTGATTTTTGATGAATATCTGCTGGGTCTGTATGCGGTACCTCTCTGCCTTAAATTAGATTTATTGATTTTTTTTTCTCACTTCTTCAGAACTTCTGTAGTATTTATTCAGTATTAGGCACAAACAGTCTTCTTCCCTACAAATTAAGCATCCAGGAAATAAAAAATTGTTATAAGAAGTCACAATTAGAGCAAAATAAAAGCATCAGGAAGTACAAACCTGTATTTTGAGTTTCATTCTACTATATTTAAGAATGTTAAGGCTAAGCACCTAAGTTTGACTTAAGCTATGAATCACAAAGTAAAGATTTGCTTATTTGTCTAATTTTCTTAAATTTAAGGAGACTTGAAACTAATTTCACTCTAACTTTTAAATACTTGCACTGCAAGTTGTGTATATTCTGAACAGTTTCAAGTAAGATTTTAGATTTGGAAGGACAACCTTTTCAATCGTATCAACATTAGAAGACACTGCTTTAATTCTGTCACAAACATTTGCACTGCTACAAACCTTATGAGAAAGGAGATAGAAGAAAGACATTCTCTCTAACTCAAGGATATTAGTTAGTTCAAGATGCCATTTAAAAATGCCATTCAGCAGCCATTGAGGTAGAGTTCTTTTCAAGATGGTACTGCTTTACCTTTACATTAGGTAAAAAATACCCTATCCCCTTACTGCAATTCCTTGCTCCAAAATGTTTTTCCAAGCAAGAATGAAAATTGCATTCTTACCTTCACGGAACAATTGAAAATACCCTTAGCATTCCTCAAAATTGCCATGAAAAGTGCTGTTAGGTGACTATTAAGAAAACATGCTTTTAGAAAGAATGAAGAATCAGAACTTCCAGTGTATTTCTAAAACAAGAGAGACATGGGTAATGTATATTTTTCCTGTGAATGAGATTCCCCTAACTGTAGATTGCCATTTTTCACAGAAAAGGGACATTCCAGCTTTTCTCCAGCTTTATCAATTAATTCTTAATTATTCTAAACACTACTATAGGGGAGAAAAATTGATCTTCTCCTACTTTATCTACAACATAACTTTATCCACAACTTATAACTTATCTAAGCAGACAACTGACTTAGAAGTCGTCAAATGTCTGGAAGATCATTATACTCTATGACTGTACTGGGCCAAAAATACAAGCTGATTCCCAAATGGGAGAGGTTCTAAGGGTTCTTTGTTTTCTTAATTTTAATGAAATTTCATTTAAATCCCAGGAGATAACTTTATGCAGAACGATGATTCTATGCTAACCATTTTCCACTCTCCCACTACTCCACACAGCTACTACACTGGAAGAAACATCAAGCTACAATAAAGCTAAAGGACAGTTGTATATCTTGTCTTCTCCTTTTCCTTTCTTAAAAGAATAAGAGTTGCAATCTCCACCTTCAACTGGACAGTTTTTCTTGTCAGTTTTAGCTTTGTGAACAGCTTTTGAGAAAATATCAAACACCATTTCTATTACAGGTTAAACTACATGAAAAGAAAATTATTGTAATTTCTGCTCTTATTAGGAGGAATGCAGGAACAAGAGTTTCTGCTGAATAAAATGAAAAGAAAAAGTAAACTTCAAATGTTTTGTTATAAGAAACTATATATTAACCAAGCATTATGGGTTTAATTGGTGGGTTGGATTTTTTTTCTGATTTTTTGTTGATGACTCAGCATTCTTCTGTAACACCATACTCCCTCACCTTTGCATTATAAGAGAAGATTATGAACAGCTGTCTGATAGAAGAGTGGTTTGGAATGCTTTGTTTATACTGTATTTAAAAGAAAGAGGAAAGGATTAAGAGCTGGCTGTGATTTAATACAGCCCCAAGCTCTATCAATCAATGTTACTCACTATTAATGTGAAAAATCAAACGCAACAAAGCCGTTACAATTGGTATAATTTAATTAATCTCTGTCTCTTGTAAAAAAATCTGTCACAAGAAGTTTTCTGAAATGTGGAACTTGTGAATAAAAGGAAATTCTAAGTGTTCTTTAGACTTTAATGTTGTCAAAAACCGAGAATTAAATGTAGACATTACATACAGATAAAATAGAAAATCTTTTCAATCAAAAAACCCCCAGAAAATTAAAAGCATTATATAAACCACATATTAGAAATAAAAATGTAAACCACCAAATTTTATAACAAAATTATTTTTATAACATTGGAATTGATCCTCAATGCTGAAAACCACACTTAAAAATTAAATTGTACATTAAATAATGCAATATACTCCCCCAAAAGGGGTAACTAAGCAGGAAGGCATTCTGTCTAAATGGTTCTCCAAATGAACCAGTACTCATTGGTTTAGTTAAAAATGGGGACACATACCTCTGCACCGGCAAGCAGTAACTATTTTTCCTTTTATGCTGGGACGTATCAGTATTTGGATCAACTCTCTCTAGGAAAAAAAGACAATAAAGTGGGTATGTCTATACATCAAGTGCAATTTGCTTTGTTTACACATAGCCATCTGTCCTGTAGTGGAGACATACACACAGCATTTAGGCTATTTTTTAACAAGAATTATAGGATGACATAAACGGCCAGTTTCTCAAGGGTCAGTCTCAACATCAAGGTCAAACCCAAATCTTGCATGATTCTCTCTGTAGAAGATAGCACAAAAAGTAGCAAGTACACACATTTCTTCTCAGTTCTGTTTACCCAATTGTTTTGAAAAGATGTGTAGCAACCACAAAATTTATTTTATACTATCTGAGAAGTCCAGTTAGGCTTGAAGCATGCTTCTCTATGTACACTGCTCCACTCAGCCATGTTGTTTGTAAAGAAGGCTTGTTTCTGCCTCTGCGTCTTCATACATTTGCCTGGATGTGACCTTTACACATACAACAAAGCTAACAAGCAGGTGCAACTGGATTTCCCACGTCATCAAAACTGTAGTCCTGGTTTCCAAAACAAGGGCAGATGAAAGGCAAGCAGCACCTCTGCATGATTTTTCCATTGTCAACTAAAATACAAAATACTGAGAAGAAAACTATGTATATAAATTATCATGGAAGATTCACAGACGGACTATTGTGCAGCATCAGTACCTTGTGTTTATTTTAATGGGTGTACGTTTCATATTTAACAGCAAATTTACCAAGATACAGTATTCATACTGATATAGAAAGATTTTGTAGAAAAAGAAGCTAGTGTTAGCAAAAAATTGGCTTCTTTGTTAAATGATTGCATACTTGCTGAGGAGAGGAAAAACTGAAAGTGAATGGACACTAAGGGGGAGTCAGTGATAGAAGATGCACTAAACATCACTATCAGCAACTGCTGAAATAACTTTGTAGCAATGGCAGGACTTTTAGGGCTTATTGCAAGCACTATTATTATTATCATTCAATAGAACCATATAAACAAAAGAAATAATACACTCTAAACCTGTGAAAATACAATAAACCTAGCTGCCTATTTACACAGAAGAAATAAAATATTTGAATCTTTTTTGTTCAGTTTGTGTAAGATCATTAGTATGTAATCAGGTGTTTTTAATGTGACACATTCTTTTATTTGCTCACTCCCTTCTTAAATCCTTAGCTTAGTCACTTGTGCATTTGACCTGAACAAGCCACAACTGCTGAGGCTTAGTATCTTCTTTGTGGATGATAAATCCCTTTCCATTTATTTCACTAAGGACAGCTCTTATGCATATCTTAGAAAGGATCACTTTCCCAAGCTCAGTATACAATTATTCACTTTCTTCAAAAATCTACATAGATTTATGAATCTTCTTGCATCTCTTTCTACTGTGTAATTTTTTAAATCTCCACATACAAAACTATATGTTGTGGCATTCATTTTTTTCATTGTAGATTAAAAGTTTCATGCATAATATTAATCCTTCAGATCAGCTTGTCTTCCATCTCTGCCATTTAAGAAAGAAACCAGTCCATAGTTTGTAATATCTTCTCAAGTGAAGACCTCCTATTTTTATTGTAGCAATGCATATGGAGTAAAATAGGAAGTTCATTGTCTATTTTGTCTATGGAAGCTTACTGTATTTGTTGCAGCCTTAATTTTGTCTATATGTAAGTTAATATACAATAATTTTCTTTACATTTCCTATTTACTTCATCACAGTTGTATTCCTGTCTGGAACAGACTGCAGATGACTATGATGCATTTTATAGTACTGAAATTTTTATTGAAATTTATAAACTAGAAAAATTACAGTTGACCTCTTATTAAAACTCTTATTAAATTCCTCTAGGCAAATTTACTAAGGTCTCTCCAAAAGTTATTTTACTTGGTGGGAGGGGTTGTTAAGCAGTACAGGAAACCTACATAGTGATTCTTACATTGAACTCTCCTAAAGAGAGATTGGCATTATGTTATAAATAATGTTATAATTATTTTTAATTTATTGCTATTTTCAATTTTATTAATCATATTCTATATCATTAAATAAGAGAAATTTCCTAGAAATTGTGTGGGTTTGCTTAAAAAGTTCCCCATCACTAACCTGCATTAGGTCTGTACTGCTGAACAATGTGGACAGAGATTGAGATCTACCTTATTATTGTATCCAGAAGTAAAATGGCCAAAAATGGAAATGTTTCTAAATTAATAAGACATTATAGATGTTAAAAATTAAGATGAGACAAATAAAAATATTTGTCTGTTCTTGGTAGGAAAGGAAACACAAGTACCTCACAGTCATAATGCAGATAGTAAATAGTGTTTATGAAAAAATTTTCAAGATCCAAGTATGTAAATTCAAGGGCTGAAAATTATGAAAGAATGTTCTTAAAAATATCACTGTAGATCAAATTTCCTCTAATCCTTAAAGTTAGTTGATTGTTTCATATCACAGAAAAAGATATTTCATTACTTCGTATTTACCTCCTTACTATTTTTATTATCATTCTGGTCCTGAAATAACAGATAAGCAATAGTCAATTAACAATAGCTCACAGAGAGTTCTTTCAAATCTTGGGCAAAGTCTATAAATAGACACAAATAACAGAAAAATCTCCTTCTTTTTCTTTGAAATGCTGTACATAATGACCTAAATAGCACATGTGGAAGTAATTTCAGTATTTTATACTTGTAGCTCTTTATAGATGCGCCCTTTGGGCGCAATCCAGCAAAGCTTTGCACATATGCTTAAGTTTATGCATTTTGAGTAGTCCCAAGGCTTTTGTTTGTACTGTTTGTACAAATGCCACATGATTGTTCTCTTTCATGTAATACCTTTAAGGAAAAAAAGGAAAGAAAAGAAAGAGGTTCACTTAATCTTGATCCATACTAGCTTGAAACTTCTGACACTCATAGTTGCTCAAGTTATTGTAAAATTTTGGGGGTTTTAAGAAAATTATAGGAACTGCTATGGCTAATTATGGGAAAGACCAGACTTGATTTTGATGAATTTACTGTGTCTTATTCAAACTAATTTAATTAACTGCAGTATTTACCTAGTAACTCTATGAGAACAGACTTCATGTGAGATTTCTTATGCTCTTTGAGGCAGTGTATGTAAAAGAATGCAAGACCAGCACTTTTAATTTTACCATGGCCCTTGACTCAGAGAATCAAATACAACTAGGAAGTGCAGATGAACAAAAAAATAGGAAATATTTTTGAAGCCTTTGACAAGTTCACTTCTGCTTTGGTTTGAATTCTGGGCACTAATTCAGATCTCCTCTTATTTTAGCCAAATCTGGAGGCCAAACCTTTGCTGGTTTTGTTCAACCTCTGCCCTTTTGTCCTGTCCCACAGTCCCCAACTCACACGCTACCTGTGAATCTGTTTTGACAGCTGTATTTTTCCAACAGGAAAATACTTTATACATATGTGGTAATTTCAGACACAGTACAATCAGCTCCCTCTCTCACCTCAATGTGCCTCTCCTTCTATGCAGTTATGCTTGTGCAGGCTTAGCCTAGCACTCAGCAGATAATCTCATCAGTGTAAAAACCCACTGAAGACAAACAGTGTTTCTAATTATTTTTGTATATTGCCTAAACTTGTAATATATTGCTTTGGGTGCATCTTGGAGTCAGAGAACGGAAGTCAAAGAAAATAGGCTTTTCCTCTTGGAAATATCTTCCAAAGGTTTTAGCTTTCGGTGTAAAATAAAAAGATGTTATTGCAAAAGTGGTGGGAAATGAGCAGTGATTTTAATTTACTTTCATGTTGTTTCCCCACTAAGTTCAATCTAAGGTGAAACATCGTGTTGATGTCAAATTTTGCTTCAAGCAACACAATAGAAGAGCTCTAAAATTAATGTAGGTGTCCAGTCAGAGGCCTTATACAGCCACTAACAGCAGTACCAGCTTGAGATAATGCATTATAAGCATGAAAAATTCAACAGTCATTGCTGTGTTCTGATCTCTCTCCCTTTTTCTTACTTTGTTTTCTACAGAATCTGCTGCACATTCCCAAACTGGTCTTTCCGCTAGTTTACCCCACAGAAATGCACTGGATCTGGATCATTATGACTAATGAAATTGCTGAGAAGCGATTTTTTTTTTGTCAAAATATAATGCCACTCTAGAACTTTCACCATACATTAGGACTCCGTAACAAGGGCTTATGGTTGCCTGAGGCATAACTTTGATTCAGATTCACTCCATCTTTAGCCACCCAGTTCAATGCACTATTGTAAGATGAGCTGAATACTGAAATTCAGTGCAACTGGGAGATGAATGCTATTTTATAGCTATATACTGTAAAATTGTTAGGTCTTTTGTTATCAGCTATTGACTTTCAAAAAAAGTAAAAAAGCTTTCCGAGCCCATTTAGAGCATAAGAACAAATTATAACAGCATTAAGGCACAGAGTGCTGAGTTAAAATGAGCTGTTGTGCACACTGTTCTCCAAATTCCACTGTAAATTTGCAACCCACATATTGTGGTTTAAGATTCAAACCTGTGGATGCAATTACTGTTGGCCAGTGTGCTTTTTACCTGACAAATGACTTGGCTGACTTAAAATCAGATCTTGCAGTCTCCAGAGGACAAGATACTCTTATCCATGAGCTTTCAGCTCTTGGATATTTCACATATAGTTTTCACAAAAGAAACACCTGAGGTGTATTGATGCTTCATGTAATGAAATCTTCCGTAAGAGGAAAAAAAAGTAACTCTTTTGTTCTGGACACAGGTGTACATAAAAACATTTAATTTTAAGTCAATAGGTTTGCCTGACATTAGCATTTACAGGATTAAAGACAGGAATAATTTGTTGTCCCTGCATGTATTGTTAACATTATCAATTCCTGCAGCCTCACAATAAGTTTTCCATAAATTTAAGATTAACTATTATTTTCTCACCTATAAATAAAATATAATCATCTTAAAAATCAATGAAGGGGAAACCATCAAATCCATTAACCTGACTAAGAATTCCTTCAGGCCAATAATATGAACTGCAGTGCACTGGATCTTTCATTTTATTGAGCTATATCTCTTTCTATGGCAACCAGCAGGGAAAAAAAAATCAAATCTAAAGTCAAAGACTAAGGGGTTTTGTTCTGGAAACCAGTGAGGTAAGGATTGAATATTCTTTTATGCCTGGAGTTAATTTTTTTCACCTTAATTTGCAATCAGACACAATAAAAAAAAGATATTGCCCCTGGAAGGAAGCAACTTTATTACCATTGCAACTATTTTCTGTACATTTTATCACTTCTAAATCCTTTGTTTTTGAATTCACCTCCATAACCTTGCAACAGTAAACACGTTTACTTGTCTTTGCTGACTGTCAACCAATACCATCTGCTCTTTGGAGCCTTAAAAATAGTAACACATATATGGGTCACAACTGTAGTCTCTAGATAACCATGTAGCAGATCCAGGTGATTAATTTTTCCACAACCTTTATCTTACCCAGGGGCAGACTTTTGCTATGTCTTTCCCTAGTGAACGTTTCTCATAAAATGTGAAATTAACAAAAATGCAATCTTACCAAAAAACAGTATTTCATAGAGGACCCACGTCAACTAACAGAAGGGGTTGTTAGTCAGCTGCCTTGTTTGAACTTGATCCAAAGGCATTTCTACTCTCTTTCATAAACAAAAGTGGTTCAAGCCATAAAACTGTGAAACTGGGACAAAACAACAGGGGCATTTTTTCTGCAAAAGAAAGGAAAAATAATAGCATTAGCTGCTGTTTTCAGGATATCTTGGCAGTGTTGCTTCTCTTAAATACCACTTTTTCTGTCTGTGTGCTGGTATTCTGCTTATACTGTTTCTCATTACTCACACACTAAGGCTTTTCAATCCCTGATCATACAGGATAGTTTGATAAGCTAATTGACAAGATGATGATATATGATATGATATATGATATGATATGCCATAGTGATCTATTTCAAACTCAGATTAGATGGAAAACACCAATGTTAAAAAGGCTAGTAAAACTATACAAGAAACACTGATTTCCTCTTTGATTTTACATGCATAAATTACATATAAATATGCACTACTATAATCCCTTAAGCATTTTTAGAGACACAGCAGATAATATTTGCTTAATATTAAAAGAAATCCTAATTTTCTACTGTTCTTATCATTTTGTATGTCACAGAGGTCTTGCTTACAGAACACTATTCAAATTCTACTTTAAAGACAGAATCCATTTGCTATTATTTTATTCCCATAATCTCAATTATTTTCTTATAGTAAAAAATAATTAATTTTTTTTATAAATAAATCAGTTTGCCTTCCCTAATCCTGCAGGACAAATTTGTATAAAGGTTCAATTACACCTATAAAATCCTTTAAACATAAACAATTGAAAAAGTTTGGGGTTAAGATTGGATCCAGCTACACCTGAGAAGGAGTTTAGAAAGCAAGGGGGTCCTTTCTGCACCTCGTGATTCAGTGGGAGGGATTCACTAATAAACTTTTCTGAAGCTCCCACTCTGCCCACAAGTGAAAATAACCTATTTTACAAACAGATCTAAGCAACACAAGAGTAACATAAAAGTACACTATGATTTTCAAATGCTTGATATTTTCAAAGCATTCGGCATGTGATAGAAATGGATATGTTCAAAACACAGCCTTTATGTACTGAATCTTTGACAGTCAGTTTCAGAAGTTTCAAATTAAGCAACCAAAAATTTGGCATAAGCATTAATTAAAAAAACTCCCACAAACCAACACTACTAAATATTTGATTTAGATGGTTTGTTAAACAGCCCATTGCTTGTATGTATTAAAGTCAGGAATAAACTCTAAATCCCTACAGCAGCATCAAATTGTCTTGACAACAGAAACTACCTTTTTATTTATGAGCTATCTTGACTCAATAATTACCTGTTTTTCTATTTATGAAAAGGTGAATCAAAGGTCCTACAAACAATTATATCCTTCACTACAGTCTTTTTTCACACAACAGATCCATTCTAGTCACTGAAGAGACAAGATTTGGTGAAATAATCTGTAATTATAGATATGAAATGGAACTTGATTGAAGCTTACCAATGCAATCAAATCTGTCTTTCCTTAACTTCTGGGTACATTAAATTTCACTCTTAATTCTGTCTTTTAACCCTTTCATATGTAATGTCCCACCTTGGGAGGCTTTTCAGTAATTAGCATAGTTTAAATCTTTAGAGATGAACTAGATGTAGGCTGAGTAGTGGATGATAGTGGTAGGTTAATATCTCTCATATAAAACAGCAGTAGAAAGAAGTGGATTTGAGAGATACTTGATAAAAGTGGGAAAATGTTATGAATTGGTAACAATGAGTTGCATTCCCCTTGGAAAGAGAAAGCTCCAGAGCAGTGACTCTCCAGTGCTGACATATGTGTCACTGGTGATCTACTCAGAGCCTAAATAAACTCCATAAAATTATTTTTAAAATATTTTCATATAATGCACACACACAGAGACAGTCATAAGCAAGTGTACAGTCGGAAAAACTTATAAACTTGGTGAAAATGAAGCTAACATGTTTTCCACCACACTATAAATCATTAGTAGAATGGCAACACTACTTTCTTGAATATAGCCCTGAGATTTCCAGGAGAACATTACAGAGCACTTTACAGCAAGCTAAGACGTGATGAATTAATTAGTTCCTAATGAATGTGTTTTGGGTTTTTTCTTGAACACACTGGAAAACTATGTGAGGGAACTGGAGGCCTAGTAATTTGCCAGTGGGTTGAATTTGAGTCCATACTACAGTGCTGGTTTCGTCCTGAATTTAATTTTTTTTATTAATTTCTCTGACATATTGCTTTCTCAAGTGATACCTATTATACTACAGGAATCAAACTGTTGTTCACAAAATGCTACTTTGTTCTGTATGAACCAAAACAAAACTTTCATTATTTGAAGACTTAAATATATCAGATAGGAAAAGTATTGCTCACACCTGTGTAGCAAATTTTTCTCCTGCTGCATCTGAAACGGCCATATTATAGAAATAGTGGCTGCATAAGGTCAATACACCAATTCAGTATCAACTTAGTTCATTCAAATTAATTACTGAAATTATTCTAGATTCATATTGACATGACTGAAAGCAGATTTGGCTCCTTGTTCTAAAGGATAACTTCCATGTTATTCTTTATTCATTAAATTGGTTATTAATTTACTGTTTGACTAACATGATCTTGGTTTATGTCCATTACAACTTTAAGAGGACTCTTAAGATTAGTGGGGGTTTTTTTGGTCTCATTTTTCAAATTTTCCTCTTGCTGTAACAGTTCTACCCTATTTGACTTTTGCCCCTAAAGCTGATGAAGCTGTGCTGTTGTACTCAACCTTCCTCTAAGCAAAGCAAGAAGATTTTAGTGTTAAGGGCATTAATTTACCCAGAGAAACAAATCTGGTAACATATGTTTGTAGTGATGTCCTGCTGCTTCATCCATTATGCCAGCAGAGTTGACTGAATCCAAAACAGGTTGAGGGACTTCCCCAAAAATCACATAATAAACAAACCATCCAGATTAGAAGTTCAAAATAAAGATTCTCTTGCCTTTCAATTTATCTAACCAGTGGAACATATGGTCTTATATCTCAGCAGTGCTTAAGTGAGTTGTTGCTGGATTTTCTCTATTTTGCCCTCTTTCTCTGATAATTTTTCTTTTTTTCCCCCCAGAGAATGACTAGTGAAATGAAACTGCTGAAATGCACTCTTTGGACTTAGAATTATGTGTGATGAACAGCATTCATTTGATAGTGGCATAAAGTAAAATAAATGGCCAGACAGTAGGAAGAATGAAGAAGCAAAATCACTATTTTTGACTATTTAACAATTAACATATTTTTTTACATTTGTATATGATTATCTTCTTTCAAACAAATTTAGATGGTCTATATTCAGAATGTTGTAAAGCATTCTTCCTCAGAAGAGGAAGATCCTCATCCTTCAGTTGAATTTCTAGAGCAAAAAAGGACTGATGACTACTAAGAAGGGAGGCAGGAAAACAGTTACAGATTTTAATCTAGTTTTTGTTTTAATTATTTCCTATGCTTATAATTTTTATGTTCTACTTTCTAAAATAATTAGTTCATAGGAAGGGAAAGGTAAGCTGGAAATTTAAACTGTCATAGTCTTTTACAGTTATGTACTAATATATTGAAAGGTTATTTCCTATTAAAATTATAACCATTAGAAACAAACTGCTTTGTTTTGGCATGTCCTGCTCAATAAAATATTCGTCATTTCTGAAAAAAATATTCAGAGATTTAAGAAACTATTTTTAATTTGTTTATAAATGGAGCTACATACAAAGAATCCCTAAAAAAGGTACTATTTTATGAAAGTATTATTCACATAATTCTCTGTCACTTGTCAACAGTAAAGAACTGAAATAAAGGATTTCCATTATTAATTGTACTGCCATAGATGTTTTCTACAAAATTCCTTTTCTTCCCCCTCAATTTCAGAGAGAGGATACAGGGAAAGATGTGATTAAAAGCTGTAATATAAGTATTTCCTCTACCTTGGCCTGCCCATGCACATGTATTAATGGAAATATACACTGTGCTGTGCCTATAACACTGTGTAAGACCCCATAGCTAATGACAGGTTCATCTAAAATTCTGTTAAATGACAATATCAAAATCAGGAATATATACCCATACAATAAATCAAATTTAAAATGCTATTTGGTAGCTGTTGTGGTGGATATGAGGGATGAAATTTTGATGGGACAGATAGAAAATTTAAATTTTCTTGTGTTTTCAGGAGATGGGCAAAATAAAAATTCTGCTTAATTAATCTGGAATCTTCCTTCCAAACACATATATGTGACTATATGAGACTACATGAGTTTGAACATAAAAGTTCATTTGTAGGCTGTGGTGACTGCACCCTGAGGCCAATGGGAAAGATAGGAACTGCTCAGGTGTCGGAATCAAAATGTGACATCTGAATTTAGAACAATGTATCCTTCTGGAAAAAACCAAAACAAGCAAAAGAACAGAAATAGGACTTGTATACCTAAATTTTAATGCCTATAAATAGAAAATACTTTTAACTAGTTGTTTCGTAAATATTTATTTTCCATTAAAAATTCAAAACTTTTACAGCAGGTTTGTTTTGTAATGGACTGTAAATATTTTTGTGGTCAGAAAGGTTCTGTGAAAACACTGAATATTCTCAGTCTCTGGGAAATTTGAGCATCACCAAGAATGAGACTTATACCTTCAGAGCAGTAAGGGAAGAGTAATTGTATTTTGAACTTGATAGAAGCTCAATTTCAGACAAGGTTAAGGGAGCAACTGTCACAGATAGAGCGGGAGATTCAGACTAAATTTATCAGTGAATCCCTCTCATTGAGTCACAAGGTGCAGAAAGAACCCCCTTCCTTTCTAAACTCCTTCTCAGAGAGGAGTCTGGTTGTGGCTGGTTCCAATCTTAGTCCCAGATTTTGTCAACCATTTATGTTCGTGTTGGTTTTGGCTGTGGTAGAATTAATTGTCTTCACAGTGGCTGGTACAGGATAATGTTTTAGATCTGTGCTGAACATGGGGTTGATAATATGAAGATGTTTTGTTATTGCTGAGCAGGGCTTACACAGAGCCAAGGCTTTTTCGGCTTTTCATACTGCCAGGCTGGTGAGGAAGCTGGGGGTGCATGGGAGGTTGGGAGGAGACACAGCCAGGACAGGTGGCCCCAACTGACCAAAGGGACTATCCAGACCATGTGACATCATGCTCAGCATATAGACTGGGAGAAAGAATGAGGAAGGGGCAGACATCTGGAGTGATGGTGTTTTCCTTCCCAAGTCACCATTACATGTGATGGGTCCCTGTTGCTTTCAATTGGCAGGGGGAGCTGGGGTGTCCCGGTGTGCTGCAGCCTCCTTGGAGGAAGCCTCCTCTCAAGAACAACTTCTCCAGAGGCTTCAGCAACCCCCCAAGCAACAGGGTGATTTCAGCAAGTGATTTCAGCTCCTTGTGAAGTCAGCTCTTGCAGAACCACCGGAGGGCCGTCTCGGGGACTGAGAGAGGAGGGGCGGGCACCGTATGGCAATTCCACAAGATAACCTTTATTGTTCAACAGATCTTGGGAAAGGAAGGCCAGGGACATCAGCTACACCCTGCCCAAAGGCCGAGGCACTGCTCTTTTATGGAGAAGGCAGGGGGTGGGAGAGGAGTCGGTTGGCCAATTGGGTACAAGACATTACCATAGAGAAGCAGAGTACACTGGGTAGTACACTGGGAAGTCACCATGACCAGGAGATGGCTTCCTTTTCTCTGAGTCCTTTTGCCCACAGGCCAATGCAGGGCAGAGGGCTGAGTCAAGGGCTCACAGCTCTCCGCAGGTCCCAGCTCTCCTGGGGATGGCTGAATGCCTGCCTGCCCATGGGAAGCTCTGAGTTAATTCCTTGTGTTGCTCTGTTTGTGTGCACAGCTTTTATTTTCCGTATTAAACTGTCTTTATCTCACCCCACTAGTTTTCCAGCTTTGACCCTTCCAATTCCCTCCCCAATGCCTCTGGTGGGGGAGTGACCATGCAGCTGTGCGAGGCTTGATTGCCAACTGGGGTGAAACCATGACAATGTCTAAAGGATTATATAGGTATAATTGAACTTTTATACAGCCTTGTCCTGCCGAGTTAAGGATGGTAAATCAAATATATAAAAATAAACACTTTATTATGAAAAGGATTAGACTAAAAGATCTTAATCAGAATTATTTAGTACACAGTATAGGTAGCTATAACTACTGCTATAGTATAGTGCACTCTTTTTAAGCAATATTGAAGCAATTATATTGAAGCAAGCAACAATTATCAAGTAGAATTGATATTACTCACCCATATCAACAACTGTGTGCAAATCTTTTTCACTCAGAGAAGTAACCTTGAAGAGCATCCCCATGCAAAGGGAGGAATCTTCACACACACTCCAAGAAGGGCTATGCTAAGCGAACCTGCCATTAAAAAGTGGGACTGGACTCTGATCATATGATTGTCATATGTTTCAGACTAGCTGTGTCATCCCCATATCTTTAGATATCAGTAGTAACAATCCTTTCATCAGGTACTTTAGGAGGTCTGCCACATCTTTGCCTCACTATTAGGATGCTTAACTTTGGGATATATGAGTCAGGCTGGTTTCAGCATTTCTCAACACCAAGAGCAGCATGATGCCCTTTCTCCATTCACCTCTGATAACTTTGCCAATAGGACACTGAGATATTTTACCCACACTCCAGGCAGAGATCCTGCTGTAGTGACATAAAATGATCAATCTATCATGCGAATCACTGAACACTTTTTCAGTTTCTTTCTCCACTGACCTCTACACTTATTTTTCAGTACAAGAAACACATGGATTGTCCAGACTGAAACACATTGGAGCATGTCCAGAAGAGGGACACCAAAATTGTCAGAGGCTTGGAGCACCTCTCCTATGTGAAAAGGCTGAGAAAGTTGTGGTTGTTCAACCCGGAGAAGAGAAAGCTCAAGGAATACCTTAAAGCAGCCTGTCAGTACTTAAAGGGAATTTAAAAGAAGGATGGGAACAGGGCCTGTTGCAACAGGACAGGAGGTAATGGTTTAAAACTGAAAAAAGGTATATTTATCTTAGCTATAAGGAAGAAGCTTTTTATAATGTGGGTGGTGAGACACTGGAACAGGTTGCCCAGACAAGTGGTGGATGCTCCATCCCTGGAAATATTCAAGGTCAGGTTGAGTGGACTCTGAGGAACCTCGTCTTGTTGAAGATATCCCTGCTCGTTGCAGGGAGGTCACACTAGATGAGCTTTAAAGGACCTTTCCAACTCAAAATGTTATACGATTCGATGATTAATCTCCCTACTATTCATCTTATATTTATTCATTAACAACTTCAAATTCTAACCGATTACGATTTGGAGCAGCACTGAAAGCACAGTGGCTCTTCCCACCGATATATATATATATTTATATATATATTCTCACAAATAACCATTAACCTAATAAAGATGTTAAATATCCTGGGACTACTCGACCAGTATGCATCATTCAACTCACTTGTTACATTTACTCCTGATCTTGCAGTATATTTCCCCTCCACATAGTAGACATTGCCTAAACTGTTTATTATTATTATTTTGACACCACCATACATGTTTTTTGCAGAGATGAAAGAGATGTTGAAATAAAAAGAAGGTAAAGCAGCGGAGAAGACAGACGGAAGTGTAAACAGATGAGAAGAGTGCTTGAAAATTTAAAATATATATAAATGCTTTAGATTGCAGGTGCTCCCTACAAATTGTTTGGTGTTTTGTTTTCCTCAGTTTGGTCAATAGTTTGTAATGAGAAATACATGTGTTCTGACACAGAGTAGTGGGAAAGTTGCTTACATTTGCAAAATAGGTTTTAAAACTGTCTCAGGATGCAATTTCATAACCATTTATATCAAAATATATGCCATTATTGGAAAAACATTTTTTAAAAAATTATAAAGCTAACACAAAGAAATTGATATGGGAATAAATGCAAGAGTAATATCAAGGGTCTTTTAAGCTGAATGTCTTTAGAAGTAAACATATGCTTTGTCATTTCCCAAGCAGCATTTTCAAATAATCCAGTAGCATAATAATAGTATAACTTCTTTAAATTCCTATAGAAATTAAAGTTTTGTCATCAACATGTTATGTTACTAAAATTAGCTGCATTGGTGCAAAAATACAAAAATTTTGCATGACCCAGATTACTAGTGTGTCTTACCATTCCTCTGCCACCTATTCTTTCTTAATGTGTCCCAAATACTGCAAAATTCACCACGCCACTCTTTCCTTTTATGAACATTAATGTTCAAACATTAATTCAGATTTAAAACAATGAGAATTCTTTAAAATCTTACTTTTAAATTAACTTAAAGAAATAAATTTAATTTTAAATAAAATTAATTAAATATAATACATGAACCATTATATCTGAGATCAAAATTTGGCACAGATTTATGATTCTTTGAAAACGACAATGAAAATGCTCTCAAAACCAGTATTGGTTCCTTTAGCTCATGAACTAGAACAATTAGGAAAAATTATCAGCAGTATAAAAGAGTATCTTGGTTTCATTGTGGATATGCTATATTGCACTAACTTCCAAAATTATTTGAGATATAATAAAGGGCATTAAAAAAATCTAACAATACCAGACATGAAATTACTTTGATTTTCCTACTGTTAAAGACTATTAGCTATATTTTAATGTAAGCTAGCAATTAAAAGGAATTATAATGAAGTACTCTGAGTTTTATCTTTTGGGCCAATCTAAATGATGTAGTTTTGGTATTAGATGTGAAACACAGGACACTCAAAATTTTTTCATCTTGTTTATGCTGTTGGAATAGAAGATCTGCTCATATAAAAATCATAACAGATTGTAGGTTTTTTTCTATTTTCTTCACAATTTCATGTTGGCACATCCATGAAATATGACACAATAATTAATTAGCTTTCAGGATAAAATAAGAGCACAAGCTTTCTACGCTGAATGCACATGCAAAAATGCAGAGCTATTATCAGCAACAGAATTCTAGCAAAATGTGTGGCATTAAATAATGAAATAAACTTCAAAATTATGTCATAAATGTATTTTAAATTATTACTTGCCAACCTAAAATGATACAAGTTTCATTACTAAAGCTGTTATATTATTGTGCTGCTATGTATATTGACAGAGTACAATTTTATCGTTAACAGTACTAAGCCAAAATTTAATTTTATAACATCATTTCTTATTGGCAAGAGTCTCCAAATTCTACTGCAGAACAAATTCTAGCATGTGACATCCATTCAGTGAATACTCTATCATTAGCGTTCCTTTTTATCATTTCTGTGTGCAAAACTTTACAGATGTTTATAAAACTATACTGACAAGGCATGATGGAAACAAGACAATGTCAAATATTTATTTCTGATGTGACACCCAGCTCTTCATGCCAAAACCAATTTTCTTCAGAGCTACTGAAACAACGTATTACAGTCAAATAATGTCTTTGGTAAACGCTTAATAGCGACTGTAATATTTCTATGTGATACACTTCTGGCTCACTTGTGGAAGAACTGCTATATTTATCATTTTGAGATTTGTCTAGCAGTACTTTTAAAAATAAAATGGCAAATAACATAGGCCTGAAAGGAGAGAAAAAAATATTCTGTAATACAAATGATGGAATAATCAGCCCTCAATAATGACCTTTTTTTGGTTGGTTGGTTGGTTGGTTGTCTTTTCTTTCCTAAACCAAGAAGTAATAACCTCTCTTCCAAAGTTTTGGTGCCCTTTTCAGAAATTTTAGTTGGGCAAATTGTGAATGTGTTTTTTTATGTCAGTAGTATTTTGAATAAAGAAGTTTTATGGGGTGTTGTAGTTACCTGGCCCGGTGGGCCAGCAGAAGGGTGGGTCAGAAGTAGAGACTCCTGCACCCTCAGCCCTAGACACTACACCCGCCACATAGGCCGAATCTGTCACCAAATTGAACAGTTCCTGAAACCTGTCAAAAGCTCTCACAACGGCTGCCAGCTCCGCCACTTGTGGGGATCCCTGCACTACTTCCACATCAGATTCCCACTTCTGTGTGGTAGGGTCCTGCCACATGATGACCAATTTGCCTGAAGCACCGGAGCCATCCGTGAAAAGAATCAAAGCTTGGAGAGGTTTAGGACTCAGAATGGATTTAGGAGCGAGTTTCCACTCTAAGCCAAATAATTTATGTTTTGGATAATGGCTGGAAAGTTGACCGGTGTACGAGTCTAGTGCGTACTGCAGTTCCTCATTATTTTGGTACACAAATTCCAGAGACTCCCTTGGTATGGGAAGGTAGATGCATGTGAAATCACATCCCGCTAGGGTGGCAAGATGGGACCTCGCTTTCCTGATAATTTGCGCCATCCGTTCTTGTGGCGTCACGATGACTTTGTTGGTCTGAGCAGACAGAAAGACCCATTCGATGATCAGCAAGGGTTCTCTCTGTCCCTTGTCCCACTGGGGGATGAGCCCATAGGGAAAAGGCATTTTCCGAGAATCGCCAATTGAAAGGGCAATTTCGGGTCGAATCGATTCATTTGTCTGTGCGCCAAGGCAGTCGCTGCCTTGTTCAATGCATCACATGCATCCGGAGTTAGCGCCCTGGGGGACATCAGGTCCCGACCTCCTCTAAGGAGATTAAACAATGGCGCCAGATCCTCTGTTGAAATCCCCAGATAAGGCTGAATCCAATTTATAGCGCCGCATAATTGATATATTTCTCTTAAATTTTTTGGATTGTCAATTATTTTAATTGGCTGGGGAACTATGGTATTTTCCCTGATCCGCATGCCAAGGTAGTCCCATGGGGCCGTGCGCTGAACCTTGGACGACTGGATTTCAAACCCATGACTCTCCAAAGCTCCCACAACCTTAGAGAGTGTCCAGTCCAAATAAGATTGATCGCGAGCGCAGATCAGTACATCATCCATATAATGGACGATGATAGAATCAGCAGCCAGTCTCTGAACAGGGGACAGAATGCGAGCGACATACCATTGACAGATGGTGGGAGAGTTCTTCATGCCCATCGGCAACACCCGCCAATGGTAGCACTGCATTGGTTCGTGCCGATTAATCGACGGCACTGAGAAAGCAAATCTGGGAGTGTCATCCGGATGCAATGGGATATAGAAGAAGCAATCCTTGATATCAATGATTGCCAACTTCCATCCTCGCGGGAGCATAGAGGGTAATGGCAACCCTGGTTGCAAAGACCCCATGTCCTCAATCACCTCATTAATTTTTCGGAGGTCGTGGAGGAGCCGCCACCTTTTCTCTGCCGTCTTCTTAATAACAAAGACAGGAGAGTTCCAGGGGCTATTAGAGGGGACAATATGTCCTTGCTCCAATTGCTCATCCGCAAGCTCATTGAGCGCCTTCAATTTGTGTATTGATAGGGGCCATTGATCAACCCACACTGGGGTGTCCGTTAGCCAATTGAGTACCTGAGTTGGGCGCTCCACAGTGACCCCAGCTAAAAATCCCGAAACTCAAACGTGCCAATATTGAGGCTCGTTCCCCATTGGGACATGACATCTCTGCCCCACAAGGTCACACCTGAGCTGGTGATATATGGTCTGACCAAAGTGATCTGACCCTCAGGCCCCTCTACTTTAATCAGGTGTTTGCTCCTCGATGCGGGGATGTATCCCGCAACACCATAGATGGCGCGTTCCACAGACTGCTCCTCCCACGATGATGGCCAATTGGTCTTAGAGATGACCGTCATGTTTGTCCCCGTGTCCAGCATGCCCAATCTGGACACGGTCGAGCCATTGCTCGACAGCCGACAACAGATCACTGGTCTACCCTTGTTGATCTCCTCGGTCCAGCACACTAACGACTGGTCCATGAGCATAGTTGGCATCGATAAGGGTCTGACTCTGGCCAGGACCTGATTCCTAGGCAGAAAAAATGGCAGGCTGACACACACCAACTGCAGTGGAAAGAGACCGTCTCCACTTACCCAGACGATAGTGGGGATGATCTGTAATTCCCTGGGTCCTCTGGCGTCAGGGATGACCAAGACGTAGGTGTTCTGAAGTGGTGCTCGCAGCTTGCACATGTAAAGTCCTCTCCGTTAAGGTGGCAACTCTCAGCCAAGGTTGCATCACAAAAGTCCAAAGGATTGTTGCAGGCGGTGATCGTCCAACTAAGCGGTGTGGCGGTGATGGTCTCTGTGTGACGTGGAACTGCCTCCCCACACCTCTCACTTAGTTTCCCGCTTGACTCATAGGAGGGGGGTTAGGGAAAGAAGTAGAGGACGCGTTAGGAGGTTGGGTGGAAGGGTTTTGCCTTTGAAATGGCTTCTTATGCTGCTGTCTGTTTTTGTTACGACGACCCTTATTGGGACACTCATTAGAAAAATGCCCTTTTTGATTACAATTAAAACAGACAATCTCTTGCCAGTTTACCGCCTGGGCAGCTGTGGGTCATCGTCTGATCGAAGCAGACTGAGTCTACTCTAACATGCCTTAGCCGTATCATCAATCGAAGGCATGGGGTCATGGGGAAGGGCACGGATGATCTCTCTACACACCCTATTGGCCCTGCTCTTAGCCAGTTCTTGCAATATGGACGGCCTGACCTTTGTGTCTGGAACCTGCTTTTCGATGGCACTGCGGAGCTGATCTACAAAGGTAACAAATGGCTCCTCCAGGCCCTGCCGAATGTCCAGGTAAAGTCTCATGGGCGTGGAAATAGGTGGTATTCCTAGGTATACTCGCTCGGCTATCCCTGCTAGGCTTCGCAAAATGTCAGCAGAAATTCGCTGTGCTTGCACCCGGGGTTTCTGGAAATCCCCTCTCCCACCAGCAAATCGAAGGGAGACTCCCTCATGCCGCGCAGCGCCGGCAAGACAGAAATTAACTCTTTAACCTGCGCCTTCCAATCTCTCTCCCAAACCCCATACTCTGTGGAAGACAACAAACAGTCCATTATCATCTTAATATCGTGTGGGACTAGCAGGTTAGTGGTCAAGGTGGAATGCAGCAAAGACTTGAAATATTTGCTATCGTGACCAAAATCCTTTTCTGCCTTGCACAAATCCTTCATTTCTGCACGGCTCAAGGGTTCCCAAGTGGGATTGAGGTTGGGTCCTTCAACCCTAACTGGGGCAGCAAAGGGATAGGATTCAGCTTCCCAGTCCCGTGCCTCCGTGTCACCCACCCCCTGCACTTCGGAATCCGAATTGGGAGCGTGGGAACCCGGAAGGGTAGTATAGGAACCGGAAGCCTGAGCGTGGGAACCAGGAAGTGTGTTGAGAGGGGTGGAGTCAGGAGCGGAAGGGGTTGGGTGAGAACAGGGAGTGGGAGGGTCTAGGAATAAGTAAGGATCAAAGGAAAGGGAGGGATCAAGGGAACCACCCACCCTCCTGCATCCCACCTTTAGGGAGGAGTTACAATGACAGATAGGAGAAGATGTCCCCATCTTCTGTGGTATAGGGGGGAAGGAAGGGGTTGTAAGGATCAGGGCGAAAGGGGTTCTGGGGACAAGAAGGAAGGGAGCTGGTGACCACACGGTAGTCGCCATTTTCTTCCACAAAGTGAGCTTGACGGCCATCCTGTGGGGCTCCGTGGTGCACCCTTGCCATGGGCAAAACTGGGGAAAAACTTCTTTTAGACAAAACTGGGGACAGGAGGGAGAAGGAAACACGTTTAGGGGTGTCTGAGGGGTTCGCGACGTCCCTGCAGACTGGGGAAGGAGAACTGCAAGGCATGCCTGAAGGCTGATGGCACTTTGGAGCCTCCTGGCTAGCTGCACTCATCGCAGTTTCCCTAGCAGGAAGGGGTTGAGGAACAGAGGGGACAGGAGTGGGCTCTCATGAGGGTGAAACTGGGGACTGAGGCTTGCAAGCCTCGAGGCACTCCAGCAGATGGGCAGGATGACAAAATGTCTCTCCACTGCCTTATCCCCCGAGCTCCTCAAGGTCACCATCCGTGCCTCGACCTTCCTCCAAAAGGCGGTTGAGAGAGCTTCGTCAGCGCATGTTTGGGGAAACTCGCGAAAAATCCAGCTAAGTCCCTCAGCTGAGCCTTCGAGAAGGGAAGGTTATGAACGTAAAAAGAACTTTTAAGGGTAACATAAAACTCCCTTTTCTCAGCGGAGAGCTTAGCCCCCATCTCCGCAAAGAAAATCGCCCACCCAGGCGCGTGACAAAGGAAGAACTAAACAATAAGGTGAAGGAACAGCAAGGAATAGGGCTGCCCTAAATCGATCCCACCCTGGATCAGGCTCACCCTTGCTGCAGCACCTGCTGCCTTTCCATGCTGGAGCTTGCCGCCTCCAACAGAAGCTTCTGCGCCTGGTCCTCCCCGACCCCGAGCGGGGTCTCTGCATCGTGAGCGTTCACCAGTCCGTCGGTGTCCGCTAGTCCGTCAGCGGCGTTTGTCAGCGATGTAGTCCGCTCAGGGCCACCGCGGGAGCACCACTCTGCAAAAAGGAGCATGCAGCACACAAAGCTACAGTGGTCACACCGGGTGGTAAGTTCCTCACGGAGAGAGCCTCCACGGTTGGGCACCACTTGCTGTAGTTACCTGGCCCGGTGCACGTCTGCTCCTGGGGCTGCCTCACTCCGGGCACAGCTGCTGGCTGCTCGGGCTTCTAGGTGGCTGTTTCACCCCTGAGAACAAGCTGTCCCAGGCGAATGCTGAGCGCACAAGGAGTTGGTGGAGAAGGACGCAGGGAGATAAAGGACCGGGAGGAGACTCCGCTCTTTAGACCCACTTTATTAAGGCACAACTGGAACAGAACCGCACCGGATTGTGTCGGAGCCGGAGTCCAATGAAACACGGCAGCGCACGATGTTTTGTACCCCCGCAATCAACCAATAGAAAAAGGGGAGCGGGGAGGGAACAATGTCTGGGGACCAGTGCACGAGAACATAACAGTGACAGGCATTGAATCAACCAACCGGGGATAGAGCTGCCATGAAGCTTCTAGATGCACAGGTGGGGTTTGCACCACAGCCCCTCCCGGCGCCAGCCCTCCTGGGGTGGAACCTACACATCAGTCCCTTGATCCGTCGTAGCACCTCCCCCCAGGGAGGCCGAGCTGGCCCTGGAGAGGGCGGGGAGTGGGTTCTGACCCGCAACAATGGGGTAATTAAAAACTGCTCTCAATCGGTTTTAAATATAAAGACTATAAAATCAAATGCCTTATTTACTCTCCTACAATTCAAATTTTCACTGAGTTCATTTAAAGCAGGATTAGATCCAAAGTTTTAGATCTTATGCCTTTCCACTGAACAGTTCTGCATCAGTTTCTGGATTGAGGGCAATAGTTACTAGTATATAATAGACCATGAAAGTACTTGAAGGTACATATGTAAAAGCTGTACCTAACTCATCAGTGCAAAGAAAAAAGGACCTCATTCTCCACATTTTCATGTAGCACAGTTGCTGATTTGCATTAATGCAAAGGAAAAGAGAACAGGCCACCTGGAACATCTACCTGTTTAAAATTACTTTATCTTCCATTATCCTACAAAACCAGGAAACACACGGGAAGGGGTGAGTAGCAGGAATATGGATGGAACATTAATGGAACACTCTGAAAAATCAAGAAATATCTTCCTTTAACTACAAAGATTGAGTTGGTTCTCACCTTGCGGGTTCCCTTACTGGAACTGGAAAGTCACAACAGTGGAGATGGCATAAGGCTTGACAACTCCAATCATGACCATGGGGGATAACTAACTAAGTTGGGAACTAACTTTCAGTGTGCTGAGATTTTCATGGTATAGCAAGGAAAATGGTATAATATTTAAGTGTGAAAATTCTGATTTTACAAAGATCTGGAGGAAACTTATTTCTTCTACTTTATGTATTAGAATGCATACATGCATATTACACACTAAAAGAAACCAAAGACAATCTGAAATATTCCGTTGTAGAAGAAAAGTTGTGAACAATGACAGCAGAACCCAGTCTAGTCAGAGATACATAGATGTATTTTCAATAAGGAAGATAGAAAATCCTTTATGTAAAAAATTACAGTGATAAATAACAGTGTACATGTTATTACATGTATGTGTTTCATATAAAGCTTTCTATCTGATCCAGTCTGCTAGAAATAGGTGGCTTTGGCACAAACACAGGCAGTTTTTCAAAGATGCACTGTCAACTGCAATAATTCTACATGTAATTAATTTTGTATTATAATTCTTCCTATGCAGATTTCACACCATTACTATTTAAAAGGATCCAAAACCCAAACATATAGCACTATATTTGTATGTAATTTAAAATTTCAATTGATATAAGCAAGATTCAATATTCTTCATGCCAGCAGTAGTGTTGGCTTGAAGTTTTCCCATATTTATTTATAATTACATGTCCTCCTTTGCAGCAAGAAAACAAAGAAGGTTAACGTATAGGTGTAATTTAGCAGACTCTTACCGCTTACTTCCCGTAATTCCGTGAGCTTGTTTGTTGCATGTCTGCATTTTTTATTTCCTTTCCTTCTTCCTGCTGCTGCTGCAGTTAGCAGAACAGAGCCCAGTTGTCAGTCCCAGTAGTGAACCAATCTTTGCCATATGCCTCTGTATAAACTATAAAGTGAATAAACAATCTCTGCCTGGCTTAATTAAGAACCTCAGTATTCTGTTCTCCAATGCGCTTTATGTTTTTTAGTAATTTTTTTTCTAATAGATCACTCAAATTATACAAAGAAAAACACAGAAAAATCCCTTGAAGAAAACCAAAAATTAATTCTCGTAGGCACGTTCTTAGTTTTCTGTTTTCATGTGGCAATCACTCATGGTCTTCATCCCAAAACTGTTCTGAACAGTTTTCCATAAAGCCCATCAACATTAATCTATCATATAAAGTGTTATATGTGTGGAAGCATGAAAGCAGAGTAGTGAAGGGATATGTTGCACCATAGGACAAATTCACTTTGCAGTCATACAATGCAGTATGTGTCCAAACTGCACTGTTTGTTTTATGGCAGCTCTCTACATGGGCCCACAAAAAGAGCAGGGACTGAAAGGCATCGTGCCATGCAGTGCACCTGTTCAGGCAACAGAGCTCTCTGCCATCCCTCACGGAGGGGCTGTGTGGCTTTGAGGTGTTAAAAGGCAAAGTTGGAGAGTATTTCCTTTGTGTTTATGCAGCACTCTGCAGCCTACCCAGGCTCATAAGATATCAGGACGAAGCACAATCTTACACTTTCGTGGTACAACATTCTTGATTGCAGAATTTTAATCATTAAATTTAAAGCAAAATTTTCCACTCCACGGCCTGACAAACATCACACCCATTTCCACGCTTTGCAATTGAAGTTTTCATCACCACTTGAGAACATTGGTACTATTTGACCTTCCTTGAACCATCTTATTTACTTACTTCTGACCTGGAATCCACCATGATTTTCAATTCTACTAATCTGGTTTTCACACAGGTGTTTCTCATTGCAATTCCATTTAAGAATATCAGCAGTGCTTTAGTAACAGTGGCTTTGTTCAGCTAAACAGTTTATGACAGCTCATGCACAGAATTTTTATCTCTTTACATAAAACCCCATCAGTGGTGTTGGCTGACAAGCACACCTGGAAAAGCATATGTTTTTGATCTTTAAGTATATCTAGGCAAGCCAAATGAAAGAAAAGGATAAGCTTGGACCCATGAGAGATAGCACATCCAGGCACCAAGAAGCTCTGTTCTGAACTTTCAAAAAGCATCTAGGTTTTGAAATATTTTTAGTGATTATAAATAAGGGAAAAAAAGCCTATCATTGACTTTTTAAAAAAGAAATATGAAAATTAAATTCTATATTAAACTTTCTGCTATGTTAACAAGCATTTTAGAAAAACTGAATCTAGATGCTATTTCAAGTCCTTTAAATGAAGAGGTTTTGGAATAATATATTATACAGAGCACCACCAACACACACACAAAAAAAGCAAACATGCAAACTTCAAAGCTTGTAGCTTAATTGTTTTTTTCCACCATGTAATTTTAGACTTTAACATAAATTGAGTTTTTCCACATTACTAATAGTGATGACTAGTTCAATCCAAGGAAGTAGAATCATGGAAATTTCAAAGCAAATGTAACAGGCAACTTCCAGATTACTTCTAAGTCTTGCCAGGCTTTTGCATAACAAAGAAAAGAGAGGACTCTTTCCCTATGGAAATTCCTTTTTTAGAGGTCTTTATCCTTAACCAGATGTTATTGGTATAATTTCCAGAATGATAAGCCAGCTGTCAGCCTGTAAACCATATAACATGAATGCATGAAGCAAAAAAAAAGTGCAAAATTAAGCAGCACTTGTTTCCAATAACAGCAATTAGCAGAAGTTGGGCCTATGCAAACCACTTTGAATTTTCTGAGGCCTAGAGATTTTCAGCTCAAAGCACAGATTTAAACATATTCTTACAAATTTGTGGTGCATCAAATCAACAACCCAAGCCTATATGTAAGTTCAAATTGGAAGTGTTTGAGATTATGAAACTTAATGAAACTTTAAACTACAAGAGAGTTAAACTTGAAGTCAAGAGCTGTTAAGCCTGAAATTCATTGAGAAAACTTTATGACTTTGCTGTTCTTGAATCTGGAGCCTAACTCTAACTCTGCCTGAAATCATACAGCATGTTTAAAGATAATGAGATCATATTGTTCTGTTTGAAGGGCAATTGACAGATTCTGAGGCACTGATGCAGGTCATATTCCAATATCTCAAAGTATGTCACCTGTCTGTATTTAGCACCAGCCTCTCATTGTGATTTTAAACATTCCTTCATCCCTTAATCTTCATAGGTCTTTGGTATGAAATTGAGACCAGACCATAATTTGATGGCCTTATCGTCAACAAAGTCAAATCAATCAAATAATAATTTGCACTGCAACAAGATTTTTTTCCCTACAAACATTTCAAAGGGCTTTACAAGACTTGGTAGGGCATCCCTACCTTTTAAGAAAAGAGGGAAAAAAGGTAGTAGATAAGTAAGTACACTAGACTCATAGTAAGTCAGAGGCATAGAGGTTAGAACGGAATCTAGATTTTTCCATGTTTTCATATGGAAACATATGAAAAATATGTTTTCATATTTTCCTCTTATTTTCAGAAAATAAACATTCTGTGCCTCTGTCTTTTCTGTTGTATCTTTTTATTTCATGTCACAAGTACTAAAGATCACTGCACAAGCTGAGTATGACAGCCCTTCTTTTCAGAGAGACAGATAACAAATACTACTTTATATTACTGGCAGAATTTATCAAAATAGCTCTTCTTACTAAGGTGAAAAAAAAAGAAAAAAGTGGGTAATTATTAAAGCGACTAACTTCCTGTGAATGGAATCTTATACTGTCAGTTAATGATGGATGCTTGAAGATACAGTCCAGTGAAAGCCACACTGCATTCAAAGTCACAAAGGCAACTGATGGCAGAGAGCTGCTGCTTTGGGAAACATCTACTCAGCTTTCTAAAGTTTCAAAAGCTCTAACTACAATAGCCACCTGAAAGAAATACAATGTTTCTTCCGCTTTACACATACCAATTAACTTCTGTAAAGAAAATCAAACATGAAGTTCCTAGAGCTGTACCACAAAAGTGCAAGGGGAGAAAACGTGCAGGAAATTAATTTGGATTAGTCAGATTTCACAACTACTGTGTGACCCGATTTCTTGCATGCTGAATATTTCCCCGCATGACTTCAATGAAAGATGAAGATAGCCCTTGAGACAATGAGATCCAAAGAAAACACTATTTACATACAGACCTTAAGGAATAATTTTTTTGTTTTTTAAAAAAATACATCCTTCTGCCATGTATTTTGTTTTTGAGGCAATATCATATAGCATATTTAAGTAAGAAAGCACAAAAGATTAATGATCTAGTTAATGAAATCCATAGATATCTTCATACCAATGCTGTGCTACACAGGTAAGACCAAACAAGAACAGTAGAGAATCCATTTTGCATCACAACACATAACCACAAAGCACTGGCGAATGTGTTCTTTTCCCTTGGTTTAAGAAAAGTAAGTGTATTCATTAACAGCTTTTCACTTAGTATGACTTGTGTGTATTACACTCAAACACTCAGCTGTCATAAGAAATGATGGGAGCTGACAGTTTGGAATTTGAAAGGTTTGACTGCTTTTGAATGTACTAAATGAACAAGTGCTGTCTAATTTTGGTTGAAATGAACCCAACAAAAATCCCCTGCAAGGATGCAAGATTTTATTATACCTTTTCAAGTTTAATATGCACAGTGAATATTCAGAGCTTTTCAGCTAGATAGTTAATTCTACGACTAAGAAAGATGTCATTAGGTAGGCTTCAGGCAACAGTGAGCTACAAATGGAATTCCTTCCTTATTTTCTGAAACTCAGAGTTTATGATCCATATCCAATGATGAATGGTCTATAAACTCTCTTATGGTCTTTAATTGCATAAACTTTACATTATAGACTTACATCAGCTTGAGAACATTTTTGCTACAAGATGTAGAAAAACAGTAAAAACAGAAGTTCCCTCAGCTCTTACACAAATAGAGCATGTAATACTTCAGTATAATTTGTTCAGTACTTATGTTCTTTGTTTGAATTTGTACTTTTCTACAAATGCAGAGAAATAAGGTTTTACTTTTTAAATCTTAAAAATTTACAGTTTTTTAATGCTTAATTCCTGAAACTCATGCTGTCTAGTTAGCACTCTGTGTTCTATCTCAACATGAATTGGTCCTAACTCTGTGAAACTATTTTATTTCATAGTAGCTCCTTATATTGGGTTATTAATAAATGTCTTCCTATACCCTAAGAGCAGCATGCATGCTTCCTGAGCAGTGTACTCCTCCACTGGATTATGCTGACATTTTGACTTGTTTTAGAGAGCATTAAATAAATAAGCAATAGAAGCTGACATAACATATTTGATAAGTATTACAGAGAAAGGAGCCTCAGGTAGATTTCCTCTATATATCCTCTACGAAGATAAAATACAACCACCTAGAATTTAAACTTTGAACTGTAATTTATAAGAAAACAAAAATAGAATTTCAACACAGGTTATTACTAGAACTACAGGCTTTGTCTCCTAAAGCAATGCGTGTTTTGCCCCTAAATTACTGTCTGCTAGCATGGCAACTAGTTGAACCAAGTGCTACACATCACATACATCTCCTACTATATGAAATACTGAAAACACTGCTTCAATCCTTGGCTCAACCACTAATCAAGCAGGAAAGTGTTAAAAAATAGAAATAAAAAAGGTAATTTCAAAACTATGAAATGGCTATATTTGATACTGCCAATGCTTTCAGTTTGGAGAAGTGCAGGCTCTGAGGAGCCCTTACCACAGCCTTCCAGTACCTAAAGGAGGCTACAAGAAACCCAGAGAGGGACTTTTCACAGAACATGTAGTGATAGGACAAGGGGGAATAGCTTCAAACTGAATTTTTGATTGAAGATCTGTAGACAAACATAATGGTATCAGGAAATTAATTGTGTGAATTGTTGTGACGTTATTTCTTTTGCTCAATTGTATTGAAAGATCAACATAAATCACAGATATTGAAATTAAACAGAGCCATTTCATATGGAGAAATGACTGCTAGAAATTTTTTTCTGTCATGTTTTGCAGTTCTGCTTAATCTGATTAACAGCATATCTTTAATTCCACATCCATTACCAAATAATGGAGTCCACATCAAATAGATTTTAGACTCATGTTACTCTATGTTTTACAATAATTTTGCAAAAGAAGATATTATTTAAACTTTAATAAACTCCAAAAATATCATTAATTTTACTTCTATATATAAATTTCAGCATACTGTGCTAACGGGTATTAAGCAGACCAAATAAATAAACTCCATCTCACAAATACCTCTTTATTATCAACTACCATACTATTAGTAAGTATGACAGTAAAAGCATGCTTGGAGTATTATTTGAAGTAAACATGCCTCACTATTGCACAGAAGATAAGCATGTTATATTCACAATTTAACTCTCATGTTGCATTAGAAAATTTGAATGGTTTGGTTAGCTACAATATAATTTCAACTTTTTCAGCATGCTAACCAATTGTTATTTGGAACTCTGACTTAATCTACACCTAGAGGATCATACACTCTGTTATTAGGACTGGTTATTGACTGTCATATTAAATTTCTGCCAATAAAAGTGTTTTTAAATAATCATATATATGAATTTATGCATTTTTAAAAATCTTGATTTCTCTTTTCAGTATTTAGTAAATGGAGATGGCTTGCCTGCTAAATGTTTTAGTTAATCATTTTCTGTAATTAAATGATCTCCAATGATTCAGGAAATGAAGATGTGTAATAAACTTAAGGAAATTGAACAGTCAATAACTGGAATAGATGACAGCAGTTAACTACTATATGGGGAGTTAAAAATTCCCATGCTTTATCTAATTGTATGCCTCTAGCTGCTGTCTCTTCTGACACAGTGAGAATCTACAATGTGTTGAGTATGAATAGGTCCATAAAAGCAGCTGCATTTTGGGCCTCTCTTACCCATGGTAGGCTAAAGTAGAATTAGGATGAAACTATAACTGTAGAATTTATTTTCTGCTGCTTTGAGATCCTTGCCTGCATATACTATTTATAAGCATAGGTCATGAGGGGCTATTCCCATTCCCACATTTCCATCCTAAATAGCTGTCGCCGTCCACATCCTTTCCCCAGAAAAGAGGAGGGCTACTGAAGCACTGTACTGAAGGATTTCCTGTAGACCATGTATAGTATGGAAGGAATTGGAAGAAGATGAAAGAATAACATCAATGGAACACGAGGGAAGTACTCCAGGTCTCCCAGGCATTTCCACAAAATGTCATAAATCAAACAAATGTAAATGATTGGAAGGAACATTCTTTAGTCAAGGAGCTATTTAGGAATAAATTGTCACACATTTTCCTATACATGCTAGTACAGACTTCAGCTTGGGACCAATCCCATTTTCTCATGATTTCTATTTTGGAAAATAACAATACAAATTTGAATAGGCACTTCTGTTCAAATGTTCTTGATGCTAATGACTCCTCAATGTTTTGCACAGTTGCGTGACATTAAAACAAATTACTTCATTCCTAATATAATGTATTTTTAGTACGACTAACAGTAGGCTTTCCATGGACTATTCTAAGTTTGCAGTAAAAAGCAAGGCTTATGAAAGTAATCGCTTTTAAATTTTTTTCTAAATTTTAAGATCCTAATGTTCTGTAGACAATATTGGCTTTACCAGTTCTTTCATTCCTTTCTGCTTTGACAATATCTACCTACTACAGAAGACAATAAAACAAAATAAATTATAATTGTTAACAATGTCAAATATTACCACTTATGCAAGTAATATCTACTACATATTGAAAGAGATATGATTGTATTAAAGAAATGCATTCTTGGTAATAAACAGAAGAACAGATATATGAATTTCAGTTATCTTTTCCATAAATAAATTCTGTTGATTAAATAATTCTTTGCATAAGCAAATCATTCATTTGGTGACTATACATGTCTAAAAGACACTGCTATACTGCCTCAGGAATTTCAGAGTTCCTAAATAATATAGAAACCTTCCTAGAACTCAGAAGATGCCCTCTTCCTTCTTGAACACCATTCAGTTCTGCCAGCTTACATGCACACAGGAGGTACAACATGAAGCCAGTAGCCAGTTGTAAAATTGCCAGAGAAGTATTATCTTACACTGAGAAGGTCCAATACATTAAATTGAATAATTAATTAAATAAAATTCTTAAGATCTAGACAGCATGTATCAAGACCTCAACAATAGTAACAGTATAAATGGTTTGTTTCACAAGACACTTTCTTGCAGAAATATGAAAATATAAGAAGTGTGAAAATGCAAAAAATTTCAGTGTTCCAAAATTTACTTTGATCTAATTGGACACTGAAACACATCTTGAAACACTTGACATTTCTTGCAATTCCACATTTCAAATACCCTTAACAGATAGAAGAATAACAGCAAGACATAACTCTACCTCAATGCTCTCTTCCCCCTTTACCCATCAACAATATTTAGAGAAGACATTCTCTGCATACACACTGCTTCAGAAGAAAGGCCGTTACTCCATGCCAAGCTAACACATGGGAGTTTAATTTGGCCTTAGAAACAATATGTCCCTTTCAATCGTTATAATTTAAAAAAGAAAATTCTGTATTTCTTCTATTTTCATCTTTATACTATTTTTCTTTAGCAAAGCAGTGTAACTGCTTACACAAATGTACAGGCTCTGACCTCCTTAGCTTCTATGCTTAGACCTGAAAGGATCTGGGAGTAATTTGGCTTCATTTTGGATATCCTGTTAAGGGATTAAAAATGGATCAACTCCCCAGTTGCCTTGCTGCTTTTATGTGCTCTTCATAAAAGGTTTCAAAAGTAGAAGAATAGTATATTTGTTATTTCTGGCTCCGTTAAACACAATAGTAATGAACATTAGCTATTTAGCTCTTAAAAAGCATGCAAAACACAACATGCTTATGATGTATGGCACTTTAAACATATGCTTACAGCTATACACTGGCACCTAATCACCTGCATGAGAGCACTGGCACAGAATGCCAAGATTATAGAGCCATGCTTCCAAATGGCCCCTAAGTTGTTTGAAGTTATCTACTCCTCTAGCAAATATTGTCATTTGAAAACTCTTCAAGTATAACACTGTGAAGAGAATAATTTTCAAGAAAAGAAGATGGATGTAGATGAACAACCTGTGTCTAAGGTTGTAAATGCAAAATAAAGTTGTTTTCCAAAGGATACAAAAATAAATAAAAAATAAGTGCCCAATGGGCACATTCACTTGGCATTTTTATTTCTGTATAAAAAGCTGCTATTAATTACAAACTAGTTTTTATGCAATTCTGCTTTCTTTAAATGTGGAGTGAATTCTCCCCATAAACTAATGAACTGAAGTGAAGCCAAATAGAGACCAGCTGGCTGAATTGCTAAGTAATTTTATCCACATGATTGACTTTATGATCCTTTCACTAGAGTAACTAGTCTTTATTCTTAAAATCATCATCAACCATAATTCCAGAGGGAAAGATGATTAAAAATCAAGAGAATAGAGAGGAGAGGTTTGTTTGATGTGGTACAGAGCATTCTTGCACACACTTCTTCTGTATAATAGGTGAGGAATTACAGGTCTTTATAGCCTCCAAAGCAGTGCACTGAATAGCTGCCTCAAAGACATAATAAGCAACCAATGCCTAAATAATCATTACAGATACTCCATTAACAGCATCTATCTGTGTGGCTTTTAACCATACAAATTGTTTTTTGACAGCTTGTAACCTTTCTGAACAGTTTCCTTTGGGCATTACACCACATTCAGATCTAATTTTAACTTTTGCTTTGTCTATAATTTATTACTTTCTTTGGAGACACATAATGTATTTCAGTGGAATGGATAAATTCAAATAAAAGACTTAAAAAAAAATCAATTGCTGTTTTAATCTATTAAATCCTTTCTCTCTAGGAGATAACTAAAATCTGATGGAACATAACAGGGGAAAAAAGGCTAAATGGTCTAGAATTCCTGAGGGTATCTGTTTTACAACAAGCAATATTTTTTCCTCAAATTATTTAAAATAGCTCATAACCAACTTAAAAAAGAATAAAAGTAAAAACATATATAGATAAAACATAAATCCTTTAAGGCTGTTCCTAGGAGCCACAGATTTTACATGACATAATAAATAACATGTTATAAAATAGTTTAATGATGTATTGCAATGGGATAAAGAGCTAAGAAAGATGTACAATTGTATCTTTTTTTTTCTATGGAGAGCCCATAATTACAAATTAGTAAAGATAAGTGACTTATGAAGAGCTAGAGGGCAAGCATGTTTTTCAGAAACTGGTGGAAATGTGTAAAATTAATGTGCAGGATGATGTAACAGTATTAGGTGATCCGTATTGGCTGTCATGGCCATTATCTCACTTCTGGGGACACCATTTTCAGGAAAAATGTCCAGTAAATCAACATGTAGTAGCAACCAACACAGAAATACCATAATTCTGGTAGCCAAAATTTCTGATTTCTTTCAAGACATTCAGCTATTTTTCAACAGATTCAAGTACTTTTCCCAAAGTTTCCAAGTCTGTGTAACAGGTAAACATGCATGTCCAGTTGACACAAGAGTGATTTAAAGCAATGTAAGCATTCACTGCTCACAAAGGTTCCTGTTCTTCACAGATGTTATTCAGTGGCTAGTCACATCAAAATTAACCATTATCATTGAAAGAAGTATAAATCAGATAGGCACAAAAATCTGCTACTTAGAATCAACTGAACAAGTTCTTTCCCATCTCCTGAATCTTAAAATGGGCCACTAAATCTAGTACAGTTTTCATAAATGACAGGGAAGGCAGAGTAAATCTTTAACTAAAATGTGGAAATATCCCTCTCAGTATGAATTTAATTCATCATGCTAAACTCAGTGAAGGTACATCAGCATAAAATTAGAATGAGGCTGTTATGAATCAAGGAGATTCATGTTGAAATTGCATCTTACAACTGAGATATACCACAGCTTGTATATCTGAGGAGCTGAAAAAATAATGGCATATTTCTTGGTTATATATAAGATAATCAGTAAGAATATTTTTAGTATCAATGTTGATAGAGAAGAGGTATAAATGGAAGAAATTATTAGAGAAGGGTAATGAAAATGTGAAATATAAAAACCTAGAAAAATTATGAGAAAATCTCAATTATTCAGTTATTTTTTGAGCTTCGTTCAGTGTCATTCTAATGCTCCAGTCTGCTTTGTTGGTTTGGGTTTTTGTTGGGGGTTTTTCTGTGTTGTGGGTGGGACTGTTTTAATTTGCTATCAAGAGCATTACTTGTAAATTATACTACTGAAAGCAGCAAGATAATATTCAGAGTACTCTGACAGGTTCTTAAAGACTTCAAGATTTCTTTTTGTTTAATTGATAGATATTTAATATCTCAACATGCCCAATGCACAGCTGCTGCATGTATCAGGGGCCAAACAGCAAACTGAGCTCTCTCTAATTTGATCAGTCAGTGTCAACCTGATGAAAATAATAAAAACATCCCTGTTTTAGGTACATTAAAATTTTCAGGGGGAAGGAGGACTCATTAAATTCTGACCCATTTCATTACATAAAACAGTTCTAATGACTGTAGACCTGTTCTAATTTACTTGCTCACCAGTTTAGACTACCACATGACATACCATTCATCATTATCACCAACAGTAGTTAAGGACATTACACAGTTGTCAGTATAACACAATTATCTCAAATATTTCTTCTTCTAGTCCTTTCTCAGTCTTTCAACTTTGTCGTGAAAGCATACCGAACTGTGTGAGCATTTAATTCCAAGTAATATTGCAGTGATATAATCTGAGAAGCAATAAAATCGAAGAAAGGCTAAGCCAACCAATATTCTAGCTGATGGGAATTAATAGAAAGCAGTGTTCTGATATGCTACCATATGGAAGCATTGCATTTGTGTTACATAAAGCAATCATAGAGTGAAATGACCAATTGAGAATATGAATTGAAATAAGAAAAAAAACTGAGAGTGGGGTGGGGTGAAGTAAGAAATTCTAAGTGCTCTTAATTTACTACTTCTGTCTTCATCTGGTTCAAGTACAATTCTATGGTTTTATTCAGTAAAGAAGGATCAATCTTTTGAATAGTTTATGCAGTCAGATGTTATGAGGACAGTCAAAACTGTGTTATCGATGTCCACTTCCACAGAGCTGTTCCCCAGTCAATCAGTCCATCCGTGCACTGCTGCAAGACCTTGGATTTGTCCTTGTTGCCGTCAGCCCATTTCTTCAATTCTGCTTAGGTCCTTCTTGATGTAAAGCTTCCCATTGACTTTAATAACCATGTGCCCCAGTCTAAGGCCATTGCAGACTTGATGAGAGTGAGCTCCATCTCTCCACCTCATCTCTGTGACAAAGAGGATGGGTCCCAGTGTCAACCCCTGAATACTCTTGTCACAGAAGATAACAACCAAGGAACCACCACTTCTGTACCCAATCATCCAATTCATGTTGTTAGTTTTTCACTCATCCAGACTGTAACATCCGAATGTGGGTACAAGAATATCGCGAGGCCAGTACCAAAAGCCTTGTTAAATTTAATGACATTCACTTTTCTCCCCTCATCCAGAAATACAATAATTTGATCATAAAGTCAGTCAGATTCATCAGACATGATTCACCCTTTGTAAAGGCATGTTGTTAGTTATCTTCCCCTTTATGTCCAGAAGCATTCTTTAGAAGTCTCCATGATTTTCTTGTGAATCACTGTGAGGCTGGCTGGTCTGCACTTTTTGGTCTTCTTTGAAGATGGGTACAATATTCATTTTCTTCCCTTTGTCAGGGACCTCCACAGATTTCCACAACTTTTCAAAGATGATAGAAAATGACCTTGCAAGGACACCAGAGAATGCTCTCAGCACCCTTAGATGCAGCCTATCAGGTCCCATGGTCTTATAAGGGTCATTATTCACTTAAGTAATTCCTGAGTGAATTGTCATACACCATGGGAGTTCAGTTCCTCCTCAACTGCCTTTACTAAACATAAGTATCTGGGACACCAGGGTCCTCAAGACCGAAGCGAAGACACTGAGTAACTCAGATTTTTCTGTGTTTGCTGTCACTGGTTAACCTGCCCCATTCAGAAACAGGCACACATTTTTATTGTACAGCATTTTACTACTAAAGTAGCAGTGCATTTTGGTTCTTACCCATTGATAGCAATCATCAGGGCCTCAATAAAGCACAAACATCCCTTCTCCTTCAAAATACGAATTGTTTTTTTAAACACTAAACAAATGGAAAAAAAAGAAGAAAATAATAATAATCTGCCTTGTATCAAATAGTTCTGGAATAATATTGATCAATTTTAAACTTCTACCCTTGTGAGAATCACATGCAGTACTTCATCCAGGTGTGGATTCCTCAGCACAAGAAAGACGTGGACCTGTTTGAGAAGGTCCAAAGGAGGGCCATGAAGATGATCAGAGGGCTGAAGCACTGCCCCTACAAAGACAGGCTGAGAGAGTTGGGGTTCTTCAGCCTAGAGCAGAGAAGGCTCCACAGAGACCTTACAGCACCTTCCAGTACCTTAAGTTTAATATACTTTTAAATAGTTTACTGTGGAGGGTGACTGCCAATATATTCCAATTATTAGCAACCCTTACTGTAAACAATGAACTGTTTACTTAAATTTTAGCCAGTAAGTCACATCACACAAAGAAAAGAAGAAAAATTACCTGTATAAGTATTATTCCATCCCAGGTCAAACTTAACTTTGGTTAAGACAAACTAGATTTCAAGATGACCACAGCTGCAGAATAATGAATAATTTTTGCTCTGATAAAACCAGCCACATCCCGCACATTACAAAAAGAAGTTACTGTTGCAAATGCAGAACAACTGCTGAGCTCATTTTAGCTCTGATCAAAACTCAGTCTGGATGCCAAAACAGTGATGAATGGCATGATTTCTCCATTGCTTCTGTGCTATATATGATTTTCTGTTGGCACACTATGTACTAATTAAAATGGCTGTAATACACTCAAACTAAATTATGTTAAAAAATAATTGAGATATACCAACTTTATACATTTTATCATATATTTGTGTACGTGTACATATAAATATTGCAGCCTGGCTTCTCAAATGATGGAAAACACCAGTCTTCCACTGAAGCATGAAAGCCTATATCAATAAAATGTCTGGCCCCATTTTACCTAGATGTACAATATTTACATATTTGTATGTATTTATTCCCTAATCGCTGCCTTTCAAGAGATTTATTGACAACAGAAAGACAGCTAACTATGTCAACACATTCAGATTTCAGTTTTTAAGAGTCAAATACCGACACCTACAACATAGATCTAAATATGTTTTGAAATTTCAGATTTCAGGAGTAATAGCATGTATTTAGGAATAATTTCTTCATGGAAAAGGTTGTCAAATATTGGAACGGTCTGCCCAGGGAAGTGATGGAGTCACCACCCCTGGGGGTTGTCAAGAAATGAACCTTAATGATCCTATGATTCTATTTGGGAGCTGAAAATCAGGACTCACGACTATTTGATAGCAACATTATATTACTAAAAAACCATATATTTCAAGGCCCTCCTAGAATACGATCTGCGTAATTTCTTTTGTACTTTATTTCTGACAACTCTTCTGATTTCATATCCTATACGATGGATTGTAATATGCTTAAGTTGAAATTACTTAAAACAAAACAGACATAAATTCATTTTACTACTCCTCCTCTGAAAGTTTTCTGAGAATTTCCCAGACAAAAGGAGAAGAATTAAACACAGGACAAAAATAGTCTCATACAGATTACCTTGAGTTTTCTGTACACATAGTTTTCATTTTAAAAAATAAAATTAGATGACCGTTAGGTCATCTAGAGGATAGTAAATTAAAGAGTGAATAAACAAAGTCTTTCACATTAAAGGAAATGATGGAACACAGATTTTCTTGGCATAACAAGGTATGAGACCTGGCCTCAGAACTTCACCACAATAGACTAAATTAAGAATAGCAGAGAACAAGTTAGAATCATACATGGTTAGGAAAAAAGGTTTTGTTTATAAACCATAAAAAGAGGTATGCTATCAGTTGGAAAGTTACAGTATTTTGAGATCAGTTTAAACAAAGTTTTCCTCAAAAAGCTTTTCCTTTCTCCATATGTCAACAACATATGTCTTTTGAAACCAGTTTATTGCCACTTTAACCTACAGGAATTTCTCCTCCACAGAAACAGTAAGTAGAACCAAATATTAAGGGGTCTTTAAAATGGAAATAGTATGAGAAGAAATGTTACTGCTCTTGTATATTGGGCCAGAAGATACGCAATCCAAATCTTGGTTGCATTTTGACTTAATCTTTAGTTTCTTTAAAAAGAAATAAGTACATTTAGCTTATTAAAAAACAAAACAAACCAACCAAAAAACACACAGCAAAAACCAACCAACCAAATATGGAACCTTTTTAGAAGTCTGTTTAGTTTCTCCAGTTCCCATTGAAGGTGATCAGAGTATGATCACACATTTCAGGCTTTTGCCAGAGCACTTGTGCAGAACTACAATTAGTAAGTGCGATTTTTAATTAATTATAATATTATACTTCCTACAGACATCCCACCTTCTGCATTTGGCCAGTAAAATAATTTCTCCCCCACATTATTCAACTCCTAATTTCTCTAAGCGAAAAGCATTGTCTCTTCTTTACTATTTTTAAATAATAACAATAAAATATTAATCCTGGAGTTTACTAGAACCTAACTGCCCTCAAGTCACTACTCACAAGAATAAAAAAAATAGAGAAGAGCTGAAAAAACTGCAGCAAGCAGGTAGATTTAGTCGTCTACAGGCAATAGGTGGATTTCAGCGTATTTATGTTCTTTTGATTTAAATATTTAAACTGTCTGACTTCAAAACATAGTTCTAAGGAGAATGTTCAACTTAAGACAGTCCCAACTGCACTGGAAATTTTATTATTTTAGAAAATAACAGAAGAAAATGTTTCCAAAACAGAGAGAAGAATACTGAGAATTATAACCCACAATCAAAAAGCACTGTAATGAAACATCTTCCAGTTTTATGTCATTTGTCAGCAATCTGCTTTGCTATTATACAGAGGAAAATTCTCCAAGGACCCCAGGACCTTTGAGAATGCATGAAATCTATCCTTTTTCTTTTTTTTTTTTAACTCACAATTTTATAAAACCGCTTACAGACTTTCTACCCTTTTAAATATCCCCTATCAGTGGCACGATTTCAGACTTACAACAATTGCTAACAAAACTTTCCACTTAACAGTTAAGATCATTTACACATTAACCAGAAGCCATCTGTAAATATCTGTAAAAATCACTGAGGCTCCTCAGATTAAGAAAGGTTATTTTGAATTTAATCTGAAAACTCAAGACACCTATGTAATATGAGCTAAAGTTATATTTTAAAACTGTATAAAAAGCATATATTCAAATGCTTTTTGAAGCATTTGAAGCATAAGAGAAGCAATAGTGAAAACATGATAAAAGGTAGGATGCATATAAGAATCGACCACAGTTAGAAATGAAAACAACTTCTCTTGCTATACTGGAAAAGAATCTGGGAATTTAGTCCAAAACATTTATTGCAAAAGATAATTACATTTAGGGTGGAGAAAAATATAACAATACTGTCTCCCCAACCAATTATTGAGTTTTTTAAACTCCCCAAATCAGTTAATAGAATAATTGGTGAAGGCATGTATGTTACAAAATCCAAAGACACGGGAATTGTGGCTTATACGTTTCCGAAATGCTTCTGAACTTAAAACTCTCTCAAAAGAAAACTATGTTTAGGGCATGCTGACAGTTGTGCTGATCCCAGTGACCTAGTCTTAGAATTGAGAGGAAAATGGCCATCAGTGGTCTCACGCAAACTATGACGCAAACTGTCTCATGCAAACTATGTATCATGATGCAAGAGGACGAACACTGGAACAGGCTTCCTAGAGAGGTGGTTGGTGCCCCCAGCCTGTCAGTGCCTAGGAGGAATTTGGATAATGCCCCTAATAACATGCTTTAATTTTTGGTCAGCCCTGAAGTGGCCAGGCAGTTGGACTGGATGATCATTATAGGCCCCTTCCAACAGAAAATACTCCGTACTATTCTAGAAGTAGCACCTCTGCAGAACTAAGTTCTCGTAACTGAATTCACTCCTTGTGTACTGTGTCCATTTCTCCACATAGCTAGCACTGACTTTTTACTTAAGGACATAGATGCACTTTTGGAACGGACAGTCAGAACATCTGATGGCATTCAATGGGAGCAGTATCTGTTGACAGGCTGAGGGTCCTGAATCACAAGCATCCTGAATTGATTGGCATCATTGGTGTGTACTCTGAAAGCCAGCATACCTTAACCTACACTTCACAAGTAGAAACCTTGGTCTTCACTGATCTCCAAACTACTGAAATTCTACAGCCTCAATCATGCAGAAGCAGATGTTTTTGGCTGCCAGATCTTTCTGAATCTAACAGAAGCTGGAGCCCATCTAGCACTGACTTTTGCAGCTTCAAGTTCAGCATTGCATTGATGCAGTTTAATGTAAAAATCATTATTAGATGTCTTTTTGTTTACACTATATTATCAAATTTACAGGCATCCTTTGCTGATTTCCAAGCTCAGCATCATTACTATCTGCAATGTAAGCATTCTTAACATGACTATGTAAACAAGTGTATGAATAGACCTAACAACTACAGCTCAAGGAGCACCGTAAACAGACACAAAACTATTTATTGGAGAGATGTCTCCAGTGTACCTGTACTGCTCTGCTACTGCGAACAGTTTAAGTACCATTTGACTTCACTGCAAGAACTAGATTGTTACTAGCAAAGTGGCTACACTGATGTACAAAATCTAACATCTCAGGATGCAAAAGAAAAAGACCATTCAGTGCCTAAACTAGCTGAAGTTGATACCCAATTTACAGCCTTCAATTGTAAAAGTACAGAAAAATACTGGAAGCCTAAGAACAGAAATATCAATTCCTTTCTTTTCTCTCTTCAAGGTCTTCTGTTTTACTACCTGAAAATACAACCTGCCTGCCTGCAATTATTTATCAAATTCTACTTGAATGCAGTAAGCATCACATTCCCACAATGATTGATGACAGATGTCCAATCATGTTCTTGTTACTGGGTGGCATCAGCAAAGCAGCTGCCAAAGGCCATAGGCAAAACCAAAGGAAAGAACAATGCAAATTCACAATTACAGAGTCTCTGGGGTGGAGAGGAGAATGATTTGGGCATCTGCAGATTATTGCAAACCTGGTTTTATTTAGGAGAGAAAAAAAGCCTTATGCACTTTCAAGTTCCTGACCAATTTTAGTCCCATAACTATTCTTTAGAACCCATAGGTCACTGTATCAGCTGTCATATGTTTCCCATATTAGACAGTCTGGACCTTTTCCATCAGCTGCAAGAAACTTTCAACGTATCTGGTATAGGCTTTTGTCATCAGCTGCTATGAGTCTCTGTGCATAATGACTATCAATTCTTTCCATTGGCTGCTATGCTCTTTGCAGACCGTAGTGAATCTCAGAAACTACAGCAGCCTTTCACAATATATAATTAAATTAACATTTAGAGCGAGCATAAACCCTGTGACGAAGAAATTTTAGTTAACTCTTCACCATTTTCTCCTCCCTCCCTTCTGTGATGCTGTGAGACTGATCTGACTCAACACTACTTAGGAAAAAAAAGGAAATCATCACCTCCATCAGTTCCTAAACTTCTTGATTTGATTCAGAAATAAAATGCTGAAGAAAAAGTAGCATGCACCTGGAATGAGTGGCTAAGGTTAGGGTCAGGGTGCTTTTTCTTTTCACAACCGTTGTGGATCATTCCAGCTCAAAATTCTAGCTGCACTATAGCCTCAGGCTGTGATTCCACAACAGTTAACATCAACCTGAAATGTCACCCTTGGAGTCCTTCTCCCTCGCTCAGTTTCAGGAAACAAACTAGCAGGAAACTGTCCTTATAAGAGAAAACAAGACAAGTAAAAAAACTTTTGCTGATTTTCTCTGTCCGAGCTAGCTCATCACAAGATCAGATGAGCATCAGTGTCAACAGAACAGATGAAGGGAAAGGGCTGCATCACAATCCCGGGGCCAAGGCAGGCAGGACCACAAAAGTGCTGACACAGCTTGGCTTCAGATGCAACAGAAGTGCTGCTGCTTGTATTTTTTTTTTGTTAGAAATTTTATACTGTCAATTCACTGAAGACCAGGTATGCTTTCAACTCTGACACCTGCAAAACTTTGAAGATACCTCAGGGGTATCACTACAAAGCTCTTGGTGAGGCATGCAAAACTTGTCTTAGTTGGCTGGTGATGAAATTTAGGTGTACCAATACAACCTGAAAAGAATTTTGAGAAAAATATAATCAAGGTCCACTTTACAAATGCAAAAAAGCATTTTCGTAGCTGAATTAAAAACTGTAGACATAACTACATTAAATGGGTAATTACAGAACAATTAATAAAAGTAGTGTAATTTTTTCTATCAGCAAGTAAAAATACATAGGTAGTCTTTGATGCTGTGACCAAAATAATGTTTTATCTGAAGAGATATAAAAAGGAATGAGGAAAAAATGGAAGTGAGGAAAAAAATGGAAGTGAGTAAAAATCAGAATTATTCTATTTAATACAGAATAATAGCTAAAAGATAAGTAAATTAAATATTCAAGGCATTATTTAGAAAAAAAACATATTCTTAAGAATAAACCATTTAATATTTTATACATCTGTGAAGCAATGTAACTTTTTTGCATTTAAGTTATAAAAGAAAGGTGATTGTTAACAATTGATTGTGAGATTTTAACTACCACTTACCTTTGACTAACACAGTAAAAAGAAAATGTCTACCTTGGGTAGTTTTCTAATGATGGTGAGGGAATAATTATTCTGCTTCACTGTCATGGTTCAAATCTCAGAGCTCAGGTAAAGATGAAAATTATTTTAGGCTACCTTTTAGTTAAATTTAATATAATACACCTAGTAATTAAGATAACAAACCACTGCAGAATTACATAGAGAATGTGATTTCTTTTGTTTAAGCTTTTAGCACCATGTGGAAAAAAGCTAGCACTGAAGACTTCTATAGAACAATCCCAACATGCATCTGTTTTGATATTGCAGATTTATACAAAATATAGCTTATTCACAAAAAAAAATTTAGACATCATCAACCTCTGAAAGTTTTAATGCTAAAGAAAAACATACTGAGATTACATAATAAAAAAAGACAAGGGCAGACAATTAGGAGACTTCAAGTGTTTACATATCCCTATCTACATAAGCTGCTACACATTAATTCACTGTAGCTCCTAAGAAGTAGTTCAGAATGCTAACCAAGAAAGGCTACTATTAGATAGGAAGGAGGCATGAAGCCATACTCTATGAAAAAGAGATGTTAATATTACAATATTCATCTCAAATTTGTCTAAGAAAACATAAATGAAAAGTAGATCAAAATCTTGAGAAAAATAAATTAACTTTAGGTATCTTGAAAGCTTAACTCCAGAGAAACAAAGACATAAAAGTAGAAAATTATCACAAAGTTCTACAGCATCTGCTGGAGGGCAAAAGACCTTACAATTTACTCATTTCTATGTTAAAATCAAAACAAAACTAAAAACATTAGCAATAAGATAATTACCAGAAAATGACCAATTACGGAAGAAAGAATAGCGTGCTGTGAAAAACACTGACTTCTGTGAGAGCAGTACTTATGATTCCCTTAGGTAACTGTAGGTCTGAATGCACATGCACTTCAGACAAAAGGCTGATAAAAGCAAAGACTGAGTCAACAGAGCATAAAGGTCTCATACTGTAAATTACATATAAAAATATATATAATAATAAATACAAAAAGTTGGTAGGTTTATCCCAAACACTTATTAGTTGAATCATATCTGCTAAAACCAACCTAAAGAAACATTTAGTCAACTTTATTTTAACATTAACAGCTTTCCTCAGCAAAAGTGAAAATGACCCACTGTTCAAAGCAAAATATAGGAACTTGGGAAAGAAAGAGATCTAAAGCAATAAGGTATTCAAAGTTAACAGAAGACCTGTAAGAATAAAGGTACAAGACTGAAGGTCCAAGAAGGGATAATAGCATTCAGTAAATATGCAGCTACAGCCTTGTTTTAACAAAAGATTCCAAAAAGTTTAGCTCAGAAAAAAACCTGAAACAACCCCATTCTAAACTATCCACATTGTGATCTTCTTGCCAGTATTCTGTTTTAGTAAGCAGAAAGCCTTCCACAGTAGGATTAATATTCCATTGAGCATGCTACAGAAGGATATTAATTTCAGAAATAATTGCCTGCTACTGCTTGTTCGACTACTAAGTTTGAAGATTAGTCTGCTTTATTTGCCTCTCTATTTTATGACTCTTTTCTGCAATCAAATTCATTTGCAAATGTAACCAAACACTAAAAGAACTTTCACATGTTGATGGTGTCTGTGTTAACAAGTTAAAAGAAACTGCATATAATTTCATAATCAAGCATAGGTTCTGGTTCTGTATTGTATTTTGGAACTACATCCACTATGTTACTTCACTTTAATAGAATTCACCAGCTGAAAAAATCAAAACTGAGGTCTTTATAAGGCTGTGAAATGACAAGATCATATTATTTTTTTCAGGTAATGGTTTTAGGAAAGGTTCCACATCATTATATCACAGTCTTTTTTGTTACTTGTACAAATCACTTAAATTAACAAGTCTGAATTTTTTTTTTAGTGTTTTGCTGATACAATTGCCTAAATTCCATAAGAGAACAGGTCAATTTTAATTTTAAAACAGCATTTTTTAAAAACACCCCCAAAAAATCTTAAAATAATTGGTCATAAAACATAGGTGTCAAAATACATATATAATATTATACATGTGACGAAGAACAAAGGATACTATAATAGCAGTTGTACCATTTACTAAACAGTTGCAATCAATCTGTGAACTGTCACAGCTTTCTACTGTCAGCTTTCTACTCCTTCTGAAAACTTTAGTCCAGTGACCTACTTCACAACAAATACACTGAATCAGGGCCAGAAAAGTGAGAATTAGTACACTGTGTCCCTTCCTTTCCTCCTTATAAGCTTTTGTTTCCATACTGGTTATGAACACCTATTAATGCCCTCTAACAAAGAGTACTAAGCACCTGCCACCTCAATATCCAGGTTCCTTTATGCATAGAATGCACATGAATAATATGGCAAATAATTATTTAAATGTATCAAAAATCTTTATATTTTTTCAGTGTGTCTTGGACATTATGACAATATACTGCATTCATGCAGCTCAGCACATAAGTTGACAGGCAAGTTCCCTCAGACTATACGTTTGCTAAGAAAAACTGCTTTCATCTGTTAAATCTGAATACTACACAATGACAATGCTGTTGTTCCATTGCTTAATAAGTTAAATATTTCAATTGATGGTTTGTAACCTCAAAAACTCTATTTTGTTACATAAAAAGAAATTCAAATAAAATTAGTCTTCAGATATTAGTTTCTCACCAAAATACTTACTGTTTTTTTATACAGCAGCTTGTAGAGAAACATATTACTCATCTCTTTTGTGAAAAAGTAAGTACAGACAAAATGTAGTGGTCCTCACATAGAAGTTTATATTTTATAATATCCTGTTTTATTTCAAAATCCAGAATCATGTTCTAGCAGAATAAAAGTTTTTTTCATAAACAGAAGTTATATCAAAACACTTAATCATGTATATACCATTTTACTGATTAAAAATGTATTCAATAAATAGTCTTGCATGCATTATTCAAAAGATGCTGTATGTTTACCTTCACTGCACAAAGGTCAAATAGAGAAAGTAAAGCATCTTTTTTTTTTTGTCACTTTATTTTAATAAGCTCATTAGTATTTAGCTAGAGTCCTGAGAAAAATATGTAGATTTCCCCTGAAGCTATTTGATGTGTTACTATCTTGCTTTAACCCATTTTTTCTTACCTTCAATTTCTTTCTTAAGTTAGAAGGAGAAAAACCTGTGATTTGCATGCTACAGAATTTTCTAACTCAAGCAAACTGCATTTGATCTAGATTTCATTCTGGTTTTGCCTTATCTGACATACAACTGGATTACCAAGCAAAAAAACCCATCTAAATAGACTCTTGATGACAGTCAGACCTACACTCTGCCAAGCAATCGTTAAAGTGACCCAAATGAAAGGTGTCACAAACACATCAACTTTTGCTTTTAAAGCAAGTGACTGGGCCAAAATGGACTGAACATTTTAGCTAAGAGCAATTAATGAGAGCAGTAAGCAAATACCAAAGAAGATCCTTAATTATATGTTCAGAGATCTCCAAATTCAGTAAAATTCTGCTAGCCTACTCATTTTCAGTTTGCTCAAGAGAAGCTGTTTTGAATTCAACAGATATATTTATTCTTGTTTTTCTTTATGGAGTCACAAACCAAAATTCTTTCACTTGGAACAAGCACAATATTTCAAAGACATTGGGAAGAGATTCTAAAGTTTAAGAGTTATTCATTGGGTACAATTCTTATCTGAAATGTTGGAGATTTGTTTCAAATTCTCTCCTCTGCAAGGGAGGTAGGGATGTAGTCCCTATCACCTCTGATCTCTGAGATTCTCCCACACGTCTATAGGGAGAATTTTATGTGATGCGATGCTCTCAGCTAATTTATAGTAACTCTGTTATCATACAAAGGCAAATGAAGATGTCTTACTCATTAAGGGAGTACATAAGTATCAGATCTCTTACATGCTTTTTTATTTATGTATACATCTAAGTTTAGCTGCCTCAAGCAGTGGAACATGGGGAGACTGAGCTGGCTGGAAATTCTTTTTGGAACAGCATTCTGAGCAAAGATGAGAGGGATCTGAGACCTCATTCACAACATACATTTAAATGCTCTCTTCTTTCTTAAAGAGCATGCTAGCATCCCCTGACATTTTGTTGTGGTTTTACAAATTCCTAGGAATAATTGCACACAAAGTTATCTCTATTTGACAAATTCTGATGTCTTTCTGAGAGGTGAACTGAAATTCCCCAAAACAGAATTTCCAAGTTCCACATTTTAGTTGCATGCCATGACAGCATCTATTTAGCCTCAGTGCTAAAAGGGTTAATACTCCCCATAAAATAACACTACAAATTCAAACTCAGTAAACTGAGTAGTCTTAATATTACCAGAAACAACTTGTTAGCCATTTTCAGCAGATCTACCATTCATTACAATATTCTTGCCCAGTTCTAATATTCAGCAGAACTATATTCTCAGGCTTGCACTTACTTCTTAGTATCTTGATCATCAATAATTGCATGAAGAAGTGACAGTTTTACATGATATCTTGCATATCCAACGACAAGCTTTTATGCAGTTTATACATAAATGCTTCCAAATCTACATGCTAACATTAAAGTCTTGTTTAATCACTCTTTATCTTTGTTCTAGCTTTCGTATAATATCATGCCAATTATTTTAAAATAGTGTTTAACAAGTTATCTTCTGAGTTCTATTTCAAACTGTTTATCATAGCTAATATACTGTGTCAAATAGTTAACAGCAGCTGCACGTAACACTCTGCTTCTATATCTATTTAATGCTATGGATTGAAAAGCAAAATTAAAATGTCCTTTTTTTCTGAGGAGAGTTTTATTTAGAAACCAGTCCATACTCATAAATGTGTACCTATTAAAATGCAGAACTGATTTAATTTTCCTCAAATGTCAGTCTTTGACCTCCAGATCTAGTCCCTGCCAACTGTTGCTTATGGCTCTTGCTTGGCAGGAACAGACTGAAGCTACTTGTCTTAGAGCTTCAGGTTGGAATTGATGTTTTATATGAACAGCTCTTCAGCCTCCGGGGTCCTAATTATACCTGAGACCCTGAACGGGATATAGCCCTGTATTAATAGCAATTGTTGTACACCATTAAAAAAATCCCTTCCCCCTGGCAGATTCAATAGAGATGCAAAGAGCCAGTTGAGTATTAAAATAAGAGTAGTTGGTCTTTTCAGGAGGACATTAAGCCAATGAGAAGACTGTTAAACTCATCACAGTTTGAAATCATAGAAAGACAAAAATTTGAACTAGTTTCCAAAGCATCAGCTTTTGACCCACAATAAATACGCCTGGAAAAGGATATATTATATTGCAGTTAATCTTCTAAGTGTTATATTTGCTTATAAGGCAATCTGATAAAATTTATGATAAGACAGAAGTGCTAGGTTAGCTGAAAGAAAGACACTAGATAATAAGACGCTGTATAAACAATCTAAGGGTATAGGGAAGTAGGGAAAAATCATCAAATTAAATTATTTAAACCTACGAATAATTTCTGATCTGGATTACCATTGACAATTGTCCTCCATATTCCAGCGTAATTTTGAGGGAAATTATGAGGGATTCATGGAGAAATACAAAAAAACAGTATTTTCTTTTACAGTTTTCTTCTCAGATATTCTTGTTTCCACATGACCTTCAAAGTTGTGCTGGTTTTGGCTGAGGTAGAGTCAACTTTCCTTACAGTAGCTAGTACAGATTTATGCTGAACAGAGTTGATCATATAGAGATTTTTTTTTTATTGCTGAGCAGGGCTTACACAGAGCCAAGGCCTTTTCTTCTTCTACTGCCAGGCTGGTGAGGAGACTGGGGGTCCATGGGAGATTGGGAGGGGACACAGAGGGACAGGGGACCCCAACTGACCAAAGCGATATTCCAGACCATGTGACATTATGTTCAGTGTATAAAGTGAGGGAAAGAAGCAGGAAAAGGGGGACATTTGGAGTGACGGTGTTTGTCTTCCCAAGTAACCATTATGTGTAATGGGTCCCAACTCTCCTGGAGATGACTGAACACCTGCCTGCCCATGGGAAACACTGAATTAATTCTTTGTTTTTCTTTCCTTATCTGTGCATGGCTTTTGCTTTCCCTATTAAACTGTCTTCACCTCACCCCACTAGTTTTCCAGCCTTCACCCTACTGATTCTCTCCCCAGTCCTGCTATGGGGCAGCAAGTAGCTGTGTGGGGCTTGATTGCCAGTTGGGGTGAAATCACGACAAAGTAATAAAGGAATCATTGTCAGAAACAGCCAACAATATTGGATGTATTAGAAAGCCTTGTTCAAGAGGATTTAAGTTCAATAAGTTAATTGAAATCAATACAGATTCAGTTTTCTACCAGAAATGAGCCCTATGTGGACAATTATGAAATTAAGTAAAATTAATCCCTTGTCTTCTGGAACTACTGTTAATTGGGATCAAAGTTTGACTTATTGTCCAACAAGAAACTTTTTCTACAAAATCTGTATTAAAATGCATCAATAAATCAGTAATAGAGCTTAAAACCCAGCAGTATTAATGGAATAAATAGGGTCATTAGTTAATGAATGGACAAACTCATCTCATTTGAAGCTGGACTTTATCACCTACAAGTGGTACTTGATACATATACTGTAAATTCACAAACATACTTTTGTTTGCTTCTATAATGTATATAAAGCATCATATTATAGTAACTGCATTAATGATAGTATTATCACTTGATAATCTTGCACTTTTAATGAGATTTTGTGCTTATTAACGTTGCCTGTAGAAATTTTTCAGCGAAAAGAGTATCTCACAACAATTCAATACAACAGAACAAATTTTTTCAAGGACTGTCCAACTAAAACATAACACCAGAATTTTAGTAATATCTTCAATAGAAAGCTTAGTAAAGAAACCCAAACTGCTATATGGCTTACACATTAAAATAAACCTTTTACAGACAATATAAAATATATTTCATACCAGCAGAAAAACTTGGTTCAGAGACTTAACAAAAGCTTTCCTGCATGAGCGCTATTATGTTTGAATGGTAATCGTACACAGCTAGTGTTTTCTTAATGTCCTGGGGAGCCTGATCATTGTAAATTACCTGTGACATCTCATTAATCCTCTTTTTCCTCACAAACGCATAATTAATGGTAACATTGACAATAATACACAAATTAGCTAAGTGACGCTTTATGGTGTTGGTTTTGATTAACGTCAGGAACCCAAAAATGACATTAATGTAATGCAGATCCCAAAAGGCAACCCGCACTTTGACCTCAGACATACATTTTGTTTGCACCATCACAAAGATTAATCCTTCCCTGGATGAAGACAAGACAAAACTCTGGCCACTGGCATTGCGTGCTGGGCTGTCGCTGAAAAACAAACTGCCTCAATTGCATTTGTTTAAGAAGGAAATCTTAATGCATAGAAAACAACGGCTTAGTGTCATTTCCTATTGTCTTGTTAGGACAAAGATAAACGAGCTACTGTCATGATTTAGATCAACTGCTTCTCTGCTAACTTCTATTATTTGCTTATTTATGGACTAGTGTTTAATTAAAAGCATACCTAGATACAGAACTGCACAATAAATTAAAAATGCTTTTTCACTTAATATATGCTTATTTAGGGGATCAACTTGTGTTTAAACTCTCCATATGCTGTGGTTGATACAATACTGATTTTATAGGTACAAACAGGTAGTGGAAGACTACTAAAATGTAGCAATATCTTTATCCTAGCTTGAACTAAAAGGATCAAAGATACCATTTATCCCATTAAATTAAAAAAAAAACAAAACAAAACCAAAAACCAACTGTTTCATAATATTTTTTCAGAAGATATATTTATACATATATGTATAACTGAAGATATCTGGCTCAAAACAGTTAAAAGACCCATTCCCTAATTTAAAAGTACTGTTTGCAACTACCTCACCACCTTAGAAACTAAGGTTAATTAGGATTATATATGCAGATACTCCTTTCAATAATTTAATAAATTTTACTCACCCTACAGAATGTACAAAACCACAAAAAGGTCACTACTATTTTGAAAAGCATAGAAGTCTAGATTTACTCTAAAAAGGATATTCTCTCATGATACATTTTGTCGAAAAAGCTTATCTGTAAAAAGCAATTACTAATTTAGTTAGAGTTAACATTTTTACATGCATCAGATTTTGTTAGTAAAAAAACCCTAACCAGACTCCCCTAAAAAGTGTGGAACACTTTATATTTCCCATTGCAATGAAATACAAGATTGTCTTCAATTAATGTGATAATTTTCTTTAATATCTCCAGTTTTGTACTGGTTCAATAATATAGGTAGATGAATAGGTGTGAGTTTATCTTGAACATTCCAGGAAAGAGGAAGTAAAAATTATACAATAATATAAACCCCAGAAGATTTTAACCCCACAAATACAATCAGTAAATTGTAGTTCAAAACTGAAAAAGAAAATATGTACTAGGTAGATAAAACTTTTAAAACACCTTTAATGTTCTGATTATAATAATATGTATATAATATAATTAACATAAATATTTTCAGCCTTTTTGCTTTCAAACGTCTTATCAGTTGATCCTAACTGCTGTATTTAAAACTGCAATGGATACTTAAAGTAACTTGTGTAGCTTTTTGACATTATTTTTAATTTTCATTTCTGATTAGTATAATTTTTTAAGCTTTTTTTTTTGCAAAACATATTAAACTTTCTCTAACTCACAAATACATTTTAAAGCACTGTGGAATTTAAGGGGCAAAAGGGAATCCCATGGAGGCCATATATTCACTCTAACTAAGCAAGACATAAATCCAGATTACTGCAATAAATTATTTCTATTATTTGAACAGAGTAAGTACAGTATCACATTTGAAAGACATTTGAGTTTAATTCATATCTTAAAATTGACAAAGATAGACAATCTCAGCTACACCAACTGAAATGTACTGATGAATATGGGATACACAGGCTAGACCCAGAAGCAGAGACAAATCTGTTCTTTATATCATCATTGTGGCATAAGGTCATTCAAAATGTAATTCTACTTCTTTGTAAAACATAAAAAATTGCCTGGTTGGAGCTGAAAATTTTAAATGGCTTTGTCTGTGCAGTAATTCTTTATCAGCCAGTATGAACCTAGCAATTCTTTGTTTCATACACAATTTGCTGGCAGACTACAGTAACCATTTGCTACCTTTACTTTGCTGACTTAATATCCAGGCAGATACAACAAAAAACTCCTAAATAGATATCTGAAAAGAAAATAGCCCACTTTTAACTTTTCCAAGTTATCTCAATTTCCTCTTCACCACAGATATGATTAATATTACCCTATTAGCCTGTATAATTTCATACTTTTAATTCCATGCCAGCCTTGTAGAAAGCAATCTGTCAAGAGATATATCTATAAATTATTTGTTTCAATGTTTAAATGCTGCATGTTGACTTTTAATATTTAAACATGGTTACAGCAAACTTATTTTTAAGTCTATTGAACTGTGTGCATATGTGTGCATGTGAAAAGAAGTCAGTGTGTAAGGAAAAATAATTTTCTCACAATTCACCTTACACTAGTACTTTAGCAGTTTCAAAAACCTTATTCTAAAATATAATCTTATCACAGTTGTCTATCCAAAATTCCTGTTTGTTGCTCATATCTTGAAATTCAAAATCTACTTGCATTCTATGACTGAATGATATCTACGGTTAAGGCATTTCCTTATTCCCCAGTTTTACACTAACCTGATTAATACAACAGGTCCAGAAGACAGTGTCAATTTAGGTTTCCTTTATAGTTTAACATCATCAAAGTATTTCCATAAATATGAAAGAACATATAAATCAGTTAAATATGGGTTCAGTTTTATCTCCTCAATATTCTGCAATTCATATAAATATGATTCGTAAAAAATATATGCAAAAGCTATGTGCTATTAAACACACACACAGATGTATTTTTCTCCAGTTGTATTTAACGTATATGTCTATAACCCTGTATTTCATCACAGAGCACAACAGTGAATTTTTAGAAAAGGTAGTCAGCATTTCATATAACCATTTATATAAAAGTAAATCACAGAAGAATGGTTTTCAGAAAACACAACATTCTACATTTCAAGAACTTAATACTTATTTCACCACCATAAACAAATACTTCTTGCAGTGATGGAAGAAAATAATTACAATTTTAGACATGTCAACATTTACCTGTTGCTCTTTGAAATACTGCACAGTGACAAAATGTTTAGCTACTTAACCTAGCTGGGAATTGAGAAATCATTTATATAAACATTATTTACATTTTCATCTGCAGTTGTTTCAATTTTTTTCTAAATACTAATAAAACAATTAACATAAAATCCAAACCATATGATTCACACATACACAGATTTGAGGGATTTTTCCCCATTTTTTGGGGAGAGAGGTAACAACCCCATTGAGACCGTACTTTATGAAGGACTTTAATGAGATTTCTGACTATATTTTTTTTACCAAGAATGTCAAATAAGCTTCAAAAGCAAAAGTAAACTGTAATGCAAGTGACACATACTAAAAATAACCCTATAAATCTGTTCATTCTGTTTAGATAGTCTCCTGAGTTGTAAAATGTGAGACTGCTTAGCTTTATTAGATGTTACGAAGAAAACTAATTTTGGGGAAGTAGGCCACTGATAGTATTCTAGTGCATTACAGTGAAGCCATCTATTTTCTAATCTTCTGTAGCATCTTAGTAATAATTAGGCAAAACCTTTTTCAGAATTTTTTTAGAGCCACTGACATACAAACGCCAAATAAAAAGGATATAGATAATTCTATCTTTTAAACTAAGGTTGTGACCATCTATGTTTTGCTAAAACAAAGCTACACGTCTCAAAATTTACAGTCTGTTTTAGCCTGTCAAAGCAGTTCCACTGTTTCCTACAAACAGCAGCTATATCTTAACATAAATCTGCTTATTGAAGGATTTTTGTAAAAAATTAACACAAAACATTGTGAGAATGAAAGCTATAAAAGTTTTACATTCAATTTAAGATATAACTGCTTGAAAAAAATAAAATCGAAGGGATTTGGAAAGCTGCACCACATCATATGAAAAAGTACAAATAAAAGGGAACATATTTTAAACCTTCTTGTATAATCTGATAGCTTTAAAATCTCTTCTTTCTACATCTGAAAAATGATATTAAGCAGAATGTTAACATTGGTTGCATTTTTTGTGTTTGTGCCCAAAGCGACAGCACCTCAGGGCTTTGTTTTGGGATATCTTAATTAAACCTAAGGATGGATAAACAGATCTACACAGAATTGCAATATGACTACTGAAGACAGAAAAGCCTCAAAAGCTAGCACCAATCCTTCTAGTCTTTTCAAGAATATAAATTGTAAAAATTGTCATACCGTATTCTTTCTTATTTTTAAATCAAGGCATACAGCATACAATGAACCATTTTAAGAAAATATGATGGCTGAAGGGTTTCTGCCTTTGCTCCAGTTCAAGATAAAAGTGTAAAACAGCAGTTTTAGTGTGATAGTTATTACATCCATAATACTCTAGTAGACAGTGCCAAGAAGTCATTAATGCAATATATATCTCTTTTATTTCTAAAATGCCAAGTTAATGGGCCAAATTTCACAATCCTTGTACTCGCAGTGCTGTCATTTTTATAGCTATCAACTAAAAATAGTATGGCAGATATTAAACAAGCATTTTTTGTACTGACCTCTATTTTGTTAATCTATAGAAAGTTTAAAAAAAAAACCAAAACCCAACAGCTTAAAGGGGCTCCCATTCTTTTAATTTTGAATGTATGTGTCTGTGTATGTGTGTGCATCTACAATTTTTGGAAATAAAAAAACAGGGTTTTGCACCTTCATTCAAAGCGTAATTGGTTACACTAAATGAATCCTCAATTAACTTGATCAGATTTTCCAAATCTGGGGAAGATCTTAATTCCCAAGTTAAATATGACTTATCTGCAAAAAATTACATGTAACTGTCCGCATTATCCAGACTTTGTCTACATATACATACATATATAAATTCAAATAAAGAAATAATTTAGTATTTAGTTTAAAATGAAATCTATTATAAGCATGGGAGAACGAATCACTGAAGCTCATAACAGCAGGGACCATAGTAGTTTCTTTCCAGTTGCATAAAAAATGAAAAAAAGCCCCCAAAACCCAAGCACATCCAAATAAAAAGCTAGGTTAAACTGAGAAAATGTATGTGAGTCTTACTGCAAAGAAAGAAAATGTACCCAAATATACCCACAAGAAATGATAGGCAACTACACATTTAAGAACGAGAAACCTATCAAATGTGTATATTTACACAGAATATATGAAAAACTTAAGAAGATCATTTTCAATAGCTATCAGCTGAGATAGCTACTAATGTGGTACTTCTCTGCAATATATTAATATTTTATGTAAAAGTGACACTGTGGTGTATATTAAATTTGTTACCAATCTAATGGAAATGCAGGGTGAGTTTAAAGGGAAGAAAATAAAAAGAATAGTTACAATGCATGCTCATGCTAAAACTACTGACAATAATTCTCTAACCTCTCACAAATTACATTTTAGCTACTGTAGGGTATGTATAGGCTCGTCACAACTAATAACATTTTTCTTTCATCAGGTTTGTGTTAACATTCTGCAAATCTGAAATGTTTTCTGTAACAAAGTAATGCATTATATAGATAGCATATGGTTGCTGGCTTTGTTTATATCATTTTTAAATATCTGAAAGGACCGGTTGGGCTAAAGAGCAATGTTATTGCTTCCACAGTCAGTTGATGGGTTGTTTAATTGTATTTTAAATGTTTGTTAATGATAGTCTCAAGGAAACAGAGAAGCACAGAAGCAATGCAGAATGGCAATACCACAATAGTTACAAAGATTGAAATGCCACTAGGGGACAGTAGAAAGTCACAAAATGAGGTTCTGCTGAAGAAACCAGAACAAAAGGCCTTTCTTTGTCAAAAGAGAAATCACAAATATGCATTTCTAAATAAAAATCATTTCACATGTGAGGGTTTTAAAATTCTGCATTAAATAGCAAAGCAGAAACTGGGAGACACTTGCACGAGGCTATTTTTAGGTCTCTTATATTTATATCCATGTATTTTAAAATATGCAGCACTTTCCCTTTAACAAGAATAAATTCATGTGTGAAAGAATTTATTTGCAGCACTTTTACAGTACTGCGATGTTCTTAAACTCCAAAAGGTAGGTATTCACCAATACGCATTAATGAAAACATACAAACGGACCTTTGTAATAATGGTAGTTTACCTGACCAAAAAAAAAAAAAAAATTAGATAATGCATGATATTGCGAGATTTATGAAGCAGTAGAAATAAATGTCTAAAAATCGAGGACTTTAGAAAATGGTTAGGAAAAATCTGCTCTGTTATGGCTTATGTATGAGCATACACCCTTCACTCAAGAGCAAAGCAATGCTCCTCAAAAGCTCACAATAGATTCCAGTCTTCATATGCTGAATCCCTGCAAAGTAAATCAAAGTACAGTACCTTTTCAGGAAAAAAAAAAAAGGTATCTAGATAGTAATTATACATTATTATTCTTCATTTAGATCAGCCATGGACTCCAAATTATTTCCCACAGGTTAGAAAGTTTGGTTCAGATACTTATAGTTACAGAACTTTCACAGCTTATATGAAAACATTCAAAGGTAATAACATCAGAGGAATCTGCTGGGCTGATAGGTCCTTCAGCTCATGTGAGTACAGGAAGTAAATGTCTATTTCAGAAGTATTTCAAAATCTTTCATTCCCAAAGCAATGCATTTCAACCTAGAAATTACCTAGATATTTGGAGCATCTAATTCTCAGCCATGTATTTCACAATACATAGGAGATTATCCACTAGCTATGGAAAATGTTGTGAATTATTTTTTGTTTTCCTTGCTTGCAAAAACACACAAAGACATTGCAATCACTGAAAGATATTCCCATTCCAGAGTGCTAAAACACAGATTTAAAAGAACAATGCAATTGTCTCCTCACAGACTTTTAACTGCAGTCATCTCATAGCAGCATCATGAGCTTGAGCACATTAAGAGACCTTAGACAATAATATAATTGAGCATTTGTTTGAAAATAGTAAATCTAAGAAGTGTTTTTCTATAATAAGGGATGGGACTGCTTTCAAACGGAAAACTTAACTGACATATCTTTAGGTGTGTGCAAGAGAGAGTGGGGAAGTCTAATGAAGCAGTGTATGTGGAACAAATACATAGGACAGGTAGAAAAACACCCTGTGCTTGAAAAGACAACTCTTGTACTGCAACACTGAAAGGAGAGAGAGATGGGGAGAGAGAGGGAGAAATCGGGGTAGGGGGTGGAGTGCTGCAGAAATGGAGGAGAAGATGAAAGGGAGAGCATTGGGTGGGAGAGAAAGGAGGGGAGGAGACAGGGAAGGCAGGAGGGAGAGAGGAAGAGAGGAGAGAAAGAAAAAAGAGAATCATCTGGACTAACCCTAAATGTCTAACAATTTGTATCAGACACCATAAGCACAAAGAAGACAAAAACTTCAAAACACACTAAAATTCATAAGTCAACAGTGTAGACAATGGACAGTCTAGAACTACAAGCCCATTTCTCAGGCAGCACTGTAAAAAAAATTAAATCACAAGGTAAATACACATACTACACAGCTGAAAAAAAAAGATACCGCCTTAATCAGTGATATTTTTGTAATGTTTCTTGTGAGATGGGATGTTTTTCTTCGAAAAAATGTTTCAAATTACCTGGGTGACAGATGATTTAAAATTAGGCAGGGATGCATTTACTTGTATTAATGTAATAGGAGACATTATTAATATGTCCTTGGAAACTGAGCTAAGATGTTTACTTTCAGGAAAAAAATGTATTTAGAGGTCAAAAGGCCTTCTAGGAAATGACCCAGGCAAAACACTTCAGCTAACAGTGCACTTCTTCAAGCACTTCCTCAAACTTGCTGAATTGTTGTATAACACAACAAAAATACTCTTTAGTGATTTGCTGAACAGCATAGACATATGATGCATTTTCAAACTGTAATTAAGCACAGTTTTTACTAAATTAAAACACAAATCCTAAAAGGCAAAATGTGCTCAGAAGTAAGTGATGGCATTTAAATTAGTCACTAAATATGTAAACAACAAAAAATAGAATAAAGTCTGAAACTACAAGTCACTCAACAGCAAATGACTCTGAAGTTCTCATAGTTTTGTATTGAAGGTCTCAGAATTTTAGGACATTGCAGAAGTGATACCTTATCAGTACAAATGTTCAAAGTACTAGCGTCTTGTAAAAGGAATTCATATGCAGGGAAAGAATGAAATCATTAATTCAGGATTAGGGAATATTTTTACACTTGGTTTATTTTTTTAAAAAAGGTAGATTCAAAGATGTTTCAGAAGGCTGATGCTTGGATCCTTCTATAACAATATCTTTGTGCCTTTGCTGCATTTTCAGCATTTTTTTCACTATATTGTACTTCACTTCTTTAAGCAGTAGATGATTCGTGCTCACTCTTCCCTTAGCCTCCCACAGTCACTTTTTCAAATGCTTTACTGAGTATTTCTTCCAATTTTCTCTCAAACAAGACCATTCTGCTGCAATACTTCCTTCCTGCTATTCTTAAAACTCATCCTTACACTGCTGTGTCCCTTCCCTACCTTCCCACCTCAAGATTCTCAGTGAATTGCTTTTTCAGTGTCATGTCTCTCTGATGTAAATTCTTTCCTTGCTCTTCATCTCTTTTTTGTTCTTTCATAATCTCAGAAAATCACATAATAATGTAACAAGTTGTGATGTGGAATTTCCCTATAGGTCAAATTTAGGTTTTCCTACATCAGGATACACATTTGTAACAATTAAGAATCTAGTGCTTTGATATGTTCAGTTGTAATTCTCTCAGAAGGATTATTCCTTCACACATTCATTTAACTGTAGGCTGCAATTGCCTTTAACTGAGCTCTGAAATCTCAGTATAGTTTGTGAAAAATAAGGGTCTATTCCTGTAAGAGGCATGTTAAATGAGATGCTGTTGCCTGTCTGTATATGAGCAAAATGTATTTGCATATAACTACAAAAGGACGTTGTTTGCAAAAGTATTTTGAAAACTGTGGCAGTATCAGATGTTATATAGAAACAAATACTCAATGTCCTGTAACAAATTAAGGAAACTAGAATACCCTTTCTTTTTTAAAAATCTTTGTTAGCATTTTATTTCAGGCAAATATATTTTTGAGATAATAACTTGCTTCTCTGTACTAAATACAGAAAGCAATCTGGAAAAAAAATAGTTAAAACATGTTAAAACTTAAATCTACTGATCTCCCATTTAATTCTTGGTACACGGAAAACAGTGGATAGCTCTGATACAGCACCTGATTGATATTTCCAGGGTGTGAAAACCTCCACCATGAGATTAGGCTGATATTGCATATTCAAACACATACAATGATATATTTGTCATTGCTATTGACCTTTATCTCTCCAGTTTCCTGACAACCTTCTACAGTTATTGACATTACAAATACCAGCGACAACGTGCAGGGCAAAGTATAACCTTTCATTTACCTTCATGTCCCTCAAATGACTCACGTAGGTAGTTTCAACAAAAGCTGCAAACAATGATATTGTTGATTTTTTTTTCTTAACTTGCTAAAATGTTTTCCATTTTCCTCTTGTTCTCTGAAAATCATGCCAATAACTCACTACAAAGGAAACGATTTCAAATGAATACAGGTAATTAGAAGTGTCAAGAAATCAGCAGAGTAGGGTGTCTGCCATCATTTCTGTGGAAAAAGTGCCAGATTCCCTTTCAAAAAGGTCTTTGTCATTTTTTAACAGAAGGTAATTAATGTAGACTACAGTAAAGTGTACAGGATCCCAGTCACTTGTCTTTCTTTCCTTCGAAATGGGACCATAGAGATGTTTTGATTTCTAGAAACAATCTTCTGAGGTTATTTAAAAATGACTTTTAATTACAAGCACAGTCTTTTCAGTACTTTCATTATTTTAAAAGCAAGAAGAGGAAGAATTTGGAAAGGGCACATTTATAAGGGTGAAAAGAAAAAAAGAGTTTTCCTTTAAAAATTCCAGAGCTAAGTAGCTTGTATAGAAAGTGACAGGATGGTTTCACATTACTGATAGCATCCACTGAGGAAAACACTAAAACCAGATCTGAACATGGAGATCTATCCACCAGTAGCTCAACATTCAACTATCTGAATACAGAAAGGTGAAACAACAATGCTTTTGTGATGAAAATTACAGACATTCATTTTGCGACGTTACATACTTGTGGCAACAAAAATAATTATTTCGTCATTTTGATAACCATACCTCTGACAGATAAATGCAAACCATCTTAGACCTGTACAAAATTTGAGATTCCAATGAATATTGTGCACTTTATGGAAAACTATTTATTCTGAAATCTAGAAAAAAAAAAAATTGTAGAATCATGGATTATGCTGAGTTGGAAGGGACCCACAAGGATCATAGAGTCCAACTCCTGGCCCTGCACAGGACATCCCAAGAGGCACACCATGTGCCTGAGAGCACTGTCCAAATGCTTCCTGAATTCTCTCAGGCTGGTGCTGTGAACACTTCTCTGGGGAGCCTATTCCAGTGCCCAGCCACCTTGTGGGTGAAGAACCTTTTCCTAATATCCAACCTAAACCTCCCCTGACACACTTTCAGGCCATTCCTTCGGGTCCTGTCACTGTCACCCCAGAGAAGAGATCAATCTGCCCGTCCTCCTCCCCTCATGAGAAGTTGTAACGGCAGTGAGGTCTCCCCACAATCTGCTCTCCTCCAGGCTGAACAGACCAAGTGACCTCAGCTGCTCCTTGTATGGCTTCCTCTCAAGGCCCTTCAGCATCTTCTTAGCCCTCCTTTGGATGTTTTCTAACAGCTTGATATCCCTCTTATACTGTGGCATCCAAAACTGTGCATAGGAATTGAGGTGACTCCGCACCAGTGCAGAGCAGAGCGGGACAATGGCATCCCTTGATCAGCTGGTGATGCTGTGCTTGCTGCACCCTGGGACATGGCTGACTGCTGGCTCCCAGGGCATATTGATTTTTAAAAAATGTGTACAGTAAAACAGAAAGTCAAATCATTATACTGCACTGAAATCAGTAACTTTCTTTCAAGGAGGAGTTAAAGCCTCATGATGAAACAACTCACCTTAATAAAAAGTATCTAACAATGCATCTAATCAATTGCATAATCCTAATATGCTACTAATATGAACAGATGTTCTTTGCTGCTATAAAATTATCCAGAACTTTTCCAATTCCAATATTTTCCTTATTTCCCTTCATGTTTCCTACAATACATCTGCTGTTCCTGATCCTTGATAACACAGAGAAATAACCATTGAATTAAGAGAGTAAAGTATTTCCTCTCTTTCTGTTTCATTAAGATGGACACCTAGAGGGCCTCAAATTTATATTTGTATTGATCCAATGAGTTATATCAATACAGAAATTTTATTTTAGACAAAAGACCAAGTGTACTGAATGTGATTAAGGATTTTGAAATGCAGACATCAAAACTTTTTTGATAATGGAAAAGGGTCTTAAAAATCTGGGAGACTGGTAACAAAGCACAGTGTATGTAAGAAAGAATATCACAAATTTTAACTTTGCATTTCCATCTGTATGTTCAGTAATAGAAGAAATTTATAATAACATTTACTAACACTATTTATTTGTGTTACAGTGAGGTCATCCATTTGGATTTTAAGGCAAATAGACATCTAAAAGGAAGACGCTGACAACCTTCTGATTTATGTAAATCAAGCCTAACACATTTCATAGTCTGCATGTCACTGCCAACAGGAATTAAAAAGTAGTAACAAACATAAACAGCTCTCTGCTTCGTGGTTCAGAAAACAGTTGATAGATCTTAGGGCAGAAATTTCCAGTCTCGAGTTCACATCTTTTCTTCTGGATCTGCAAGCAACATTTCCTACTGCACATGTAGTTTCACAAGTTTAGGTGCTCTCTTATTGGGAATCACTTGTGCTGTATGCTAAAATCAATGGAAAGACTTTCACAAATTCCAATGGGCATTACACTATTTTCCACAGCAATAAAATTCAGAAGAGGTGCTACAAGAAATCATAAAGGTTCGTTGCCCACTCTACAGCTCTGAAGAGTGAGAGCTGGAGAACCACTGTTCTTCATCAGGCTTAATCTGTGTTTCTAACTGCCTTGAGAAAGAGTGGCTAAGGTTGGAAAGAGCAGACCTGCAAATGTATTTTAACATTAAGAGGGAATTCAACCTTTGATCTTGGGACAAATCTGACAAAGCAGCAAGAGTACTATTTCAGATCAATGCATTGCAGAGAACTGTACTTGAGTATTATATTTACTATATAAAGTATACTATAAAAATGCTGATAGAACTTGAGGCAAAACAGTTGAAGCCTATAAATAATAGTTTTGTCATAGGAAGACATGAAAATAAGTAGAATAGCTAGACAATACTTCTGACAATTTAAAATCCTTGTACTCCTATTTTTTTTCTCAATATAAGAAAACAATTGAAGTTAGCTAATTGCTGGACTAAAAATCATGGCAAAATTATCTTAGAAAATATTGTATAAAGCAACTACCCATATTTCACGTAAAACTATGTATACCACATAATTTCTTAAAAGCATCAAAGTGAGCAGGCAGCCTAGCAAGTTCTCTCCTGCAGTCATAGCTTTGCCATGAGCCATGGGCATAAAGTAATCCTAAACACAGCATAGCCATCACAGGTGTTAATGGAAATCAATCTGTAATGGTCTTGTGTGTAAATTCAGAACACTCCTCTAACAAAAAATCAGGTGCAAGTTCCGGTCACTATTTTGCAATATCCCAAATGTGTGATTTAACAGTAAGCAATTGCCTATCCTGCGCAATGGTTGCAAGATTTCTGTGACTGAACTATCCCACTTTGTGTAAAACAGCAGCTCTCCAAATGCAATGAATTAATATTAGCATTAAAACATTTCAAAATTGGACATTGCTGGACATGAGAGTTGGAAGCTGCTACTTCAGGGAATGGGAATGACTGCCAGCTATATAACAATTAGCAAGGGTATCTAGATAGAAATTCACATCAGGTAAATATCTCACTACCAAACTCTTTAATCTGTCTGCTGGACTAAGAAATCAAGTACCTCACAGAGGAGCAAAAAAAACCTGTTCCCATTCATGTCGCTAGCTGCGAAGTTGAGCTTCCCACATTTGGGAAATAACTGACACATATTAGAGACTCAGATTTAAACAGACAGCAGGAAAACACAAAACCCTGGTCAACAGGCAACTGAATATTTAAAGGCCTCTATTATTTTGTTAGAAAATTCTGCCCTGGGCTTAAAAAAATAATCAGTCATGAATTACATTACAGTGGATATGTCTGAGAAAAAGTTTCCGCTGAATTCCATTTCTGTTCCAGTAGGTTGTTTTGGTTTACAAAAACACATTTAGTCCAAGTGAAAAAATAAAAAAGCAGACAACAAAAAGCCATGAAAGTCAAAACTAGCTCCATTCCTATTATTCTACTTATCTCTGTGTATAATGAAAACAGTAACTGGAGCTGGGCTGAACTTTATACATACACAATCAGCTCTGCACCTATTGACATTCATATTCTTGTCCACTTCTTACTTACAGCAAAGAATACAAAAATATTTTTATTTGAATTTGCAGCTTTTTAATAAAAGAAAACAATTTTATTTTGAAAATAAGTATGTAATACAAGTCAAATATTTTATAATTACAGCAAAGTGTGCTCTTTTTTAGCTTGCTAAGCTAAATATTTCGAAGAAATCTCACATAAATATTATATGGAATATGTACAACAAAGTTATGTAATTATGTGGAATAATATACTAGGATTTATGCTTCCAGTAGGTTCTTTTTCCCTTAATAGATTTCATTAATTACTAGCAAAGATACTAGTGATTGTTTTTTTGCCATCTACAAGCATAGAGAAATATACTGGACAGTGCCGGACAGTGTGTTGAGCATGCGACTTCTGTTTTCAATTATACTATGCACTTGATAAACAGAAAGGCCTGTAATTTATGAAAAAAAATAAACACAGTGAACATTTAGCTATGATAATTTCCCTGCCAAGTTAAAGACCCTCATTTGTGTGCAAAAATCAGTCAGTTTTGTAATGATAACTTTTCTTCTTTCACCAAAAAAATGGGCTTTTTCATGAAATCTACATCAGTATTTTACAGCCCAAGCATATTAAACCAACACTGATATTTAGAACCTGCATGACACAAAAAGAGTAGTTGGTCACAAGGATGTGAGTGTTCTTTGCACTCTTTACACTCATGCATCCCACAGGGACAGTTACTTGTTGAAGTATGACAAATAAATTATACAGGAAGCTGTTTTAAATTGGCATCGGATGTTGCCTCAAACTTTTCCTAATTTGTTTGCCATAGAAGTACAGATTTCACTGTAGCAGAGCTCAGCACAGTAGTAAATACTGTCTGTTTCTTCTTGTGTGTGCGCACATGCATGTAGACATCTCAATACCATACTGGTGGAACAAAATCACAGTATTAACAGCAATAAGGCAATATAGCTCAGTAGTGGTTATTTTATTTGTCCTTTGTGCAAGATGCAGGAGCATTTGGAATATCAATATAGTTGAAAAACACCCTAAAATCTATTGCATTTCCATTTTTACCAAGCCAGTATATTGAAGACAAGAGAAGGAAATAATCCTTGTAGCGGCCAACAAGTTCTACAGATTCACCTGAATTAGGTCAATGTGGAATGATTCAAGCATTTTTACTTATTCAGTGAGTGCATCTCTTTTTAAAATTTACATTAAATTATGTGTGTACTCTTCACTTTAATAACAAGAAACAATATGTAATAATAAGATAATTAATAATATAAAACATGTAATAATAAGAATAATAGCTAATAAAAGAATAAAATCTAAACCTAAGTTTAAACCATAATAAACAACATCTAATACATAAGTTATTGTCTTAAAAGGAATCCTGAAAAGAAGTTAATGAAACTGTGCTAGCAATTTCAGCTGTTGAGGTACCAAATTATTCAATGCAAATACAAAACTATGTCAAAAGCAACTTCCCACTTAGATCAGCAACAAAATTGGCCCCTGTTACAACACTCTAAACGATATCAATCACTACCTTGTTGATTCCAGAAAATACAGGCACAAAGTATTGCCACTTAGTATCAGCAAGAAATTTTAGTTTTCTTAGATATTGTACTTATTTCAAATTTAATAGCTAATTTTGCAACCACCCCTTGCTATAGCTTTCACATTTCCTCAAGCCCCTGATGTGTAAATGCCTGGGAGGAGCTACAAAATCTTTAACTAAGACTAGAAATACAAACATTGAGTTTAGAATTAGCAGCAGAACAAGACTTAGAAAAGCACCAGGATATCTGAATCAGTGTGGCATCTAGGAAGATCTTACCAGTGGTCTCAGCTTCTTCATGTGCAATAAGGAATTATCTTGCCCATTTACCTCAAACTGTGACAGAAATAATCACATGATTAAGGGAGATCTGTGAATTGCCTTGTATATGTACGTTCTCAGGATCTTTAAGCGGAAAATTAGGAAGTTTGACTTCTTTCAGGTTTGCATTTTTGCTTGTATGAACTGACATCTAGAAAATATTTTGGGGGTTAATAACAGAATATATTCAAGCCCATCCACTTTCATCTACCATTTTAACATACCTAGAAACAATCAAAATTAAACCAAACTTCTCAATGGTATTCCAATTTGATTATATTTTACTCAAGATCTATCCTCACAGTTTTGCTCAGAATAAAAAAGGGACAGGCTTCTTTTCAGCTGGATAACTGAAATACAGTGATGCAGTCCAAAGCAATAGGATTACCAAAAAAATTAGTATTGTTAAGTGACAACTAAGTGAACTCACGTTTTAGCTCCAGTTTGGCCTCACACCTAAATGCCAAACTTAGGCTAAATTCTAAACTTATGCTAAATGCTAAACTTATCCATGTCCCAATATGGCTTTATTGATTGCAAATAGACAAGCCAGATAGACTAGTCTCTTATACTCAAAAAAAGTCTATTTAATGGAATGACACTAAATACACGCAGAACAAGAGCCATTCAGAAAGAAGGAAGGAGTGTAAGATTTTCATTATGAACAAACACAACAGAAAAACGTCCTGGGAAATCCCAGTATTCCTTTTAGAAATCTACATTATATTCTTTTAGAAGCCTATAGCAATCTAGTCTAATGGATCAGGAGGATAAAGTTCCACAAACTTCATGTAAAAATAAATGTGGCATTAATTTGAAGAGTAGAAAAAGGGAACTGCCTCCTACAGAAGTCATTACTCCAGGTAAGGAGACTGTGTGCTTTAACATTTGTGCAGCAAAGCCCATAAAAATTTTTCTCTACATTCTTTCCTAATTGTCAAATAAGAAATTCTGGATCACCTAACTTTTTTGCCACTTAAAATCTACATAACATTGATATTTTTTGTATTACCATAATTGCCATGCAGTGTACTAAATGTAACTCATTTTAATGCTATATCGATATGTCTGACCTCATAATAAATATTATGGTCCTGGTCTTTAAATGTTGAACAGTGGTGCTTGGGTCAATGGCATATTAATAGGAGTCAACTACTTTCATGAATTGTTAATTAATTACTTTTGCTGTTTTGCTCATTATACTGGTTATCAAAGAAAAAACGATAAAGCTTTTTTCCACAAGACAAAAGAATAACATTTAATTGCTGAGACAAAATACAGATAATCCATATTGTTTCAATTGCATAGATGCCAGCATAAGCCTTCTTAAATATTATTATTAAGATATTTTGGGCGAGAAACAATACCAAGAATGTTTTTTGGTATGGTGATACAGCTGTAGAGTTGACACAAAAATAAGCAAGTTGAGTTCAAGGTCTTTTGTTTCAGGACTTTTCAACATGAGCAGAGCTGTCTCCAGTAACTAGTTCTAGGTGCAGATCTCCAAAACTTGTATTACTGAAAGATAAAATTGTATTTATAAGTATGCAGACTAAACTGTAATAGCACTCGTTGACACTGAAGATACTTGATAATTTATGTATCATGCAAACAAAAAAATACAGGCTCTGCTCCAGTATAAAAAGGACTACATTGTCTACTTCATTACAACCTCTCTAAAACAGTGTAATTCCCTGAACAGTGTGGTTATGTTAGTCTAAATTCTACAGATTGAAGACTCAGAACTACAAATCTAATTGTACATCTAAAATGAAAAGATTACTGAGAAAAACTAGTTTAAATAATCTGGACTTCTGAAGGAAACACCACCAAGAATGTGTTGAAGTTAACTCTTACGGAGTCAGGAAGAAGTAAAATTAAAGTTCATCAAGTAACATTAAATATGCAGTGGTATATTTAATAGAATCAGAAAATCATAGAATCACTGACATAGGAAAGACTTCTAAGATCATCAAATACAACCAATAATCAGCACTGCCAAGTGCACCCCTAAACCATGTCCCTAAGTGCCATGTCCACATCTTAAATACCTCCAGGGATGGTGACTCAACCCAGACAACCTGTTCCAATACTTTGCAATCCTTTCAATAAAAGTGTTGTTCCTAATACCCAATCTAAATGTCCCTGACACGACCCGAAGCTGTTTCCATCCTGACACTTGTTACCTGGTAGAAGAGACTAACGCCCACCTCACTACATTCTCCTTTCAGGTAGCTGTAGAGAGCAATTAAGGCTCCCCCTAGAGCCTTGTTTTCTCTGGCTGAACACCCCCAGCTCCCTCAGCTGTTCCTTATCTGAACTGTGCTGCAGCCCTTTCCCAGCTCTGTTGCCCTTCTCTGGACTCCCTCCAGCACCTCAATGTCTTTCTTGTCATGAGGCTCCCAATACTCAACACAGGACGTGAGGTATGGCCTCACCAGTGCAGAGTACAGGGGGACAGTCAGTGCCCTGGTCCTGCTGGCCACACTATTTCTGATATAAGCCATGATGTCCTTGGACTTCTTGGCCACCTAAGCACACACTGGATCGTGTCCAGCTGGCTGTTGACCAGCACCCCCAGGCTCTTCTCCAGCAGGCAGCTTTCCAGGTAAGCAGACCATTGTGCTTTAACCTTTGTGCAGCTAAGCCATAAATAATTTTCTCCACCTTGTTTCATAATTGTCAAATAACAAATTCTGGACTACTCTCCTCCCAGCCTGTAGTACTGCCTGGGGTTGTTGTGATCCAAGTGCAAGACCCAGCACTTGGCCTTGTTGAACTTCACACCATCGGCCTCACCCCATCAATCCAGCCTGTCCAGATCCCTCTGGCAGAGCCTTCCTATCCTCCAGCAGATCAACATTCCCGCCCAAATTGGTGTCACCTGCAAACTGACTGAGGGTGTACTTAATCCCCTTGTCCAGATTGTTGATAAAGATATTAAACCGAACCGGCTCCAATACTGAGTCCCCGGGAACACCACTTGTGACTGGCTGCCAGCTGGATTTGACTCCATTCAGCACCACTCTCTAGGCTTGGCCATCCAAGCCTAGTCCACTTTCTATTTACTATATTCTACTGTCCTTACATGCTTTCTTTTTCTTTATTAAAATCCCCAGTAGAACACATTCTATAGCTTAAGCATTTTATATTTTCCCAAATTGCTATAAGCAAATTGTTTTTGATGCCTTCATAACCCCCTGTATCATTACTGATACATGGTTAATACTTTTTTCATGAAAGGTAGAATAATTCACATGTTTAATTCAAATTCAGTTACTTTTGCACTGCTTACTCACAGTTTAGGAAACAAGACAGTTTGAGACAAATCAATTTCAGATTTAGGTGGCCTAACTGAATGCCTGGAAATTTTTATTATCAGTGTTTATTTTTATATTTACCATACAAAGTTTTGTGTGAAAGTTGTGCTATTTTCACATTTCACATATCAAGACTACGATTACAATAGTTTTGTATGCAATGATAAAAACATAAACATTTTAGCATCATCACACCATTTAAGAGGATCCAAGCTTGCCCCTGAAATTTGTATTTTAAATTCCTTCTTTTTGCTATTTAACAATGCAATTTTAAAAGGGATGAAAAAGCTTTGATTAAATACATGATTTTTAAAATGTAAGTAATATAGCTCATAGGACTTGCCCAACAGGTAACTACTTGGCTGAACAGCCTCTGAACACCCTATCTCATTCTTCCTCAGACTTGGTTGAGTGCAATCTTCCTGTGTTCGGAAATTACAATTAAAAGATCCACCGATACTGCTGAAGCAGGAATCCCTTCCTGTTTATCTGTCAGGACTGTAATTACTCAAGGGTTTCTGAAGACCCCCAGTTAAACTATCAGTCGATTTTACTACACTAAGTTAACACCATGGTAATACAGAATAACAACACAATTGGGTGTGCGTAAGCAACATACTTAACAGAATAATATCTTCCAGAGACATTACGTTCCTAAGTTCAACACATACGATTTTGGCACAGTTTTTAGTCAAAACATGCAGTGGATAATATACAACTAATTATGTTTATAGGAAGATTTTGGTGTCATGAAATGGGTCAACATCAATTTTGGACAATAGTTCCTTTTCTCACAAATGGGACCATAACATACGTAAAAAGATTAGCTTACTATGGCAAGTATTTCGAAAACAATGTTAAGGTCTGGGACAGAAACACTCAGCTAACAAGACTCAAATAAATTTTGACTCATTCTTCTAAAACTGCAAGCTAGTGGAATATTTTTGTTTAGACTTTCAGCAAAACAGCTCATTTTGAAATTTTCAGCCAGCTGTAAGTTTAAGAACAGTCAAACTAACCCAAACCAGGGCATCTAAAAATTCCTGTGAAAATTAACAGCAGTGATCACTACTGTTTTGTGAAAATGTATTACTCAACTAAAATACAAGCAGAATTTTATGGTTGTTGAGTTATCCTTCTGCTCAGTCAGATTAAATGCGTTCAATAATTTTTAGAAAATAATATGGGCAAAAGGAATGTAGAATGAAAACGCATATTTGATCTGCAACTAATACCAGGTTTTTCAGAAAGTAATTTGGAAGTATCTTGCTGTATCCTGTTTGTTTTTTGGTTTTTTTTTTAGCTAGGAAACAAGACACATCAGACAGAATGAAGAAAGAAAATCTATTCCACTAGCAACACACTATCCAATCACAACACATCTGCTTTTCTTCTGTGGTGATAAGGATGCACAGATGTTTTTTAATATCCATAAACCAATATGGTAACTATAAAAACAAAGGAACACATACAATATACTGCCAGTAATTCTACTAATCTAAGATAAAAACAAAGATGAAACCAGGATGAATCGGTTTCTTAAAACAAACTTCTTTCTACTTATAAATCAGAATACTAAAGAGAAATAAATACATATGTATCCTAGTGATCTAACACCCATCCCAAGCTAGCCCCATCTTGTGTCACTGCCTAAGTCATGCAAATTACACCAGAACTGCCAGTTGACTAAGATTAATGACACTGCGCCAGCTTCTTTGTTTCTCTCTGCGGCCGTTTAGTGTGAAATACTATCCAAAAACATTATCTATCCTCTATTAATCCCACAAATTTGTTCACACCATGCACATTGTTTAGGGCAATTTACAACAGGAACATACTGAGCACAATTGCATTTAATTACTTGGGTTCTAATTACATTCATTAAAGGCTAATAAAATAAATGAAACAGCTTTAAAAGCTTCTGCAAAACACATGGGTCTTGTCTCCCTCATGAAGCATGCTATAGAGGTTTGATGTGAAACATAGATTTCAACATATATGTCTGCCTATTATGTATCTCTAATATGCACAAGGACATATAACGCATATTTATTTATTTATTTATAAACCATATGCACTCAATTCTGAATGATCCTGAATACTGCTGATATTACGTATATTACTAGTCATGACGATGCCAGGCACCCCAAACTACTTTTTAATGTGGTATGTTGAGATGGAGGAATATCAGTTTTAGCATTCTGACGCAATTAATTTAACTCTTTCCACCTCTGCTATAGAGTTATTCCCCCATTTTCTCTCATCTTATATCTGCATTATAAAATATACAAACTGACATCAGAAAGAGATTAAGACTGCAAGAAAAAGAAGAATAGAGCAGGGAAAACCACTTTTTTTTTTTGGTATATATTCTTAAAATATTTTGTTAAGGCTCATTTCTGACATTCATCTGAGGACCTGAATTTTTTCTCAGTAGCTATTTACATTAAAAAACACATTCTGCACACTAGGCGGTCCTAATAAATCCCCCATGGTGGATAAAAATGAAGCTTGTTAATAACACAATTTCCTAATTCTTATGTTTTCATACTATTTCCATTGTGCTTAAAATGCAGTTTATGGCAAAAGACAGAGCCTGGAACATGCAGCTGACAACTGTGCCAGACAGAATTCAGCACTGGATATTTAGAAAAAAAGTGCTTATGGTGAGCTCTACAGTTATGACTGTTCACTGTTTTTGGATTTACAAGAAGATGATCCTAGTAATCAGTGAAAGAAACAAAGTTCTGGTTTATCATCATAAACCTTACACTATGTATGTATGCGGTCTTAACTGAAGATCCAGCTTGGCACGCTGGGAAATTTAAAACTCTGAAGTATTCTGCATCATAAATACAATGGTAATCAAATATGTCTGCCAACAACTAAAAAGTACACAAACTTACACAGAGTTGTGTTTTATGAAGAAATTCAAATAAAAATTAAAAAGAAATTCAGCCTTGAGGATTAACCTCCAAGTATTGTAGAATTTTAATAAATGTTTTTAAGTGCCATAAAACACTCAAAGCTTTGGTACAGATTCTGTGAAGTAAATCAGGTCCATCCATCCACTGTATCTTCCTCTTATAATTTAATAAACATTCTTGGGCTAGAAATTTGTTAATTTAAAAATATTTTAACACTTTCTGGAATTTGAGTCCATTGCTGACAAAATAATTATATTTTACCTTCAAATAAAATATAAACTAATTTTTCTGTTTGGAATATGTTTCACAAGAAGCAGACAGTGCTAGCACAGCACTTCAGGCAGTTTAACTGAGAGCAATAAATTAACAATGGCTATATGTACCATTTTAGAAAGTCCACCTTAAAATTACACAACTTTGCCACATACACATCTCAAACTGTTTCTTATTATGAGCACAGGATCAATTCCTTTTGCAAACTATTAAAAGAGCAGACATTTAAAGAAATCATATGAATCCCTCATTCAGATATATAAACCCCTCATTCGTGAATCAACATTTGCTTTGGAGAAGGGAGGAGGGGCACCCATCCTGCACAACAAAGCCGCAGCTCAATACGGCTGCCATCTGGCTTCCTCCTGCAGTTCACTTCCCACAGCAAACAAGATCCACAGTTTAAGGAGTGTTGGGGAATGGAGAGGGGCTGCAGTTTTAACCTTACAGCTTTATGATGGGGCATTTTTCCACTCTATAAAAACCCCTCTTAATATAGGAGAATGGAAAGCTCAGGAAATTGTTAGTAGGATAGAAAGCCTTTCACTTCTGTGTTTCTGGTTCAGATCCACATCAACTCAGTGGTTACCAAATATAACTACTACCTAAAGGACTTTTTAATAAAATGAGTTCGCTGATCTCAGTACAATACCTATTGGAAATGCATCCATATCACTAAAAACAACACCAAATGCAATAAACCCTTTCCTTCTCACTGTGAAGGAATTGCTTCACACCCCTAGCAGCTGAGAACATTAAAGCATAAACCAAACTATTTTAACTACAGCAGAAGAAAGCATGCTAAAAGCTTGACACAGTGAGGAATCTGCTGTGTGGAATGTTGTTTCTGCTAAAGTTCATAACAGCACAAATTTGTCAGTTTTCAGATAATGTGCTAATATCTATTGTCTTAACCTTGCCTTGTGTACAAGTGAGGGAAATCTAAAAAGCTAACAGTTTAGCTTTGCATTTATAGTGGGGCAGCTAAAGACAAACTGATGGTCACGAAACCTCTACTTTTCTTGTTGGTGTAATAGTGTGCATTCACCATTTTGTTACATTTACAAAATAGTAAGAGACCCAAAGACTCAGGCTGGGTGCTCTGATGGTTCTGTCAAAGAAAGATAAATATATGCTGAAGCAATGATAAAGGTGCTGGCTTAAGCAGTAATTTAAAACCTAGCAGTTTACTTGTTGCAAACAGTAAGGCTCCAGTCTTTTCCCAATAAATTATCATTAATATCAATGAAATCCCTAAAAGTTTTCATTGACCTCACCAGAGTTTTTTTATTCCTTCAGTGGGATCTGATTTTATACACATTACTGTTGAGGTATTCAGCCTAATATACAGACAGTTCACAGCATAATGAAAAGTAAGACAATTTCTTCCCATATGTAAAAAGCAGCAACCAATTTATACTCAAAGTAAAATACACTTAAAAATTAAACATTCATGTTGTTGGCAAGGCCAAATGCTGTTCTAATACCATACAGCTGAATGGATAATATCCATTAAGAATGATCAGTGAAAAACACCAACAAAATGAATAAATAGAACCCAAAAGCTAATGATCTCACTCCCTAGCAGCCCCTTGACCCTTATTACTACAGCTGCTGGTGTAGGAAAGGATTAAAAGGGGCTAGAAATCATTGGGTTAATGTATGAGGGCCCAGAAATTTGACCCTCGTTACTTACAATACATATCCTCTACTAAAAATGAGTATATGAGGAGAATTAGAAACAGGGCTAGAAAAGGTCAGCTTGAGTGCAGATAAACTAGGAAAAAGGGGGGTTGAAAGGCAAAAAGGTTTTATTTCTCCCACAGCACTTTGTTGTAATCAAGACAGTCTAAGGACAGAAGCAGGAGTAGGGTAGCTGGCATTGTTGAATATCCCAGATAAACTTTTAGGATGCACAAATTTTCTTCGTGTCTTAATCAGGAGCAGCAGCTTTCAAAGCTAAAGAACAACTATTCACCATTAGATATGTAGCACCAAGTCCATATATCATTAGACATATGAATAACATTCTCATCACCATGAGTAGAAAACTGGACTTCCTCATTAACTGAAATAATGCATTCAATAACAATAACAACTCTTTTTTCAAACTGCCTCTGAAATACTCCTTTACTAAGATCCTTTCTAGGTACTAAGGTCAAGATCTACAAGCTAATACACACAAAACCCCAGACTTGGCAAGCCTATCTCCAGAAATCTGCAACCATCTGATAAACACACACACACACACAAATTGGGCAACCTTAGGTGCCATCCCATATACCCTGAGGAATGGGATTTTTCATGAGGAAAAATCTTGTGATACCATCCACAGAACAACTAACTATCCAAAGAAGGCTTTTATTCAAAAAGTACACCTCTACAAAAGGATGACATTTATTTGAAAGAGATACCTGAGCACCACAGAGGGAATTACAGCTGTCAAATAAAATTGTCCTTGGCACTTCGAGAGAAAATCATAAACAAATTATAAGCAATTCCAGAAGAAGATGTCACTTTGGAGATATTTTCCAAGAACGAACTTGGTGTTCTAACAGTTCTAGCTTCAGAAAAAGCACCATCAGAAACACCCTAGGTACAGTCCAAAGACACTGAATGAATGAACACCATATTTGAGCACATAATGTATAATCTCTATTATTACTGTAGTAAATAATCTCTCCACAGAACTACCACTATCTTTCAATTCTACAGCTGCACTTTTCAGGAACGTAAACAGTTTATCCCAGTAACTTGCCATTGCAAGAGCTATGATCAGCGTAAAACTAACTGGAGTGAACAGACACAGTCTATAGAGAAGTACCCATACGTGAACACCTCTCAATAGCCACTGTGTTTCTCATCTCTTATTCCTTCCTCTCTGATGGCTCACACACTATGCCCCTATGTTAAGGTGAAAACTAGAAACACCTTCAAACTTTGGTAAGCAAAACCTGTAACTCTACTGGATGCCAAGTAACATGGATGCAGGAGACTGGTTTTATAGCACATTTTAATATGCCTTTCTCTCTTGGACTAATCATTGTTTCACATGCAACACCTTTTTTCCTTACACATAAGTATCTTTGTCTTCCTCTCCTGTTCTCCCCCAGCCCCATATTATCCTGTCTCTTTAACAAGTACCAACTGCTTTTCTTTTAAATATGGCTGAACTGATGCATGTCTGCTATCTCTGAGCAACTGTTCTCAACTTTTATTTTGCTGCTATTTCTATTTCACACATAGGAGAGAGGCTTCTGTGCAGCAAGACTAACTTTTTCAAATATTTCAATTAGTATAATAAAGGATAATACAGACAGACCTCTTCTTGTATTTCTTTAAAGTCAAATCTGTTGAAAACCAAAGTAAAAATGTGAGACAATTAAAAAGTAAATTATGGCATAATAAAACCAGGTTCATTCTACTTTCAGAATTCTCAAACTTACAGAGTAATTTTCAATATTTTAAAGAATGTTTTAAGCATAACCAGTAAGCTTTTAAATGGTATGCCTTTAGCTCTGAATAATTAACAATGTTTAATTAGCTTGTTTTCTTGAAAACAAAGGAAGTTTCTTTTTGTCATAGATACATTCACTGAACACTAAAGAAGAAATAATGACTCCCTAAAGATGATGTCAGGATTCACACACAACAGAGAACTCAGGATTGGGACAAGCATAAGAAGACACAATATCGGGTCAATTGTACTGTCTATATTTTTCATAATTAGTTTCATGTGTGAAGCAAACCAAATATTATAAAAGAAGTAATTTTTGATCCATCAGTGGACCTAAGCAATTACAATAAGATGAGAAAGAGAACAGTTCATCAAACAGTTCATCAAACAACCAGGATTAGATTTCACTGAGGGTAGGCGAAGACTCATGCAGTAGAAATAGAAGTTCAAAGCTCTCTGTGCTTTACCTGGGAAAACATTTAGATTGTACACAGTTGTTTGTAACATTTATGAAAGACAAGTAGTGTTTATCTACTGAAAAAGAGACTTTTAAGAAGACTGAAACAGAAACCCATACATTAACAACTAAGAAACCAAGGTGTGTCTTGCTAACACAGGGATGAAAGAGTCTAGTCTCACAGTAACTTAGGTATCCACATCGCAAAATCCTTACATAAATTTACTAAATTTTGTAGGGGAAAATATCTAGGTTCTTTGTTGCATCTATTCATAAGGCAGCTGCAGTATCTCATTTTACAAGCAGAAACATAATTTTTCACTTCATGTTTAATAATAGCTCAGTTTATGACAAAATGCTCTTTTGGTAACTGCCCTTTACTTTAAAGGAGGTTTTTTTCCTGCCTTGTGGATTATAGTCCATTCATGTTTCCATGGCTAACTATTGTACCACCTCCCGGTCTCTGTTTCACCAGACTAAGCAAGCTAAACTCTTCAATTTTCTTGAGATTTACCATATTTCATTTAGCTGCTCCCATCTCAGTTGAACTCATCTTTATTAAAAGCAGATAACCAGAAATGCACCACAGTATTCCAGGTGATGTTCTGACATATGAAATTCTTGTACAATGGAATTAACACTTACCTGACTTTACCATAAATTCATCAGATCCGTAAGAACCTCCAGCTCTTTATGTTTACAGTCAAAAAAGTGTAACTTATAGCAGAAATTGTTGTTATGTTCACCTCATATAACAGACTTTCATCCCATTTTGTATTACTACATGCTTCAAAGTTACCCAGCTATAAGGTATTTTCGCATGACATCTTAACTCTTGTCTGCTCTAACACCTACTACTTTGTTTTTAGCACATACTTTGTTTTGCCAGTGCTATTAACAGAAATATTAAATCAGATAGTTTCCTGAAACATTCCTTGAAGGACGTTATTTCAACATCTGATATTTTAATTTTCAATAGTATTTGTGGCCTCACTACACATTTTTTAATCTTAATTTATAAATGCCTTCATTACTCTACAAATTAAAAACATCATAGCCTATAAATTTAGTGAAAGGACAATGAAAAAAGGTTACCCATCACAAATATGTAACTGGATTCTGACATTAACAGTAACATTTGTTCTCCATTCTGTATCTGGGAAGTTAATTTCCCATGGTTACAAAAGTCCTAGTAGGGTTTCTCTCTCTAATAATATTTCAGGAATCTGAATGTATCTAATATATCTAAATATATACTAGACCCCTGGGTGTTCTTCCAGTAGGATCTGTTTAACAGCTCTTCCACAAGTGAAGCAGCATTTGCAACTCTAAAAGACAAAGGTAGGTATATTCTGCTCTTTAAAGCATAGCATAGTGGTAACACAAGACTTTTCAAAAACGTAACAAAAACAGGTACATCCTCTTGGCTTAAGAAGATAGAAAGTATGTATCCCTCTGAACCAGAATAATTTTGAAACAAAACAAATGCTTACTGCAGTAAATATTGCCTCAGTACTAGTTTGTACTAATGTATGATCCATTGTAAAAGATAAAAAACCACATGCAATACTTTTCCGAATTGCCTGCAACTAAGGTAAAGAACAATTTCACTTTTCCTGCAAAGAAAACCAGAGCAGAATCTTCAAGAGCAAATCAATCCATTTTTCTAATTCCAAGTAAGAATCTAATTTGGTAAAAGGCTTAAAAGACTTTTATAGTTACAAAGATAATTTTAAAGTAATAAATAATAACAAAATAAGGAGTATCATACTGCTGTATCAGTAACAAAATGTACACAGAAAGCCTGAGAACTTGAAAGCTCAAGTACTGAGTTTAAAAGCCCTACCAGGGAGCTTTTGGATCATTGGCTTTTTGGACCAAATCCCACAGATATTCTTGGACCAAGTCCCATGGGCTGTTAGGATAAAGTCAAAACCCCCACACTTAATCATACAGAACAATAGCATTTGTCTCATTTTTTCAGTTCATATTAATTCCACAATGAAGTCACAAAAATGAAGAGCTAACTAGCTGTTACTGGATGAATCACTACTAAAATATACTAAAATGCAAAATTACATGTTTTACCATTGATTAAACCAAAAGGTTTTAAAGAAAGAAACAAGTACAAAGATATTTCTTCCATGGCTTATTTTTGTTTCTACTGATGCATGGCCAAAAAATGTGACAACCATGAAAAATAATACATTTTCTCCCCATTTCTCCTTCTCCACTAGAGCTGCAAAAGTTCCTTACCATTCCCAAGTTGTCTCACTATTTAACAGTTTTGTAGCTTTGTATCAATTTCAAGCAAGTTGAAAGTACAACCCCTTTGAATCTTATGTGTCACTAAAACATAGTTAATAAGAATTTGTTTTTGAGTCAACACAATAACACAATTTCTAAAAGAAAGATGCATCTACACTCCCAAATTGTCCTGGGTTAGCCCTCCAACTACTGATTTGTAAATCTTCTATTAAATGAAGTATAATATGCTGCTTGTCCTTAATGGACTAGAAAATACATTAATACTATACACATTTCACTGTGCCGAACTTGTAAAACACAGCATTACTGTACTTAGTAATGGTGAATACTTTCATAAGCAGCACGCAAATACATTACTTTGAAGGTGGTTTACTGACACCGCTATCTGTTAAAATATGACTTGGCTGCAAAGCCATTAATCCAAACCGGAATGTAGCATACCTGTGATTTCCTACAAGCACTAACTAGTAACATTTCCCAATTACAAACTCCATTCTTATGAATGCAGCAAATGAGGATGTGGAAGTGGATGAGATCTCCTTTTGGATGAGACTCTAGTCCTTGTTAAAATGTTATTACTGCAGAGCTGGTTATACATCATCATTGATATAACAATAACAGATGTCTTACTTGTGCATTCCATTTCTGCCTGCCTTTCAGCTATGATTTTACAACTTGTAAAGGATTAGAAAAAATTGCCAAAGGATTTACAAGAGACTTCTGCAGTATTATTTAGAAGACAAGTGTCATATTGTTTTTACAAACTCGTCAACTAACATAACTCTCATTCAAAGGACTATATTATGTTTTACTTTCCTAGTCTGTGAAATTATTGATTAGGGGCTAAGTTTATCAGTAAAGATTACTACATATGGTAACAGTGACAGCTAAGAGCTAGTGCTAACCATGAGGATACTGCCTAAGAACACTTATACCTGCACATAAGGAACAGCATTCTATTCTCCCAGTGTTTTTATGAATTGCACTTTGATTAGTGATTCTATAAATAGTTTTAAATAGTAGGGGGATTGATTGGAAGCAGTTTCCTTTCCATTGTTCTTTCTTGCACTTAAACAAACAGTAAGATTATAATTACTACTTAAAACTTTCTTAACCAAAGAAGTACCACTGGTGTTTCACTGTCACGAATACTGACTAGAATGGGAGTAAACAACTGACCAAAAATATGCAAAAAGTTTGGATGTGCGTATTTTTTGTTTAAAAATGTGGTTTATTTTCTCCAGTGTGCTAGCATCCTTCCCATCCTATTTTTCTTTTTTAATATCTATTTATTTTTACTAGCAGATAAAGTTTCACTAGTGTATATTGGAACTGTGGAAGAAAAAGAACTCATCTTTGCATATTTTACTTTCCTCATAAAAACTTAACCTAAATTTTGGCATGGAGGTTAATGTTAGGATTTGGGGAAGGGTTAACTCTTCAAAAATATTCTTAGAAAAGCCTTGTGGCAAGTAAAAGACACATTATGCACAGCTGTAAAGTAACAGAATAAATATTCCAATTAATTTTCAGCCTGAATTGTAGCTAGAAAACAGGGAACAGTTCTCCAGTTCCCCAAATGAGCACTCTGAAATAGCTAATAAAAATGCTGAAGACCTAGCATTTAACACTGAACCATGAATGTTACAAATAATTGTTCCAGAAATCTTAATTTTTGCCACAAATACTTACTATTATCTTCACTGGAAACTTTCTTCTTCTGAGGATTGCATAATAAAATTCTTAATCTATTCATATTTTCAGTTGCAGTTTACAAAATCAAAATTCATGCAAAATCTTTGAGATGTCATTCTTCAATTATTTTTTACCAAACCTATATAAACTCCATTCCCATTCAGTGATTAACTCACATTTATGTCTATGCAGATGGATACAGAAATCACACATCCATATCTGAGGTAGTCAGGGGAAGCCACATAACAAAGCTTGCTGGATAAGCCCTGCAAAGTAAAATAGAACACTGATAAATGAACCACCACACTGACATAGCAATCTGCTTTCTGGACCCAAGCTGGACTCACCTTGGCCAGTTCAAGGCACAGAAAGACCAGCTCACATCCATTTGTATCACTCTGTATAGATAAGAAAGTTCAGTTCACTTTATTACACAGAAGTTTTCCTAAAATTCGTTTTTTCCTAAAAATTACTAATTAGTTTAAAAATTCCTAGTAATGCAAATTCTGAATTTCACTTAGATGTGGTAAATCCAAGACGCATAAGAAATTAATCAGTTTCTATCTTTAGAAATTAGGCCTAGGTGGCACACCAAACATAATCATCAGAACAAAAATCAGTTTAAAGATAAGAGCTGTCATGTATAGATAGTATGCAATATTTTTACAAGAAAAGCAAGTATTCTGTCCACTGACACTAAGTCTTTCTCTGACATCTCTAATAACTGGGGAAAAACGACATAAATACTAGTTCTGGGAGTCATCAGTTGCAACTGCATGATGACTATATACAGCACTACTCACAACTCAGATAAAAACTTCAGTTGTTTAAAGGCTACTTACAATTGACAGTAAAAGTAATTAACCACGAAGAATCTAGTAAGAGTCTGTATTTCTGGATGGTTTTAAATTAAGACCTAAGTATATTTTCGGGTACCATTTGGTCTCAAAATGATGCTCACTAATTCAGGTGCTGAATTATAAGCAGCAATTAATGAATGAAACACCTAAAACATGTATTATGCAAAAAATCAGACTAAATGATCATGACGATTTTCCTTCCAAATTTGAATCAGAAAGAACATTTAAATGTATTGGCAAAGTAGATTAGATTTTAAACTCACTTTGAATGCAACTGCTTAAAGAGAAAAGCAGGAGTTAGGGTTTACATACATAATACAAATACTATCAAATATATTGCTTACAATGTTAGAACATTAAATATGGAAATAGCAAACTCATTTTCAAAAATACCTTTTTTTCTTATATTGCATCATCTGGTAAGCTCTTTTATTGCTTTGAGCAGTCTCATCACTTGCCTTGAAAGACAGCCATGCAACATGGCAGTAGTCTACATTTTAACTTACCCTTAGGGACTACTTAACCTCTTGTTTTACTTTTTTCAGAACAAAGCAATGGTAAGGATAACCAAGAGATGATATATATGTCATAACTATGTAAAGGTCAACAAGGTTTAAACACATTGGGTTCTACTCATAAATATTTGACTAATGGGAGTGTATTTTTCATCTTAAACCCTAAGATTGGCATCTCAGTATGCAGCAAATTATTCTGACTGAACATGTACTATACATGGTTCCCAAGCTGAATTTCTCCAGATATGTGCCTGAATGCCGATGTCAAAAATCAAGAACTGGCAATAATTCTTCTCTTACCATTCCTTACATTATAAAGATAATTGACTACATCAATATGAGTCATGTAATGTGCCCAATTCTGATCTTGCTTACATCAGCATTAAATGGTTTTGGATTCACACTAGAGTAGTTCAGAGTCTGGTTCTATACAATTCATTACTAACCAAGTGGAAGCTTCATTTAGTTTATAGAACAGAAAGAATAAACTAGTTTTATTACAGGGGAACAGGTGACCTCGTTCAGGACTGCCTAATTTTAGGCAACCTACATTGCCTCTTCACATATCCTTGAAGCAACTGGTTTTAGTGCTACTGTACACATTTGCATAACAGAAATACACTCAAAAGCTTTCCTCCTTGACAAAACAAGGAAACCAAGGAAAAAGAAAAAAAACCAAAACCAAACCAAACCAACAAACAAACATCCAAACAAAAAAGTGCACCAATAATCTTTTCATAATTGAAAAGAAAATTGCTTTGATGTGCAAAGAAGTAATTAATGGCTACTACTTACTACTCTATGGAATTATATACTTTTATATTTCAATTATTTAATGCCTCATGTAATGCATCTGTATCATCTCCTCTCTTAATTTTGAACTGAAAAACAACAGATCTGAACAAGCAGCCATGTGATTTCAAAGAGAAAGTCATCATATAAACCATTAATATTTTTCTTCCTAAAAAAAAAGAGGTGAGGAGGAACCTAGACAACAATTTCATACATTTACATGTTTTCCAGGCTGTTGGATTAAGCAGGTTTTTTCCCCTAAATTGGTATGGCTTGAGTTAGATTTAAAATCTGTTCCCAGAGGAGGCTGATAAATGGATTAAAGTGGAACATAAATTCCCTGTGTCACCCAGTCCCTTAAACCTTGATGTCAGTAACATGCCTAATAATTCCATTATTATAAATGTCAAATATGTTTTACATGTGTTAGAAAGAATAAATGGGTAACAGAAGAAATGGAAGACTCAAGAAACTGTAATGCTATTACAACATTCCATGAAAAAATATCTAATATCTATATTACAGTGTTCACCCATTAGTTTTGGATTCTTATTTTCTCGTATTTTGCACACTAAATCCTCTACTGTGAGAGATAGACCGGTGTATTCATTGTGCTACACATACTTTGCTTTCCCTTTACGGTGCTGCTTCTATAAGCTAGCATAACAGACTGAAGAGTAAGCAAAGGCAGAATAAAAACTCACAGTGTGATTTTTTTTTAGTAGCTAATTTAAGAAACAGCACACAGGAATCTTGCTTAGAAAACAGGAGAATTTTTATTCTACTCAGCAAAATGAAATGTCTCAGCTGAAGTAGTGTTTGCACTGGATTTTAAGAAAGATGTTGCAAAGTACAGAGAGCAAAAAAATGACAACCCTTTCAAAAAAATACTTACAAGAAAGGATTGAAAGAACTGGGCTTGCATACACTTCCAAAGAAAAATGGGAGACGTGGATCAGCATTACAATAATCCTGAAACAAGTAAAAAAGCCAGTGATTTATCATTTTCCCATTTCCTCAAAATATACAGAGAAAAGTGCTTTCATTTGCAATCCATAGGCTTGGAATTAAATATAAGAAACAAGCTTTCCAAGTTCAAGTGGAATAAAATACTGGAATATATTACCAATGGAGACTACAAAAACCTCATTAGGGAAATCTACAATAACGAATTAGAAACATTTTGGTATCAGACAGTGCAGTTATATTTGATACTATCACATACCTGATCAGGTTGACTACATGATCTCAAAGCTAGCTGCATTCAACATTTCTCTGATTTTGTGGTAATGCATTCAAAGGATATTCCAATACTGTAACAGGAAAATATTTGATGCGTAATGAGAGGTAAGAATTTTTGGATAATAAATAATATAGCATTAAGCATTTTAGAAGAAAAACAGTGAAAGAAACCCCAGCTATTTCATATAATTCCATTAATATAAGGTGACAATAGAAATTTCACAACTAGGGGGAAAGAAAATAATCACCCTTAATCTACTTCTGTGTCCCTCCTCAAAAGCTTATCTGATCTAAAATAATCCAAAGTTCCCTAAAAATTGTTATATGCCTGAAAGTTCCAGAATTACATATAATAAAGTCCTAATTTTCAGGTTAGCTAATCATACATGGCTCCTACTGAAGTCAAAACAGCACTGGTCACTCACTGCAAGCTATACCTTGCCTGTTTTATTTTCTTGTGTGGGTGTAAAAGAAGGGAGGCAGAAAAAAAGACACAAACTAACACAACAGCACACAAGCCTACAAATTTAAGTTTATATTGCCAGTTGTTAGGCCATGGATAAATCAACAGGTCAGAGAGTTCATGGGAATCTGTTCTCTCTTCCCAATTCATTCTTAGGCAGAATTTGTTCCTCTTTCAGAGATTTTGTCAGAAAGCAATAAAGCACAACACTGGAGCTAGTTTTAGGCTTGTACTTACCTTTCTATTTGAAATTCTTCTGGATGTAAGAAGAGATACAGACAAGCTACCCAGTTACTCTGAGGTACTATGTTTCTGACAAGTTAATAAAAATAACTGAGGCAATTCAGCAGAGCTTTGCTGTCTCATAATAATGTTTGAGAAATATACTACAAAATTATAAAATTTTGCTACTTAGCAAAAAAACCACAATGCAATCTATCATTAAGTATTCTTGTTATTTCACTAGTTGCATTAATGCCTTAATTTTGATTTATTTACACATTGTGACATCACTGTTGTCACTGGGAAACTTGTATATTGTACCATGCATTTTGATGTACCTCATTTCAGTCCTTCTCTTTATCTATATTACAAAACAGTTCCTAATTTGTACTTTCCCCTCCTTTGCCTTACTTACATAGAAAATAGTGCATCTCTTCTGTACTTAGTTCTAACTCTTAAATTCAAAAGTTGGTCTCACTTATTCTTTGTTGACATGCCAACTGTCCGTGTCATACATATTAAGCATTACCACAGCATCTTATTGAATAAGCACAAGCAAGAAAATATATACTAGTATATGTATTTCCAAAACATACTCTCCTCTCCTCCATGTGTATTTTTGTATACTTCTGTGCATGTGTGTATATATTTTTTAATGCATATATATATGTGTATAAGAGAAATTAAGTTTGAAAGATTTAGCCCAAAGCCGTTCACTGATTTGGGTTCTCCAGTGGAATACACCCAGGACCTGATTTTTCAGAGTACTGTGTTCAGTACTCTGTCTGTTCAAGGTTCAACTTTCATTAAATTCAGTTCCATTGATAGTGCTTAGCATTTAGTGCAAAGATGCTCTAAAATGTAAACTTGTAGCAGAACATATGTAGGATAATCACATTGCTTAATGACTGGCACCTAATTTAGAGGTCTAATTTGTGAGGTTAATCCCTCAAGGCTCTGCTACCATCAAAAGAGAGAGGTAGCCTTGCATCCCTATTTCCTCCCATGTGTTGGCACTTATATTTTCAAGGCTGTTCAATGAGCTGAATTCACAGTTGATTTAGATGAAAAATAATAGTTTTATGTGGGTTTTTTGCATGTTTAATTTTCAGCTGGTTCAGCTGATCTGTCTGACCATGTATGCACACAATCAGCAGCAGCAGTACAAGTGCACAGGTGTACTCTGGAACTGGCCAGAGCAGATTGGGATGATCTCTTTGGCCAACAGCTTATGGCAGTAGTGTAATTAAATTAGATGCATGGCACAGAATAACACGCCTATTGTGTCAAAAAAAAAGGCCACGTGGAAAGAAAATTCCATCAAATGACGTCTAAGCTTACATAAAAGGTCCACAGAGACAAGGACAGAATCCATACTAATTGAGTAGCCGTCCAGTTATCTTTACACTTAAATTTTCTTTCTACAGTTCCTGCTTCATTCAACCAGTACATATTCCAAATCCTGCAACAAATAAGGCAGGAGTGTTTCAGAAAAGAATCTAACTCATCACATGACTACAGTTTTTCTATACCATGAATGAAGCTGAAATCCCTTGGGGAAAAAACAGTATACAGTAGTTAATGCAGTATTTTAATAAATATAGACAAAGAGGCAAAATTTACTTTAAAGAATTGAAGTTGAAACTAGAAAGGTATTTTCATACACGTGTCTGCATCTGACTACTGAGAGCTTAAAAATCCAAATTCAAATTCCAGAAATTTCATCATGTGAAACTACAGTAAAGTCAAGTGGTAGGGTAAGAACACTTTGGGCATGTTGCCATTCCAGTTATAGAAATTGATTTTTAAATAACTCATAATTCTCAAGAATCTTTTACATCTTGTTACAGAAAATACATAAACATGCAGCTAAGAACCATAAAAGTGGCCCAAGTCCATTAAAATTTATAGACTTTCTACTGACCATAGATCAGGCCCCATGAGTATAAAGCAATGATCTCAATATACTGTAGCAATGCACTTTTTTCTTTTTTTTTTTTTTTTTAAGTACTTCAACAAGCAAATAAGTATTTTACAGAAACATATATCTGGTATAATAATAGTACAGAAAACTAGATTAATTTGCTTATTTGCTTCAATGACTTCGTAATTATGAGGAACAAATCTGTAAACAGAGAAGGAAAACAATGCCTGCCTTTTTTAATTGGTATTCTGCTATGTATAATCATTCTATTGCTGTCATGTTCTTCACATTGTTGTGGTATCAAGCAATCCCACGTACACTTTTAGGGAAAAAAACCTTAGGGTGACTTACCATCTTGTGAAATGACAAAACAATTAATGTTTAACAGTGATGCATAGACTAACTGTTTCTTTTTTGTTTGTTTAATACATACTGAAGGTATGTATAAACATACCATAAACATACAAACATGGTTTGTTTCACAATACAATCACTTTCAGAAAGTATATTAAAACCTATGGATATAAACTAGAACATAAATTGAGGGTTCTCCTTTTTTATGAGGTAACAACTGTATCCTGTGGAGGTGTTTATTAGACCAAGTTAACTGGAAGCATGATCGAGATTTTCATTCAATGAAAAAATGTCAAATAAGAAGAGCTGAATTCCACAAAAAAAAAAAAATCACATAAAATAGATGAAATGACTGAAAAATACTTGTAGAAATGTGTGCAACAAACTGAATGAGGCAAGACTAAAAACATTAGAGAACTTTACCTAGCGCCCCAATCAGTGGCAAATGAGACTCTAGCTTTAGCACAGATCCCAACAATAGCATCCACAATCAACAGATTGGAAAATATATGAGTGCTAGCAGTCTTTTCATTAATTTTGTTACAGAAGGCAATATGGACCAGAGATTTTGTCTATGAAGAAATGGTGTGATAAAGAGATAGCTGCATGTAAGGCCATAAAAGTTAAATCAAAATTTGCACTTTGTGCATGAACTGACTCCTCATTAATATCATACTATAATTACCTATCCTCAAAACATAGTTGCTTTAAGCTCTGTGGAGAATAATGAATGGTATTTTAACTCTGAACTTAGCTGTAAATCACACGATGCAATCATCTTCTTAAAGTAATAGGAGACACATACTAATATCACACACTACCACCTAAAACAAAGTAAAAAAACAATGGACCAAAAGTCCATTACCTACTGTCCTACACCAACTGTGCCCAAGACTACCTACAAGGAAGGATGGTCATTACTGGAAGTCCTCTGCCAGGTATTTTGCCCTGTCTCCCTGTCTTTATTTTCCCCCAATAGGTTACATGTCCTCTTCATTTTTTCCCCTCATTTGTCATTCCCAGCTGTTTGTTCTTCCCATAGTTTTGTTCTCTTTACTTTCTTTTCAGAAGGAAACTTTGTTTATATAACAGACAGACTGGAAACCAACCTCAAGACAAAAATCAAGAGCAGCTGCCTCATGCAGATACCACGGAAACATCTAAGAACCAAGCAAGCACATAGTAACTACATCCTGAGAACAATTCCTCCAGCATCCAACCATTCGTAGCTCTCAGTCTCCTTGAGCCAAATGTAAATTTAAGTTTTTCACACCTTTTATTTTTCTTATGTATTTCATCCAGTTGCTTATTGGATTTATGCAAACCTCCACAATCTTCTTACAATATAGATGTTCACAACTTAATTACGGATGGCCTGATGTTTGATACAGGAAAACTGGAAAGGGAGTTTGATTGATAGAAGAAAGTATTTAATGGACTCTTTCTGCTAGGAACCATTCTTTTTTCTCACTGGATTTTTGAATGCTTCATTCAAATAGTTCTGTATTAACTAATTTAGGCTAAGAGTGGCTTATACTTTGCACACAGAACTTCTCATCTATGTTTTGCATTGCACCCTGAAAAATGTTTCCCTGCAGCAGTTCACATCTGAGGGCTGCTACCTCCCTATGACAGCATGGTATTAGCTCCTCTCAGTTTCAGTGAACCTTCATATCAGAAGGTAATTTGCTTTTTTAAAAATTTATTTTGAAATCTACAAAGCCTTGATCCAGTAGGAGAGACCACAAAATATAATACATACATCAGATGTTTGTAGTTTGGTCCATAGACTGCTAACTTCATATTGCAGTTCTAACCTATTGTTCTGTGCATTGTAGACCGAAGTGTCATTTATTTTAAAAAAATCAAGAATATATATATTAGTGAACAAGTGAAATGAACAGAGTTATAGATAGCAGCATTAAGGTTTTTAAAGACACGTTCACTGGAAATTTTCCCACAACAAAGAAAAATGTTTGTTTGCTTGTTTGTTTTTAAAGAAGCACTACTGATTGTTTCTAAAGAAGCAGTAGTAATGGTAGTGAAAGACCATTTAATTATTTTCTTTTAAATATATTTCTAAAGAAAAAGCCATAATTATCATCTTTGGAAAGATAAGGGAAAATACCTTTTCTATGATTCAGGAAAATTATATCCTTATGGGCCTTTAAAGCAGGTATCAGATTGAAAGGAACACCCTCTTCCCTCCCAAACATACATATCTCCTACTACAGTCTTTGACAGAGCTAAAGAAAAAGAAGTATCTTTACATTAACTAATACTCCTCTTCAAAAGAATGCTCTTTTTTCAATTTCATGGATTATTTTCTGGACTTAGAGTGAGGAATGGAATCTGTAATTTGGCTTAGGTTCACTGCATTTTCTTTTACTGCAGGGTAATTAATGAGTTTCAAACACTTTTATTTAGGCCGTAGTATCAGAAACAGCTGTTCCTAGGAAGGCTTCTGGTTCCAAACAAAACTCATCAAAATTCACAGAGGATCATGTAATAGAGGGTTCTTTGAGCATTCTCAATCAGAAATCAGTTTCACAAATATTTCTAAATTATTGACCTTGCTGACATACCCACGCTATTCGCTCTTCAGTGAAGTTCTAGATTTTGTACTCTTGCAATAAACAAGTCGAGTTGTAAAGTTTCTGGCTAAGATGCTGAAAAACCCTCAAAATGTTGAAAAACCCTGAAAAACCCTAAAGCTTTCAAGAGAGAAAGCAAGGGAACAGAACCCAAAGTCTATAAAAATAAAAAAAATTGTTAATCCATCGTTTTAAGAGCCTGAAACCTCAAGGACTCCAGCAGCCAGCCAGCATACCAAAAGGCCACCCAGCACAGAAACTAAGGCTTGCAAATTTTGAAGTAAATCCAAACACAAACTTGGATGGTTTTCCCCTAAAATTTAGCAAGAGCCTTCACCCTATGCCTCTGCAAGGTTGCAGGCCCTGTCCACATCAGCAGGTCTGCTGCTGCAGCTTTTATTTTCCCTTTAAACATTAACAGTCATTCCAGGGTGATGAAAAGGGCCTTGAAAATTACACTTTTAAACCTAACACAGCAGGGCGCGCAACCCGCGCCCCAGTGCAGGCGCTGCCGCACACGAGAGAGATCCAGGGCCTTGGTCTCCTCTGCCCGCTGCGGGCCGGGGCCGGCGCCCCCGCCAGCTCCTTCCGCCCTCGGAGGCGCCACAGCGGCTCGTAGGAGCGACTTGCGTGGCACCAAACAAGGCACATCCCCAGGCGTGAGGCTGCCGCCGCCCTACTCGGCCAGAGCGGCCCGAGAAAGCACGGCGACCCTACCTGGCGGGAGACGCGCACTCACGCCCAGCGGAGCGGCTGCGCAGAGGCGGGCGGCGCGGGATGGCCTCTCGCACCGCCCCCCTCGCACCGCACCGCCCCGGCCGGGGCGCGGGGCGGAGCTGCGGGAAGCGGCCGCCGCGGCGGCTCGTGGCTGCCTCGGCGCTGGGCGGGTAGAAAAGGGTGCCCCGGGGTTGCCGCGCTTCCTCGCCCCGCCATCACTAGCCTTCTGCCTCTCGCCGTCCGGCGCAACCCGCGCCCCTCCCGCCGCTTCCGCGCAGTCCCGGCGGTGCGAGGCATGAAGCTGAGCAAAGCCCAGTACGATGAGATAGCCCAGTTCCTGGGGCACGTGCAGCCCACCCGGCAGAGCCTGAGGAAGCTGAAGGAGAAGTTTCCTAGGTAAGTGCTTCCCGCCTTCCGGCGCGGGGCCCCGGCGGCCCAGCCCCCGGCGGCGGCCTGCGGGCTCGCTGCGGACGGGCGAGGGGCCGCGGGGGCCGCTCCGCCAGCCCCACCCGGTGCCCCAGTTCAGATCCCACATGGTACAAAATCACCAGCACACGCACACAGTCGTCGATGGCAAGCAATAGCTCGCTGAAGCTGCCGCTGGGAGCAGAGTACTGCTCCACCCTCCGTGACCTGTGGAGTTGGCACAAAATAAAGAACGCTTCCCCCGGCGTCCCCGACACGCGTCCAAGTGAAAGCTCTCGGGGCCCTTCGTGAGTCTCTTTCCCACCAAGCAGGTCTTCTGATGTGAATGAAGCCTTAGGGCTCAGGGCAAACTTCTGTGGCTGAGGCCAAGTGTGGAATCTGCTGCAGTACCATTGGCCCTGTTGCCTGGGGAGAAGGGACTTAATGGATCCATAATTCTCTACTTGCTACTGCATTCCATTTGAAACTGGAAAAGGGATCATCTTACCTGTGGCCATTCATGTGCTTCCTCGAAGCCTGAGCTGTGTTCATAATTGTCAAAGATATTTGCAATTGACCATGGGCTAGGATGGAAAGGTGTACGTGACAGGATGTGTTCCATGCACCAATCATCATTGCTAAAATTTACTACCAACTGCTACAGAGTTTTAAGGGATGTTGCAAGATTTTTCACTTTCTTTTCAGGTTTGGGGGAAGGAATGCTAGTGCTGAATTGGACAGGAAGGCAAATTGGGTTCTGTGGGGAAAAGAGTGGTGCTGTCTCTAAAATCACCAGAAATAATACAGAAAAATGTAGGGGGTTAGATACTGTACCTTTTGTGAGAGAGAGAAATAAGAAAAACAGAAAATCATTCACATGCTTCCTGAATGAGCCTTGCTAGTCTTAACCACAAGAGTGGTGGAAGAAACTGATGCTTTGTGTAACTTACAGTAAGTGGATGAAGGACCAACATCAACTTAGGCTTTTAAACTGTCCAGTAAAATCTTTTCAGGAAAGTGTAATGTAAAAATCAAGCTGAGAGAATTGCCCTAGAAGTGATTCTAAGGCATTGTGGTTGGCTCAGGTAGTGCATTGAGTTTCATTCTGGGAACTCAGCTCACCTTGCACGGCACTTCTGCAACTTAGGAAACCACTTACTGTGCCAACATATGTTTAAGGAGCTTAGACTTGGCTTTATCACTTTGGTGCTAATGAAATTTGGAGAGAGAGTTTGTGTGTATTTGTGTGTGCATGCATCAGTATGCATGCGAAAATGCACATGTTGTCTTTTTCTACTTCCCTTATAAAGTTGTCTTGAAAGAACCTTAGAATTAGGGCTGGTTTTCCTGGTCAGACACTATTTTTAGGAACCTGTTTCCAAGACAGATCCATAGGCACACAAGTGTCTGTAATACGGAAAATAAATTTATCCGAAAAAGATTGGGCTTTTCTGACACGTTTTTTTTCTGACACTCACTTGATGCTGCAAGAGATCCATTGAGTCCTCTGTTCAGAATTTGATGACTCCTGAACAATTATGTACAACTAACAATGTAGGGTTATTTAGGAAAATAATTGTATTTCTTTTCTAAAGCAGGTGGCTCAGGTGTAGCAAACACTGAAAAGTGAAGGTTAGCTGTAGTAGTTACTTCCACACTTAGGTGGCTCAGCTCATACTCTTACTTTGTTATTCACATTATGTTATGAGAATGCCCATTCTGGGAGAAGGCTAAAATTTTCTATGTGAGTGATGAATTAATTGATAACTTTTTTAAAAAATCCCTGGTTTAAGTATATTTTGAGGACGTCTGCACATCTCCTTTCTGTGAATGTAATATTTCTTTGTTGTCTCTTTGTTTATTTCTCATAGCAGGTCAGATGCAGAAGATAAATAATACATTCCAAGGCCACTGCTTGCCTTAGGAAGCAAGGTGTATTGAAATAGATACATGTCATGGTGTGGAAAACAGGCATTCTCTATAATCTTTATCTTGTAAAAGAGGCCAGCTGCAGAGATTTGTAGACTTGTATGCCATCTTAAAGGGGAGGCTTTTTCAGTGATATGTCTTATAATTGTAGAGTAAGTAAGTTTCTTATAATCTACAACTTTTGTTATTCTCTTCTATGACAAGAAGGGTCTGATTGGACTTTCTGGCTGCTTTTTTTCCTTTATGAAAGCCAGAATCAAATAAAGCCTCTCCACCTGCCTCAAGTTTCTCATTCAGTCTTTTTAAGAAAATATTCCAGAATATGTCATGGTGCCTGTAGTGTGATGAAGGTGTCCATAGGCAGTTTCTCATTATTATATGGTAACAGTTGCTGATTCAAACTGGAAAGTACTAACATCCATAATAGCTGCTTTCACCTTGCACTTTCAATCTTTCCCCGGGAAGGATTGGTATTCCATTCCTAATGCAATACATAAATTGACAATTTTCAAATATTTCTGGTTCCTACTGCCTCATAGATCTTGAGAGTCTTTGGATTTCTGCATTAATCTGCTCAGGTTTTTCCTGATACTGTCTTATCTCTTGGTTCCTCCCTCAGCTGTTGTATTTCCTGAAGTCTTATATTTTATGCTCCTAATTTGTATAAAATATTTTTCATGCTTTGTGAAAGGGCCTACTCTTGTTCTGCGAGTTCTCCCTCAGAGTAAGTTGTAATTTCTATAGAATAATTGCCACAACTTAATATATAGGTATACTGAGTGGTAGCTGCCAACCTGACCTGTGAATATAAATAAATTTTTAACAGGGTAGTTTGTGCTTTACTGTTATTGAACTGCTTCAGCAGGTGAGATTATTACTTCAAAAGAGTATTGTCTTGTGACTTATTAATGCCAAAACTCAAAATTAGACTGCTTCTTGTACTGTTTATAAGTATTTTTAGACAAGCTTTGGGAATTCTTATATTTTACAACCCTGTAACTTTACAGATAACATGGATTTAGTCTACTTTGCTTAAAATCCAGTTATTTTGCAAAAAGCTGGTTATCCAATTGCTGTTCTTTTTCTGTGAGTGCTGTGCTTTGTATTTCATGCTTGGCAATTACCAATGTATTATTCATTTCTTTATTCTTAAGGTATTTGTTACATTCTTAGCAGTTGTCTCCTAACATGTTCCCATTTAACAGCAGGGTATTTGGATGACCTGAGGATTATCAAAATGTGATTTTGAGCACTAAGCACAATAAATCTCTGCTAGTATTGGATCACTGAGTCATAGTTCCTTTGATCTTTTTAACACATACGCCGCTGGACTGATAATTCTGTATATTCAGTGTTGTGCTTTTCTGTTGAAGTGTACCACCTTTTATGCTTTGTTTCTCACCTGAATTTTTTTATTTGCTAATAATTTGTGGTTTTCTTTGTTACTTCTGTATTAGATGCATCTGCTTTCCCTTCAGCTTTGGACTCATGTTCCTCTGAGATACTATTCTCTGTGAGAGCTAATGTCTAAATTGAATGAGCTGGTTGTGGAAAATGTAGGTTATTGCAGGAAGTGTTCTGAGAAAGGTAAAATCTTTTTTTTCAGTGTGTGTTTCTCTCTTAAATGGTAGTTAGAACTGCCTAGAAGTAGAATCTTGTAGATAGAAATCACCTTAGCACTGCTTATTTATAGTGATAAGATGTTAGACCTTTAAACTTCCACCTTTTTTCAAAGACTGTTTTAACCTGTCCTGAAAAGTCCAACTTCTAAGAGTTAAATTCATACCCAAGCTGATGTTCTAGTACTTCAGTTTAGTTGTTTATTGTTTTAGTTGTTTCAGTTTTTCTGTATATGGCAGAATACATTGTTTATCTCAGAAACTTTTTCTTGCACTTATCAGTAGAACATGATTGACTAATGAGTAGACCCTTCTTAAATATATATCTTGTATGTATTTTCCTGTTCTTCATTGTATCCAATTGTGATTGAATGTTGTAGTTTTCTTGACTGAATCTTTGTGTTGGTTTAAGACAGTTTAAAGGGGAACACTCTTAAATGAGTTTTTTGCCTTTGTTTTTACTGATCCCTTTCCACCAATGAGAAACAAAATATGAGTAGATACAAGTGAAAAAACAAAAGTTTACTAACAAGCAAACCTGTAAAAAGCAAAAAATAACAGTAAATAATCACTAGATACAAAATTGCTAAATCTCACCAGTGCCCCCAAAACAAAGACCCAAACTGGTGGAAGTACCCTTTCCAAGATGGTGCCCGCCATGGGTGACTGTGTGTAGGGAGACAAAGGCAAAATTGCATCAGACCCTCCCCTGAGATGGCGCCTTCACAGGCAATCGCGCAGTCTGGGAGACAAAGGGAAAGGATGGCGGCAAAGCCTCGGGAAGGCACAGCTTAGGGAGTGCTTCTAGTGGCAAATGAGAAGGGCTGGTGCATGTGCGGTCAGCACCACTGCCCGCCAGACTCCATGTTGGTGCTGATGTTCTCCGAACTGCGGGTGTGCTGTGGAGGGAAAAATCGCTCTGTCAGCACTGACATGGGGTGACTGGGCCCCAGGGACCGCTGGGTTTGCGAAGTTCGCTCTGAAATGGGTTTTGATTGTGAAGTGCAATTTTTATGAGTGGATATTGTTGCAAGCCCAGGAAGAAACTCCAACCAACCACCCAAAGCAGCCCCTCCAGAGTGGAGCCTCCTCTTTCAGTGAATGCTGCCAGCAGAGAGAGGGTTCCTCGCTTCCCAGCTCCAACTTAAAAAGGGACTTCGGCAACGCCCCCTCTGCCCTAAGATTCCAGTTCTGGATCGCTGGGTCTTAAAGAGGCAGTAACAATTTTTGAGCACAGATAGATATGGAGTACAATAACATTTTGGGTTACCCGCGACATTCTTCCTCTGGTTGCTACCAAGCTTTCTAATGATGTAAGCTTTGATGACCCAATTCATTATGATTCTGTCTTGGGTTTCTTTTAGTGTGCCCTTTTTTCTGGCTTGGTTCTGTTCCAAGTTTTTGAGTTTCTTACACCAGGTTGTGCTTGAATTGGAGATTTCAGAAGATTTCTTATGGTTCAAATTGTATCAGTAGCCTTGAGCATCTTTAGTGATTCCAAAACCCATGCTTTTCAAGTTCTTGCACTGAGCTGTTGTGAAACATGTTTCAGTCCATTGAGGAGTGCTGTACTCTTCCACAGCACAATTTGTGTAGTTTGCACTGTTTCTCTTCCTTTTTTCAAGTTGTTAAACAAACTTGGTACCTCTAGCCCAACTTTCCTTTTGATAGCTTCACTTGTCTTTCTTTAAAAGAAGCATTTGTTTGTGAAACTATTTAAGTGTAAACTGTGTTACAGAGATTTTCAAAGTATTAGTATGTTTATCAGCTGCTGTGTGCAGTTTTTCACTTTTCTTTTGTGCGTCTGTTAGAAGAAGTACCATCCTGTTTGTGTCCCTTTTCTGAAAACTTACTTCTATGTGCTCAGAAGGAGCAGAAAGGTAAGGGAACCTGGCATAAATGTAAGAGGGGTACTTCTAAAAATTTTTCTTCCTTTTTTTTTCCCCAGAAAGCAAGAGGAATATATGATGCACAGCTTCATATTGATATACTTGAGTATGGCTGTTTGGTTTTAATGTATTTAATGTATATTCACATTTGATTGTTGGAATGCACACTCTTTGTTCCCACAGCATATCCAGGGATGCACATTCCTCTACATTCATGATCTCTGTTCTTTGTTACTTAATATCACTTCAGGCTTACACACATTTTCAGTAATTTCATTTGCTCTTTCTCCAAATTACTGACAGCTTTATTAAATGACACCAGGCCTAGAAAGCATCTCAGCAAGATCTTAATTTTAAAAAAATGTATCTGCACAGTAATGCCTTACAATGTAGATTAAAAAAAAAATCTGTTTATTATTTACTCATTTTTATCACTTTCTCTGTGATGATTCATATTGAAACAAAGGCCTTAAAGAAGTTTAAATATATGGTATCAATGTTATTTCTTTTGGCAACTGCTTAAGACTGAGGAAGCATTTTTTCTTCCTCTTTTCCAGTGTCATTGTTGCCTCTGGTTTTGTTTTTTAGAGTTGAGGGTGGATAGGCCTCTCATTTTCTCTTCAAGCAAATTGTATTTACAAGGTAATACATGCTTCTTTGTGAATCATTTTATTCTACTTTTGTACAGTTGCTTAGATTATCAAGCAGTTCTTATGAGCCCATGATGGTTGCAGAGAGAAGCAGGAAGGGGGAACTACTCTTTTCTTTCATCCCTCTTTTTCCTTTCCATGTTCTGGTGTCTGGAGCCTGCAGATTGAGTCGAGGTGGAAGGAGAATTTTTCATGCTCTGCTCTGGTGCTCTTTGGAGCTGCTGTTACCTGAGAACGCAGAGTGGCAGTGAGGCTCATGAGCAGAGTGCAGAGAGCTGCCTGCATGGCTGGCAGAGCTCTGGGCTCTGAACTCAGGCACAGGATTATTAGACAGGAAGTTTGTATCAATGAGCCGGCAGCCTACTGCTATGTGACTCTTCAGTTGCACTCTCTTCTGTCTAGAAAGGTTCTTGTCATAGCAAACCCAATATTATTCTTATAACTTCCCCTGCTCTCCCTGCTCTTCTGAATAGTTGAGTAATTACTTTGAAAAGCAGAAGAACTAGGCTGTTTTTTATTACTCTGCAAGCACTGATCTAGGAAATCTCTTTTAGAAAGCTGCCTTTGTGCCTGTGAGTGCTAGAAACTTACTTTGAAAAAAACCAAACTTTAAAGGCACATTTTAAACTCCCTCTGTTTTTCTGTATTCACACTACTTAATGACATAAATTCATGCTCTGCCTGTATAACCAATCTCATCATGTGGCAAATGCTTTGTAGCAGTGTACTGTCTTTAAATGTTCTGGAGGATTTAACAAGAGTATCAATGAAATAGTAGAATTTTTTTGGGTTTTATATTTTCTTCTTCTTTTATGTTAGACTTCAGAGTAAATGAAGTTTGACACAGTTTGTTTTTGTCTACTCTATGTAACAAAAACCTTATCTAATTTAAAATTTGTTACATACTTGAAGCTGCAGTAAACCTCGCAAGTATACATTTTGCTAATGAGAGATGAGAAAGATGTCTTGGCTCATTAATTGAAAAGAGAATTAGCAATGTACAAGTTTCAAGAAGTGACCTACAATAAAATGTAGCATATGTGAAATAAAAATTAACTGTGCAGAGTAATTATATGAACAACTGATATTGTTCCCTTTGGAAAGATGTTCTTGCTATTGAACCCTTGGTAGAAAACCTACTATATTACAGCTTTGATAGGCTGAACCAGCAGGCAGTTTCTCTTTTCACTTAAATGTCACTGAACAAGCCTTAAAGAACTTGTAACTGGTTGGATTTGGTATGACTTGCTAAAAAACTGTTTGCTTGTGCTATGACCTTAAATAGAAAGGATACCAATCCTTTCCTGTAATATGAAGTATTGTGCAACAGAAATTAACAAAATCACTGTATAACTCAGAAAAAATTTATCTCCTTTAGTATTCATTAAATTAAACAGAAGGTACTTACTTAAAAGTTAGATATTGATAGCAGTGGCAGCACTCAGAGTAGAATGGAAAATACAGTTTTGCTCATGTTTGTGGCTTTCCCAATGCCAACAGACAGGATTTAGGCAGAAAACTTACATTGGCACATGTAAATACTTGGTTTTCAGAACATGGTTGCTTTATTTTGTTTGACGAGATAGAACGGGGTTTTTTTTAGTTGTTTGTATGTTTCCTATTAATAAGAAAGTGGATGTAATATATAAGTTCGTGTCAGCATGAAAGTTAATTTTGAGGGAAGTCCATCATAGTTTTCTGTCTCATTTTTTATAGGTATAACCCTCCTCTTCCTTACAAGCACTCCCATGTATGTTGTCCATCCTAGCAAAATACAAACCTATTTTAAATGTTAGTCTTGAAATTTTCTTTGAAATACACAAGGAATGTTTTCATTTTCTTAATTCTTATGTACTAATAAATCTCTTCCTTCTTTCTTAATATTTTCCCCTTCCAGTTTGTGAAGTGCTACCATATGGGAGTACAGTTCATTTCATAAAAAAAATAATTACACAGGACAGAACTTACTACACTTGTGAAATTCATTTTGGCTGAGTAAAGGGAAACCTTTTTTGGCCTTGAGGAATTTATACAAACCACTTAGAAGCCAATTCTATATCCTTTGAAGATTTGATGGTGAAATACAATGATTGGAGGGGGCCTTTTAAAGCAGACGTGGAAACTAGTTCCCTATAATTTGAAAATGCATTGTGAGTCTGTTGGAGCTGTTAAGTGCTCTTGTTTAATTCAGAAGAAAAGAAAGAAAAAGAGAGAGAGGGGGAAAAAAGAAACAGAAAAAATACAGAGAAAAGCGAAAACAACAGGAAGAAAAGAGAAAAATGTAGAAAAGAGGGAAAAGAGATAAAATGCAAGAGAAAAAGAACTGAAAGGGAGAAAAAAGAGAGAAAAGGAAAACAGAAAAAGAGCAGAAAAATATCTAAAAAGGGAAAGGAAAAGAAAAAAAGGAAATCTTTTCATAAGTCAAAACTGGGGGAATTGTCTTGGTCACCATGTACAGTACTGTGTTGCTTTGTGTAGTCTAATTTGCTTGTACTTTCTGACACTTGTTAAATTCCATGGATGTGCTAATCACCGGTAGGGTAGGAATAGAAGTCTTGTGGCACAGTTTTTTGTAAGTATTTCATTCTAAAGCAAGCTTGGTGTCATCAGGCAGACCAACAGATGTCTGTAGATTTAAGGGCAAGATTATGGTGATCGTTAAGGAAGGGTGAAGTGGAAGTTTTAACACTGACCATATGTGCATTTTAATTGACTTGTGGATTTTAGGATACCATTATATTCATGTTGCTTGTATTGAAGGAATATTGTGATAGAAATGGTAATTCTTGATTGTATTTCAGAAAACTGCTCCATAATGTATCATTCTTCTAAAGCCTGCAAACAAGTCTAGGCTTGAGTTTTATGAGCGTTGGGGATTTGCTACATCAGAATGGAAAATATTTTATTCATGCGTTGTTTTTTGGACAATCATATTCTGGGCTATATTACAATGGCACAATAAATTGCTGAATACACTGTCTGCTGAATATGACCTCACCATGAAAAATTTGATGCATTAGAGTAGGAAAGGTTGGAATATATCAACCTTAGCTGACAAGGGACTTTGAATTTTGACCTAACACAGATGACCTTTGTGTGCAATAAAAGTGAGTTTAATCTCCAGGTCAAGGTTGAGGTGAACGGTAGGGCAATGTGGATTGGTTTGTACCGGCTATGGCTGGATTACACCTAGCAAGCAAAGAAATCCAAGGTCTTTGCACTTCAGAGTAACCAAATGCTTGTTTACCTAAAGTTTACTCGTATCTGTTGTACTACCTTTAAAAACTTGTGGTACTGTAGACAGCTAACTCTTCAGCAACTGTGGACTATTTCATTTGAAGCTCAGTGTTTCAGAATAAGAGGTGTGAGGTATGTATATTCTGCTCCTATAGATCACTGAACAGGTAAATAAAATTTCTCCTCTAGCATGTAGAAGACTGTTCAGGATATTGCGTTGCTATGAAAAGGGTGAAATCTAGAAGTGTTGTTTCTTTGACAGCTAACCTGTCTTTTGAGTATTGGAAGTTTATTCCTAATTGTCTCATGCTTTTAAAAGGATCATAATTAAGAGAATTCTGTTATGTTTCACTAGGCAAATACAAAGAAAACAGGTCCTTTTGAGCACTCCATTGCTGTAAAAGGTATTTGATCACAAAAGCTAAGTTACAAAATGTTTTGGGGATTGTCTAGGTTACATAATATAGACATATAGATTAATTTAAATAAAATATTGTCGCGTTTGTTGTCACAAACAAAATCCATCTTTTTAACTGGCTGGTGTTCCAGGAGTGCTATTTCACTAACATACCAAAGGTACATTTGCTGAATGCTTTACACATAGGAGGGTGGTAGCAGTGGTGTTGTTGGAAGGAGAGAATTCTCTTTAAATCAGCCAGGGGAAAAAAAAAGTTTGAGACTAATGGAAAGAACCTCTACTCCTTTAATAGAGCCTGCAAAATATATTCTCCAGGACTGATCAGCTCTGAAGGCTCTAGAGGTTTGATGATTGGAATGGCAGGAAATCACGCTTTCAGGACATAACGAATTGACTAGGCCATCCATCATTTGTTAGCATGCGCTGAAACACTGGGTTTGTGTGCAGGGGTCCGTGATTTAGTAAATACTTGGGAGATGAATAGAGCTTACACACAAGGGAAGATATTGCTGTCCTTCAGCAGCCTTAGACACAGATCCCTGCTGAGAAGGCCGTCTGACAGCAGCTCATCAGTAACTGGCCTGTCACAGTCAGTGATGCCCACCAGCCATCCCCAGTATATTAAATGCATTTTTAATATCTGCTTCAGTAGATTTGATGAAGAAAATTTAGTTTCCATACTCTGATCACTGCTTCCTCAAGTGTTTTAAAGCATTGAGTGAAGCACTTCCAAGAAAGGAACTGTGCTGGTAACTGGAGGAGTTGATTGAAAATCAAAATGAAACAGGGATGTTATTATCCAAACAGTTTCCTTAAAGCAATACAAAAATGTTTGGAAAAAGCAGTGATGATCTTAGAAACAATTGACCCTCCTGCAGACGGACCTTATGCAGCAGGCTGTACAGCAGCAGAGATGTAGTGCTGGGAAACGTGTTTGCACAGTGGTTCTGTTTAGTGTGGCAGGGCTTGCCAAAAGGCAGAATTGCATTTCTTACGGTTTCATGTGTCAGTACCAGAATCACATCATCATTCTGTCTGGCTTTCAGGATCCAGAGAGGAGGGTGACTGTGAATGGAACGGATCAAGTTTTTAATAGCTAACACAGATTTTGTTTTGGTTTTGGCATTTTTGCAAGGAATGCATTTGGTGAAAATAATTGTAGCGTCACATGATATTATATAAACTGATGTAAGAAACAAACAATAAGACACAATGGAAAATAAAAGTGCTATTTTTATAATTGAGCAGACTTAGTAAGGCTTGTACAATATTATTTTTTAACTTCATGACAAATGATAAAACTTCAGTTATTTGATTTTCCTTCCAACTTCCAGGGAAAACTTCTGCTTACATAAAAGCAAAGAAGTTGATTTTCATTTCCTAATGAGATTTAATGCTTATGATATTTACTTCAAGACAGCAAGACAAACAACTCGATTTTGTTGCAAACATCTATTTGAAACATTCACTTCTTGAGCTTTTTCTCCCTCAGGAACCCATTCTGTGTTCACAGAAGACGAAGCAAGTCCTGAATGAGACCTATAAATTTGATTCTTGTATGTGTCAAAACAGTAATGTTTTAAATGCATATTTTTATAAAAATTTAAGAAGTATCCTAAACGCTTACATTTTTATAGCACACGACATATTAAATAATACATTTTCTTGTTAGCATCCGTTTGCTGTCACTGTTGGCAGGACCTATGATTTATTACTTAAATTAATGACTGCAACCATTTTGGTTCTGATATATGCCCCTTACAGCTTATTGCTTCGCTTAAAAAAATAACATATATGCTTCTACGCGAGTAATTTTTTTAATTGTTTATTCCTATAAGTTCCTGCTGAAAGTAACATTTCTGTTTGCAGTGTGAAAGTTTCAGAAGCTTGTATTACACTTTAAACTGAGTGAAATAATGCTAAGGATTAATTTCTGCAAGAAAATGGGATACAGGAACCGATCCTAATAAAATTATCTTCTAAGACAAGCCTGATATTGTTACCAAGAAAAAACAACAATATGGTAAGAGGAATGGAAAGATAGTGCTCTGTGTTCTTCTGATCAGGTGATAGTTAAAAGCCTTGTTAATGTGTTTGTTTGACTAACTGGTACTATACAAGTAGATTTCAAACTCCCATAGGCGCACTCTGACATTAGTTTTCAGCTTGTATCTCACGGAGTCCTTGTTGTCCATGGACTTCAAATGAAGAATTCAAAATAAATTAACTTCTTGTCAGCAGAGTTAAATTTGCCAAACAGGAGCCTGCGCCTGTTGTGGGAAAACATTATGATTTATGAACAACTTAGGATGAAACCTTCTGTTTGGTAAGCGACTAAAGCATTTTTACCTATCTTACATTTTATTTTTGTGCAATCTTGTTCTAAAATTCTTGTGTCCATAACATTTTGAGTAATGATAGTGATATGAGTAGGAGATACTATCCCTTCCATTGCACACACCAGGATATCCAGTAGCCTGATTGATAGTGACAGTCTCATTGCTTTGTGCTGGAAAATTCTTGGACTTCAGTATTTTGCCTCACCCTTTTCATCTGAATAGAATGTTCACAAGTGTTGCTGTCTATCCAAACTTGGAAAAAGGCTTCAGATCGGGATGTAGGGCTGAAGAGGATTTCATTGTTTGGTGATTGTCCTGTATTTGCATATCTGTATCTAGGCCTTCAAAGCCTTGGAAGCGTTTGATGGCCTAGATTCCCACATACCTCCAGAAACTTCAACACTGAATAAAAATATCCTAGGATAGCAAACATTCTTCTTTCACAGAAAGCAAAATGTTGCCAAATAGCCTTTTGAATAAGACCCATGTAATAGCAAAGGTATTCTCTTATGCAATGCAGCCTGTCTGAAACCGTTTTAAAGGCAACACAAAAACTATGACCAGAATGGAGGTAATACTCACTCCAGTGACTGAATTAATATAAGGGATCTTTTGTGGTTCTCCATTGTTGATTGAGGACACAGACAAATATAAAGACATCACGTGTCTCTGTTTCTATTTATAGTTGGCTAGGAGATGACAGAACTTATCAGTCCTCTATTGATGCTGGTAAGATCCACTCCATTATTGCATCTCTTCTGTGGAATACAGATGCTCATTTGGAGACTACAATTTATAGAGAGTACAGCAACTAATAGGCAGAGAGTGAGTGTATGTTCCTATATGTGAAATGGCTATTGAACATAAGCCATTTACAACATTAATATAAAATGCATGTTGTCAATGCAATATGTCCTCCTAGACAAGTGCCTTTTCTTGGGGTACACAAAATACAAAAAGAAAAAAGTAACTTGAAAGCTTGATCCCTGGTTCTTACAGAGCTTAAAAGGAAGATTTGCTGTGACCAGTTGGCAGGTACTCCAGTAAGCCAAGCAAGTTCCAGTCCAAATACAGAGTTCAATGACCTCATTGCAATGAGTTGTCTAACACAGAAATATGTTTTCCTTTATCCTGTTATTAGGAACAGGAGAATATAATTATTGACCAAAAAGAGTAAGTTGGGCTACATTTTTTTATCTCATTTGTATTGTATTCCTTTGACATCAGTGGTCTGAGAAAAAAAAGGAAGACGGTCCTTTATAGAATAAATGCATAGTTTCAGTCTAAATATTTTCCTAGCCATATCTGTCTGTTTGGTATGTCATTCAAGTGCTGAGCATTTTTTTCCAAGCAAATTCCATTGGTTGCCCAACAACTATTATCCACAAGCTTCCTGCTTACACTTTTTGTTTTAATTTACCGTTTAGACACAGACATCGATGGTGACAGATGATCATTCTTACACATTGTTATTTTTGTGTTTTCAAGGTTTCTGGATAGAGAATTGTGTCCATTTATCTGCAGTAGATGCTTCTCATTCCTACATTTTAAATCACAGTAATTTAAAGATAATATTCAAATGTTTCTACTACTATGTAGAAATTAATATATTTCTATGTAGACAAATTTGGGGAGGTCAACATGTGTCACATATTACTTGCTTGTGTTAGTTTATTTTGTAATTCTTAGCTCTTTAGTTTCTTTTTCAAGGATATCTCTCAGTGGAACTTTGCATTAGTGGATCAGGATGTTTACTGAAATAACCAGTTGAAATTATTAAAATATGCAGTGGAAAGCAGCATGCTTAGTTTAATGCGCTTCTGAATATTAAATGCAAGTAAAATGGTATATAGACATGGAGCCATTTGTTATATTGTAGTACATGAAGCAATAGCTGTGTAAACCCTAACCTCGTAATTTTGCAAGTTCTACTTTATCATGTAGCTGTAAAAGGCAATCAAAATAAATCACAGAAGATGAAGAAATATTTTCTAGGGCTTTCTGTATGCTTTCAGAAGTGGCGCTTGATCCATGAAATTTTAGTAAGCATATTAAATAATACAATATGATGTGCAACGTGTCAGGTCTGATAAATTATTTTGTATAGGACATTTATACAACATATGGTGAGCTGCTATGTGAACAGCTTAATGACTAAATTATGTTAATCTTTCTTGCCATATTTACTTTTCATTTAAGAAAAGGCATTTTCAAATTTTTATTTTACTTTTTTGATCATGTGTAGGTATAAGAAAGGTGTAGGTCATCTCTGAGAAGCCGTGACAGTGATCCAAGGTTCCTCAGCTGTGCAGTGTACATAACACAGATGTTGGGAGAGTCATCTGTCAGCTATGCCTCTCCTATGGAGTTAAAGTTCTAGGGGGAAAAGAATTCGACACAGTGCTGTCACTGTTACATTTTCACAATAGAAGAGCATGCAAATAGTCAACCTCCTGCTTAGCAGTAGTGCCCTGTCTAATGTCTGTGCTGGTTAGAATAAAAAAATAGTGGGTGCATCTAGGGCTCATAGATCTGACAAAGGTCATGCTATGCTGGGCATTTGAATTGGAAATTGTCTGGACTTAGATTTTATAAAGCTCCCACTGTTGTCGGGGAAAATTTCAGCAGGGTTTTGTCCCTAGAGAGGCCTCTTAGGCCCTTTTCTGTCCTATGAATGAATTTAGATGTGAGGGTTTCTCTTGCCTTAAAACTGTTAAGTTCATTTTGCATACATCCCCAGAGAGAAAAACTGGCAGATGCTTTTGTCTTGGAAGTGTTTAAAAGAAAACTGCAGAACAGGAACAAGAGAGAGAAGGGGCCCTGCATGGAGTCCCAGAACATTTTGGAAATGGCCAATATGCAGTTTTCATCAGTACTAAGGCGGGGCGCAATATGGTGCCTGTAGCTCACTGGGGAATATGAATGTTGATTAAGCATACTCCCAGGCTTTGAAATCCTGAAAGCAGTGTCAGAATAATGGATGTTGAGCAAATGTCAAGCATTTGTTAATTTCTCTGTTATTTGGAGTTTATCTACCATGATCAATCAAATAAACTAGTGCTTCTCTGTTGTGGCATGTGTCATTGATATGGTGATTAGGTGGATAGAGAGGCCTTCTGCCTTTTTTTTCTTTTTTTTTTTTTAAATCCAGGTAACAGATTACATATGAGCAGCCATAACTTTAAATTAAATGTTTGTTTGCGGCTGGTTTAGTGGAAAGAGGTGCATTAACAACATACTTTGGGGGTACAGAGAGACAAAAATATTTGTGTATCTTTGTGATAAAAATTACATTCATGCAATTTTTTCCATTTTTGGCCTTAATACTTTACTGTCATGGGGAAGGAGAAATTACTTCTAAACAAAAGTTGATAGAGTGATCTTTTACTTACTTTTAAAAGGAGGAGTTTGAAAAGAAAGGGTATCTACCCCAAAGTACTGATTTATGCCTTAGCCCCTTTCTTCACTCTCAATCTTTTGGTTTCTAAAAACTTGATCTCAACATCCTGTTGTAATGCCCTTTAGTTAAAAGTGGAGATAACTCTTTTATAAGAATACACACTCTCTTATAAGAATATGTCAGGTATAATGTATATATAACATTAGTTACAGACTAACATGCAGACATTTAAACATTCCAGTTGAGAATATTTTGTTCTTTCTCAATTTTCACTATTTTCTGAAGTCCTAGTTCTGTTAGTTTCCCACTCTTAAAAGTTAGGTAACATATAAAGACCTGATATTTAAATGTGAAGAACAAATTAAAATTAATCTGAAAGAGAAGAAGGCTCTCTGGCCTTTTCTGCATTACTGTAATATATTAAAACTTTAAAATATGAGAGGATAGGATTGTATGTTTTGTGTGAGGCATTTTTGAAAGCTGCTTGAAGGACATTATCAATCAAATTTCAATGAATTTCAGTGAAGTTTATTTAACACCCTTCTCACTGATTTTTCTTTTTACTTTAGTCCTTATAGACTAAATATAAAGACGGTAATGTACATTTTATTATGTTTTTGATAACTCACAAAAATTTTAAAAGTGTCAGTGAGTCAGGCCATACTACTTGATGCATGCTGAGGTAATCTTCACTTTATTTTAGCACAGAACTGTTTCTTGAACTATTTTTCCTTCTTCCTTGGCTTCCACATTTATTTCTCAAAGCCTCTTGGCTCATTCCACCAAAACTGATCAGATTCGAGTGCTTAGTGAAGGTGATGCTGTATAGTCAATCTGGTTGACTTTTTGTAGCAGAGATGAATTCTGTTCCATTAGTGCGTGGAGTAAGAGTTCTGGAAAGCTGGCCCTTCCTGCAGTGCCACTGCAGGGAACAAAGCTTATAGTCATTGTATGTATTTTCAGAGCAGTATAAGGAACACCAGAAAAACAAATATTCTGGAGAGGGGAGGAAGGGAAAGGAAATGCCTGTTGATAGGAGTGGAAAGGGTTAGAGAAGTTTTAGGATACACTAATGTAATGTTGTGATCAGCTCTTGTCAGATGTTCCCTTCATATTGCCTGCCAGTTTTAGGTAGACAGCTTTTTTAAAGAAAGAATGGAAGGGCACTAGTAAAAAGAAATAGCTGGATTTCCTTCTTATACATTTCTGCAGTCTTTCCAATGGGAAGTAAGTAGTGGAATTAAATTGCTTTATTCCTTGTATGGCACAATAAGCTATATTGCGCTGAAGGTAGGCTGAAGGTAGGCTTTGTAAATACCTGCATGCATGGTACAATAACTTAGATATACAAGACAAAGTACTGCACTATTGGGTCGGTAGACAGACAAGAATTATTCTCCTTCTTTCCTTTTGTTTTGCTCAATAATTACAAATTGCTTTTAAATTGTAAAATTTTAAAATTACGAACACTGTCTAGGGCTCTAAAAATCTCAAGGGGACCAGCTATAAAAATACATCTCTCTCCTTGAAGGTGTATCATAAGCAAAATGGGAATTTTCTAAAAACTATCACTTCTATATCATCCATGTTTGATTCTTGTAATTATATCCTGAATATACTTTAAATTATATCCTGATTGGGAGTCATCAATAAGATCCTGACTTGTTTAAGATATTAACAGTTTTGATGGGATAACTGGAAGCTTTTTTGACTGAAGGTGTTCACTTTTTACCCTGGAGAAGGCTGTGCAACAGTGTGTGTGCTTGACATGTGATGCATGCAAATGCTAAATACAGTAGCAGCATGAGGCAAGTGTCATTAACAGTAATTTATGTAATGAAAGCCACCTGGCTGTCTTTGTAATTAATTGCTTGTAAATAATAAATTTTAAATGTAGTTTATAGTTTTCTAAATTTGATTATATATATTTTAGGAGCAAATTGTTTAGGGGTGTTTAGGGATTTCCTTAGTTTCAAATTGGCACAGATACACTTTTTACATACAGGCTAATTTTTTAATATAAAATGAACAGTCTTAATTAGCTCTGAATTGCCATTCATTCATAAAAATAGTTTTCTAAACTCAAACTTCTAGCTTGTGCAGGACAATATAGTTTTGTGGAAAAAAGCTATAAAGTAGAATTATTTTCCCCTTCCTCCACGGTCGGTAAATTTGAGATTGGAGTCTGAAAAACCTACCTTGACTTCTTCTGATAACATGATAGAATTATCCAAACAAAATGAGGGAGATGAACACAAATATTTCAAATACTGATTTCCAGTAATAGCCTACTGAGTATTTTTTCAACATGTAGATTTTGGCTGTATCAGTAGGGCACATAAGAAAGCAGCAAGATAAACCCTGGTTTAAATTGTATCTTCTTTGCCTTAACTGCTTGTTGAGGTTCATTGCTGTTGCACCCTAGGAACATCCTTCTTTGCATGACCAACATCAGATAAAGAAATACTTAAGTGTATTTTTGTCTAATGGTTCAACATTTAGATTGTGCTACTAAGATAAAGATGTCAAATTTGAAAACATGTTTTTGGTACAGTCTTAACTGAAGTAAATTGAAATAAAATGTGGATGATGTACAGTTAAGTGCAAATGAGGAGTTCACATATGTTTTTCTCTCAGTCTCTGGTATGCTGCTGTATGCCTCTGCTTTGGGTTGTTCACTGATTCTTTCCTGGGTATTAAGAAACTTTCTTCTTTTTAAGTAACCTGTAGTAGTTGAAGTCAAGGACATCGGAAATAATCTACTTTTGCTAGTCTCAAATGTTTTTTTAAATTTAATTTTCTCCAAAAAATTAATAATAGAGTTAAAAGCAGAATTTTTGAGAATACCAGGAAATGGAGATGTGGTGGACAAGTACTGAGATTATTAAGGTGTACATGGGAGACAAACCCTGTTTGACTCCTATCAGTTTCTTTTGTCAGAGGACTCCCTGACTAGATACTTAAAGGGTACAAGTTCTGCTGCCTGTAAGGTGAAGATGTTTGATAGTCAGCCTGATGTCAGCATATTTGGGAGTTTGACCTTCCCATTTTAGCACTGACAGTGTATTTCTTAAGCCTTTATTGTGAATGTATTTTGCTTCTGTATTACATCTGAAAATATTTTTCAGTTTGAAAATTGAATAGTTTTATGTTTTAATGGAAGAGACTTGAAACATTAGTGAAATAGTATTTACTTACAGAGGTCTCTGTAAGGGTTTGGCATTGGAATAGGTTTCAAACATTCATGCTACAAGCACTGTTTAATTCCAGAAAGAAGTTATATCAGAGCAATATCTTGGACAAATTACTGTCTGTTTTCACTACTTGCTTGCTAAGATTATAAGACTGAAAAAGTAGTTTATTTTCATATGAAACTGCTACTCTGCTACTCTTCTATTCTTGTGTTTTTTTAACATGCTATATATTTATCCACTGTTAAAGCATGATGTTTTTCTTCTCTTCATAACCATATATATGTGAATGGAAAAATAGCATATTTGTTCTTCTCTTTTTAGGTTGGGAGATTTGTCATAAATACTTTGTAATGATTTGAATATGACATATTTTGAGTTACACTTGTATTATTGCTATTGGAAGTTAGGTTTTTGTGTTGTGGGTTAAAGAAGGTGTAATTTATCTCTGCGAAAGAGCTAGCATTATTTTGGGATCATTGCCTGATTGGTTATTTGTACTTACCTCTGCATTTTTTTTTTCACATCTGATACAGATTGTTCGTCATCTGCTGTTGTTTTAAAATATATTGGTTGTTACAAGAGACACCAAAAAATTAGGTGTCTACAGGAAGAATCGGTGCTCTGTTCTTAAAGGAACTTCTAAGTCTTCCTAAATGAAAAATCAAACAGTATCTAATACTGGCAATTTTCCTCTGTCTGCAGCTAGAACTTATTGGCCAACTAGGTCAGACATTATTAAAGTTCAAGTGGCCCAGTGGGAAAAGTAATGGCCTTACGCTACTATGAATTTTAAATGCTGCCATTTCTATGTATTGCACCATCATCTGTTCTCGCACATCACTAAATTGTATAGAAGTTGTGGGACCAAGCAGTGTCAAGGTCATAGAAGTGATGACTCTTCTCAAGTAGCCTTCACTGAGCTTTGTCATACAGTTACACTCATAACGCTGGCTATAGGCAATGAAGTTGTATGCTCATGCCTGAATTTAACCTTTTTATTATCATTGAATACTGTAAGCCTGCAATGCAGGATGTCTTTCTCCTCAGAATCTTTACTTTCAGGTTTTATTTTTGATCCCACCAAGGGTATGAAATTGACTTTGAGGCAAAGGCAATTTTTAGGGATCTGTATTTAAATCTTTTGAGTTGAGCTGTTATACTGCTTACTGAACTGAATTATGAGAGAATTTCAAAATTGATTAATGCTATTGTTCTTCAGATGAGCTTGAATTTCATCTAAATTTTAAAAGTAATCATACTAAGTCTGAAATGAGCATATCATCATGTATTTCTTGTCTCATAAATATATATCTACAAATAACAATAATAATAATAATAATTTGTAATGGGAGTATTTCCTCTACAGCATTGTATTGACTTCATAGTTCCCAAAGTAGTAGCTACTGGTAATGCTTCATTGTATTTATATTGTATTTATATTGTATTTATTGTATATATATGTCTCTTATGCAGAAACAATAAAATTGGTTTTGTGTTCCCGACTTGAACTGGTGTAGCTGGAAAGCTGGAAAATTGGAAGATGGCCCCTTTATAGAAGTTAGCTTATTGTAAGTAAAGACTTAGGTACTTCTATGTCACTTGGTAACTCTAATTCAAACTCACATATTTAAACATATGTGTGTCACACACATGCATGTATATAGACAAGTACATTGATTTACCTGAAATTGGTAATTCACCAACTTCTGATAAATCAATGTTAGATTTGTGAATGATAAAAGTACAAATGTGTACAGAGACAATACTCTGCTTTTTGAGAATTTTCATTCAGAGAAGTGACCACAAGCACATTAAACTAAAAAAGATTGTAGTATTAGAAGCTGCAATGAAGAAAGGAATCATTCTAAGAAGCTTTTTTGTTGTCTGGACAATCCTGACACATGGAAGAAATTCTGAGAATCCACTGGTTGTCTCCTCCTCTGAGGTGGGAAGTTGGCCATCAGACTGGCATTGGGTGATTTACAGGTGCAGCTGTGGTGCTTGCTGCCTACATCCTGCAGTTCTGGGCAGCCATGGAGGCTTTATGCTTTTGTGCATATGTTATGCATTTGAAACAATGTTGCTAGATCTATTTGAAATTCATTACTGACAGAGATGTTACAAATGAGAGTGGGCTGGTTAGCATGTGATAAGCAGTATAAACATTGCTTCCTTTAGGAGTCCATGTTCCAAAGCATTTGCAGTACAGAAGATGAGAATTTGTCTGTTTGGGTTTCTTTCATGTCTTTAATAATGTAACAGGAAAAATATATTTTAGACACATGCTCTGAAACTTTAGGATAGATGTGAGGAGAATTCCCCTCTCACCACCAGTCTTTTAAATTCGTTGGATTTATATCTTTCTTTCTTCACTTAGATTCTAAATCCAGTATGGCAGCACCACACAGTTCTAGCCCTATTACTTTTATTTTAAAGCTCAATATTGTATCAGTAAAAATATTTTTTAACTTATTATACATGGAAAGGGGAAGTTCTTTCCCAGTTAAAAAAAACAAGAGACTCTTGCTATATACTTCAGAACATACCATGAAAGATATGACTAGCCCTACATACTCACTCTACAGACTGTGTCAGGAAAGAAACAACTTTCCCCCCTACTTGAATTCCTGCTATAGCTAAGTGACAGTGTCTGTTCTTCAGAGAGAAGGTTTGACATTGCAGCTTTGGGATTTCATACATAACAGCTTCTGAATTTTGGAAACACATCTCTTGCCCCTAAACTAGTTTTTTAACAAATATATTTATCATTTTAACAAGGTGGAGTTTCCATTTTGTGAAAAGGAAACAATGAAGCTATTCTGTTTATATATAACATATTTGTCTCATGGACTTTGCTTTCCCCCTGCTTGTCTCCACTTGTGTGAATACTTCTGGATTAAATACTGCAGTTCATATATACTCTTGATTTTATTTATTTTGTTTTTTACAAATCTCTCTAGATACTCTTCCTTTGTTCCGTAGTAAAATACAGTAAATGTAAAGCTGAATTTTTATTCTTTCTACTTTAGGCAACAAGTGTAGAGTTAAAAATGAGGGAAACTCATTTTAAAACATGAAACAAATGGAAACTTGGTTTGCATCTTTAACTTCATGTTTTTAGTAATCTCAGAAAATAAAAAACTGTAAGTTTTATTTTATCGATAAAGAATTCAATATTTACAAGGGCTGATACTTTAATGTTTGCATAACGTTTGTTATGTTTGGATTTTCTCCTGGTGAGGCTGAAGTAAGTAGCAATTATTAAGCTGGACATCAGACACTCCAGATCTTGGTTACATCTGCAACTCTGTTTTGTTTAGATGATGATCTGCTACAATTAAATTGCTTTTGTCATTACTAGCTGCTTCTTAGGCAGAGTTTTGTACCAACTCTAGATATGAAGTACTAAACTGCTTACCTGAAGTAGTAACTTCTCTGTTACTACTTTGTTTATGAATACTCCTTCCAAACCAGAACATTTCTGAAACACTCTCCAGGGATTATAGCATTCATCCTCTACCAAATTCTGGGATTCATTAGAAGAGAATGGTCTAAATTTTTTTCTTACATAGTAAATGACCATAGGGCATATTCTTTGTCCAGCACCAAATTTGCAGTTTTCTTTCTAGCTTGACTGATCTCTAAGTTCTTAGAGATAATTTCTCTTATCCCGTGTTCTGGACTGACTTGGGCATCCTATTCTAAATCGTGGATTTGTATATTAGAGATAACTTCAATAATTGTAATACTTTTTTTTGTAATAGCAAGCAAATTTTTATATCTTTATATCACTTGGAACCTAGAAATTACACTTAATTTTTTAAAACTAAAAGTAATTTCATCTTTAAAAAATGGGCATTTTTAGCCGACTTTAGTTTTCAGAGTTTTCTGCGCAAATTCACTTACGTATTGACAAGAGCACAAAGTGCGTCAGGCACTTGGGTGGAAGTATGCCACTGACATCAAGACAGAGTAACAAAATGTAACTTGGTTCATTATGGATGCCAGTATACAGGAAAAAGAGGGTATCTGAAGGGCGAAGTTCAATGCTTTGAACAGAGCTCTGGGAGTTAGGTTCATTGCCGTCTGGAATTGCAGAAGCCATGAAAGTGGTCACTACAGAACTTAAGAGAAAAGTTTGCTTTTTTCCCTGGAAAATATCTTTAGTTAAAGCGGGGGTAACAAGTTAATTTATTAATTATTTAAACGAGGTAGTACTCAGAATTACGGCTTTTGGTTTTTTGGGTTTTTTTTGTTTCAGAAAATCAGAAGTTCTGTACCTTGGCTCTACAGTTGTTTCTCAACAGAAGAGTTTGCTTGACACAAACTTGCCTACATTCCTAACCTTCAAGTAAGCCATGAGGCTTACTAAGAGGTTTATTCTGTGAAAGGCAGTAACACCGTACTCAGATGTTATTTTGAATAAAAAACACTTTCAGTGTTGTGTTTGGTTTCCTGGATAGCTCAGCTATATTCATTTGTCTGCTCATTTGTTGCTTTGAAATTTTGTATAGAAGTATCAGAGGATGTATGGAGCCCTGTGAATCTAGCTGTTCCTGTAGAAGTAATGATAACTTCCATGGTAGTATTCCTGCTGTCAGTATCAGCAGTTGTGATCATGCTATCTTGCAATGCAAGTGCACGTTCATGGCTTGTCTCCCCTCTTGAAGTACATAGTACTGTCTTTTTCAGCACGTTCTGAAACTATGATGTTTAGTTTTCAGTCAATGGGATCTTGCAATAGATGCTCTGTCTGTGTTTTGGGGAGCTATTTCATTTTGCCAGGGAGAGGTGTCAATAGAATTGTAGCCCAGGAACACTGAGTGACAGATGAGTGGTTTTAGTGTTTAAAACAGGAACTACATTAACCAGAAGAAACATGGAAGTAGCCCTGTGAAGATATAAATCCACTTCTCCTGGAGAAGGAAAAAGATCATCTGGTAATAAGGCTTGAAATTCATTGAATGATGTTATTGAAATATTTCTGTGCCACAGTGGGAAAGTTTCTGTACAGAAATACAGTGTATATCCAACTTGCACTGTTATTGGAATGAATTTTTTTAGTATTTGTGCTAAGTCCTAAATTATCTGAACAGCTGGAAGCATAGGAGAGGAGTGTTGAACTAAATTGAAGCAGAAGGTCAAAATCTGAGGACGCCAAGGGGACAAATAAAATGGACAGGAATAAGGGAAATATTTAGTTTTGAAAAGACCTTGAAGGTCATCAATTCCAACCATTAACCTAGTATTTCCAAGTCTGCCATGAAAGTTGGAGTATAAAGGGAGGGAGGGATAACAGTCTAAACTTTTTTTAATTTGTCAGTGGATATAATATGATAATGGTAGAATTAGTACAGTTTTCATACCAGGAATAGGCTAAAAACACAAAAATTTTTATGTCAGTGGAGGAGAACTCAAACCATAAATCTAGTCAAATGCTGTCCTGTTCTGTTTTGGGTTTTTTCCCACATCTGTCTCTAAATTCAGTTCTACCATTATGACCATGTAAATCTACCAGGTAATAATAGTTATGTGGTGAGCCATTAGGGGGCCATATGTATCCAGCTTATTTATAGCCTGCAGGGTTGTTTTGGTTTTTTTTTTTAAATCAACTTGAAATATCTTACCTTTCTGTATGTGTATAGCCTGCATAAGTATATAATCTTAATTTCTTTCCTTTGTTCACCCTCTGTTGATTACATGTCCAGTTTGCAGGTTGTCATAATTGGATTGTGTACCTTTTGGAGAGGCATTGTGGTATGTAACTCCTGGCCTCTGTGTCATATTATGTATATTTAAATAAGTATTTATTATTTAAATACTATTTATTTGATTTAAATAAAAATATTTAAATTCCTTACTATATTGTACTTATTTTTTCTGTGATCAATTAATTTAATAAATCTGTATATTAGTCAGTTTCTGTTGCTATCATTTTTCTACAGTTTTAACATTCAATCTCAGTACGGAGGGTCAACAGTCCCATGTGTAAAATACCAAAGATCAAGGCTCAGCTTACTGCTGTCATGCAGATGTTGCGCTGGACCGACAAGCCCAAAATTCAGTTATGGCAAAGATACTGGAAGCACAGCTATGGATAAGACATACTTGTAAGCTCTTTGTATAGCACTGCATTAATCTAGTCACTTGGTTCCTGATTCTTCAGCTGCTTCGTTTAGAGGTAACGTTATATCATGCTGCATATGCATACTGCGTGTTTAAACCTGATCAAACCATTTAGTTGTTTTGTGCCTCAGTTTTATGCCACTTTTGAAAGTGGAAGTAGGACTTCCGTATCTTAAATTAGTGTTTCTGAAGTATGACAGTTGTAAGGAGAAGGGTCATTTATGTATGGAGAGAACGTGTACTTGCAATGTAATTATGATATGATACAGGTGTTAAATTCACATATAAGAAATCTGACAGAAGAGTGAGACTTTAGACATTTCAGAATCTTTGAACTACCTATGCTGTGCTTTAGTAGGTGAGTTTTCATGAAAGGAAAAATGTTAATTATTCATAATGCTTTGCTGTACCATAAAACTCGATTTATTGAGACTATAATTTGTTCAAGTTGCATGTAGTAGAAAAATATATCAGGAGTAATTAATAGTATTCAGGATGTGATGAGGTAGATATATCCACAGAGGACAATTGAAAACAGTAGCAGTGTGGTATTGATTGCCTTTCAGAGGAAAAAAAAATCTTGTCTCGTTTCTAAATGTTAACAATTCAGAGAGAAAAATTCCCACTTGGGAAGAATGCTTTCCAGGTTGCTTCATTGCCAGGTGTTTGACATTGAGTGGAGCCTTAGATGAATGAAGCTTATGGCAGCTTTTGGAAATGACCGACTCTGGGGAATCTTGGCTTCCTGCTGTGAAAGTTTCCATTTTCAAAGCACATCAGTTTCAGTGGGAATGTTCCACTGGTCCCATATGCTAGTTCTGACAGAGGGGGAAGTTTTTAACCTGAATATGAGACAGCTACTGAAGAAGTTCCCTTGCTGCTAACAAAATGAATTTCAATATGTTGCCAATGAACAAGCTGCATGTTCCCAACTGCTGATGGAATTTAACTCCATCAATTACTAACATAAATTTTGCTTTAATTTCCTTTTTTTCCCTGTTACCTTTTAGCTCCACTACCTGCTCCTGGTAGGACTTTTGGGTTCTGAATCACCCAAAGAATATGCTAGTTTGGTTTGAAATTCTTGTTATATTTTCCTCCCCTCCCTCATACACTCTCTCCTTGACCTAGCAGCAGGAAGCCTTTGTCTGAGGTGTTCATCTGGAACAACTTTTCCACACTTGTTTTCATGTTCTGTTAGATTACAGGGCAGCAGGCCTACCTTTGAAGCTCCCTTCTCTTTTGTTTCTTTGCAGTGCACTCCAGTAATTAACTTTGTCCTTCTTTTATTTGTTCCAGTCAATCGCAGTCCACTCTGCTGAGCATCTTCTCCCAGGAGTACCAGGTTAGAAGTTTTCTCCTTTGTGAGGGCTGACAGGTGCCTAATTGAATGATGAATGTCCCTTTATTTCTTTGTAATTGAACTGCCAGCTTTCTGATTGGTTTGGAGGATGTTCCTTTTTCCACATCAAGCACCGCCTGAGTCTCAGTGGATGGCTGCCAAGCCTACCCATCCATCTGTCTAATAACATCTAGCCTTTGCTTATTTGGTGGACCTGTAATAAATTATGCTAAACCATTATTATTCTGACAATAATAATTTCCCTGTGTTGCGTGGTTCCATGTGCTAAATGTTTGCTGACTTGCACTGTCAGTGCTGCTTTCCATTGCTGACAGAGATGATGATAAATGACCATTGCCGGAGTGGCAGAAGGCAAGAGAGGCAGAAAATGGAGTCATTTATCATGAGATGACAGGTGTCAGTCAAGTGGCAAGTCTCTATGGAATTACTTTTTGTAGTTTTTCAAATAAGTTGTTTTTAAGCAATGTTCTTCCTGGTTAAAAATGCCAATTGAATTGTAAAACTAGAGTGCACCAGACTTAGATGGAATTGAATTGAGGGAAAATTAATACAAAGGTTGAAAGAGAGAACAAGTTTTTCTTTGCCCTCAGCAGCCTTCAGTAAACTTATTTAGATTCAATTATTGTGACCTTAGTGGCTTTTACATACGGTACATTGCAGTACAGTCTGAAGACGTTCAATCCAATAGGTAGATTGAATGTCATTTCTGTATGGAATCTAAAAAACATGGTGCACATCTATCAAAGTGTAGCCAAGGATCGTGTGTTTGCGTAGTCATGATTTCTGTGTTTTGATCTATGACACATTTGTAAAACTGTGTTTTTTTCATTTTTTCTAGAAACAAATCAAAAGAACACATGCCAAGCATCACACGGCTGAAGCTATCGAAACTTACTACCAAAGGTATGACCTCCCCACCCCAGTTAAAACTCTTATCAAAGCTACTGTTTTTTTGGCAGTAGTGAGTAAATTAGCTCATAAAGCTAATTTCCTAAAGAAATAAATTAGGAATTTGGGTTGGGGAATACAGAATGATTCACCTAAAAAGGTTTTTCACTGAAAATGTAGAAATTTTTCAGCATTTGGTCATTCTGATTAAGAAAGAGCTTACTTCCCTGATTCTAAGTCAGGATAAGCAAATATTTTTTACAGTGCATGTGATAGCATTTATTATGTATTGCCTATAGTTTGCAATTTTTAGGATTTCTGTGTCAAGACTAATTTTGATGGCAACTTCCTTACAGCTAGAGAGCTTGTTCTGTTACAGTTGCTTGTTTAGAATAACATTTGTGTTACATTAAAAAAGTTACATATTCATGTGTTGCCAGTTAAAGCACTAATTTTTAGATCACTCCTGTTTCATCAACAGAAGTGTCAGAAATAGTTTTTAAGGGAGTATGAAAACCTTTATGTCATTTTACAATTGTTTGCATCTTAAGCTAATAAATTGTGTTTGCTACACCTTATAGTTTGTCTGTTAGTTTATAGGCTTTACTAAAAATATTCCAATGACATAATTGGGGCATACTGGTAACAGGTGAAGATATGCAATTAAAATGTTACTTTGAAGACTGACATATCTGAAGAGAATGCATGGCAAGTGAATTCATACTTGTGATTATATATGTCTGATATTCATGCTTAATACTAATCTGTGCAAATCAAGAAAATAAACAAAGAGCCTTCATTTGTAAACAATTAACTGTGCTTCCACCAGAGTCATATATTTAAAACCTAACTACTGATTGATTATATCAGACACTGGTTTAGAATATCTAGTGTGAAGTGTCATGGCTTGGGTGTTTGATTACAGTTTTTTAGTAGTTGTATTGTTCTGTAAAATTTGTACTGAATCACATCACATTTTTCCTAGGGTTCTTGTTCAGGAAAAATATTGGTTTAAAATTCTGTTGTGCTAATAATCGTGTATATACAGTACTATTTTTAATTATTTTTCACTAGCACAGTTTCAGTGAAGTGGTCTGTGGTAATTGTAACTTCTGTGTAAAAAAACCTTTTCTTAGAACATGTGTAAATCACTAGTTCCAGCAACTTCAACTTGAAACATGGGACCAAATTTTGCTTTATGCAAAGCAGGAGTTGTATTGGTGTCAGTAGGGTTGTAGGTATGATTAAGTTTGTCTCGCATCAGGTAGGAGGATTTGGTCTCCTGTCCTCTTCTGTAGTCTGAAGTATGATAGCAGTACATAATGCATTATGTATGAAGCTGTGTGGTAGTGGTAGAGAAAATCATTCTTTATGCTATTTCTGGGTTTGTCATTTTGCAGGTGTATTAACATGGCTGAATAAAATGCACATGTTTTAAAAATCAGAGATGTTCTGGTCAATAGTTAGAAAACTCATCTCAATCCTGTTTTAGTAGATTTACTGTGTAGTATGTTTAGTAAGCTACAGAAGCTGACAACTTGAGTTAGAAGCCACTTTGAAATGCTTCAGGCGTAAACATGACAAACATGTCTTCTTCTCTCCTCTTCTGTAGCATCCACTTTACTGCTGTAAACCCCACTCTGGGTGCTATGCTCCTTACTCTTTTAGATACTAAGCAGATACTGTGCTGTCATTATCATAAGCAGTGCTGTCATTGCTTTCTTAGGTCAGAAACTACCAGGTTTTAATTGGAGTCATTTCCAGCAGTCCCTGTTAGCAGCAAGTAAAATAGTTGAGTTGAGTAGTTTCTGCTGCTCTGCTGAGACTTACTAGTCCAAAACTTAGGCAATCACAAAGACAAATTACAAGGAGGATCAGCAAATTTTCAGAACAATATTGCCATCAGACCTGTTAGTCTATAATGGGGTTGCCAGAAGTGTTAGAAATCTCTGACAGAAATTTACCTCATTGTCACTGTAGTGTTGCTGTTCAATCATCTAGATCCATGTTTGAGAACATCAATCTCAAGTACATTTTCCTGGTTACATGTTTTGTGTATGATCTCTCATTTTCTTCTTCTGTTATAAATTTTCCATGTTTAAACATAACACAAGGAATCTTACTGGGGGGGGGAACCCCCCAAAAAACCCATATTTTTATGTGAAACTGAAATAGGTTACAGCAAAAAGCTTTTTTCATTTCCCTAATTCATTAAGCGTCAGAATAACTTGCAAGCAAAAAGCTCTTTATCTAATCTCATGTGAAGGGGCTTTATAAAGGTGTTACACCCATTCCACAGAAAGGTAAAATGATATAGAATTTTAATGTCTGTAGCTAATGAGCAGAAGAGTGTCTTCTGATGGATAGATAATGATAGAGCTGGAAAGACTGTGGCCTTCTAATGATGTCAGTAATGATGTGCTATGCGAATACATATAGGATAAACGAGCAGGTTCAAATGTTGGTAACTATTGCTCTTTTCCACATGGCTGCAAACCACAAAGTGGCTTCCAATATCATAGCTCCTCCCCATCAGCTTCTGAGCACAGGTTTCAGGCTTTATCGAAATGTAAATATCAGGCAGTGAGAGTAACAGAAGTGAGGGCGGTGATACTGTGTGAAGTGATGGTCAGAAACATCATTCTGTAAAACCCTCAACCAGAAATATTAAGCCTTTGCCACTGATAGGATAATGACTTTCTATCAACCTGTATTGAATCCTAAATATTTCTTCTTTTGTTTTCTCTTTAGAATATTAATTTAATTGTTAGACTGATTTCGCTAAAGTTAGCCTTTAGTATGTAAACTACTGCTCAGTTGATAAAATCTGGATTAAATTTGAGAATTTATATTTTCTGCATAGTAGTGAATTAAGTAAGATATGCATTGCACCTTCATGGCTGAAGGTCATGTGGAACCAAAAATCTTTACTGTGAATAATAGCGGTTTATTTGTCTGTGATGCATCTTTAAGTAGTACGGATATAATTTATTTGTGTGTCATTAAGCCACATTTTTTTAACATTTCTTGATATATTGGGTTTTTTACCAGTGACTTCATTGAGATGGATAGATTTTGCAGATGAATAGAACAGGAGACAACCCTGGAGAGTTAGTGATTGCTTAAAATACTTATTTCTTAAAAGATTTCTCATTAAATACTCTGTACTGGGGTATTTTCCCCCTAATGAAAAAGATTCACAAGGGGTGCTGATATGTATAAACTGGCCTTTACTTGCCACTGCAAAATTACCTGGCTTTGTGTTGTCTAGGTACCTGAATGGGGTGATGAAAAATTCAGATGCCCCAGTATTACTGGACCTGGCCAATGAGGTAATCATCTTTGCTTTTTTCTTTAATCTTCCAGTGTAAAACCTGAGGGGCATATCTACAGTGACTTCAGTGAGAAATGTAATTAACCTAAAAAAAATGGTTTCAAGGCACATTAGACATTTAAAATGGTTCCCCAGTCTGTTAGTACTTAAAATAATTAGACAAAAAGCCACATTTATTAATAAATCAGTTAATGTAATTAGTCTCTTAACTTCAAGGCATATGTGTAAGGTACCCTGAATTTGTATTTTGCTGAAAATTTCAGACTGTAGGTCTTTAATGCATAAACTTACTAAAAATTTTCCTATTGTTTAAACAGAGTTGTATCAGTTTGATTCCTTGTTTTTAATAACAAAACCCATCTAACTTATTGCTGTTTTTTAGTAATAGGAAGGCTTAAAACATTATTTTCCTGACTCCATTTATTTCTCTTCATATGGATTAGAGGATGGCTAATGAAAACTGCTTAATATAAAGCACTTAAGCAGAATAAATTCCTCAGTGTATGAAAAGTTCTGTACAGATGCCATTAAAGTCTTGACAAATTTATTGATGCTGTTTATTAACTAGAATATGAATTTTCCTTGTTATACAAGGTGTTATTTATATTAAAAACTGCTGTCTAAGCACTACCTTGCAGAAGAGGTAAAAAGTTTGAAAGAGTGGCAAAGAGTTTCCTAGAAAAAATTGATAAAATACCTATTTTTTAAACTCTGAAATATTT